>QXTE01000135.1:990027-1398268 GCA_003942145.1 Platysternon megacephalum
GGAGTGAACCTAACAGGTAATGATCAAGTGATCTCTCTCCTGCCATCCATCTCCACCCTCTGACAAACAGAGGCTAGGGACACCATTCCTTACCCATCCTGGCTAATAGCCATTAATGGACTTAACCTCCATGAATTTATCTAGTTCTCTTTTAAACCCTGTTATAGTCCTAGCCTTCACAACCTCCTCAGGCAAAGAGTTCCACAAGTGACTGTGTGCTGTGTGAAGAACTACTTGCTTTTATTTGTTTTAAACCTGCTGCCCATTAATTTCATTTGGTGGCCCCTAGTTCTTATATTATGGGAACAAGTAAATAACTTTTCCTTATTCACTTTCTCCATATCACTCATGATTTTATATACCTCTATCATATCCCCCCTTAGTCTCCTCTTTTCCAAGCTGAAAAGTCCTAGCCTCTTTAATCTCTCTTCATATGGGACCCGTTCCAAACCCCTAATCATTTTAGTTGCCCTTCTCTGAACCTTTTCTAATGCCAGTATAGCATTAGAAGCAGCCAAAAGCTGGGATCTTCTGAGCTTTGGACACTCCAGTGAAAACCGTAGCATGTTCTGACTTTCTCTGATTGGCTGTTTGCTTCACCACCCACCATCCCCAGTCTCGTCAACTCAGCTTCGCTCCTCCCCTGCCCTGTCCCATTCTCCCGTTAGCTGATCCCCTCCTGACTAAAATCATACCACTAGCGTGCTGTTTGCCACCATCACATTGTTCTCTCTGCTAGGGTGTTGCATCCTGTGTCTGTGTTGTCTAGTTAGGTAATATTGTCTCATTGGGTGTATGTCTACACTGCACACTAAGCCAGCTCTGACTCAGGTTTGAGACCAAACCCCCCATTCCATCCACACACAAATCAGTCTGACTTGGGTCAGCAAGCATTCAAGACCTGGGTCCTAGGATTCTGCTGGAGGAGGCAGGTCAGACCCATGTCCCATTGTGACTTAGGTCCAAGCCCTGTCATTTTGCAGTGTGGACACAACTCAAACCGCAGACGTTTGTCAGAAGTTCTGCATAGTGCAGTATGGACATGTTAGCATGGCTGTGAGGTTCGAGTCCAGTGATTGTAAGCCCAGGTTCACAATGTAGTGTGGATGCTCAAGTGTGGGCTTCGAAACATCAAGTCTACAAGCCTGGGTCCCACAAACCTGGGCTTAGTGTGTGCAGTATAGACATACCCTCTCTTCCCTTGTACTTTCCCCTCTATCTGCATCCCTTTGTTGTCTCTTGCCTTATGCTTGGATCGTAAGGGGGAAGGACTGCCTTCTTGTTCTGTGTTTGTACAACACCAAGCACAATGGGGTCCTGGTCCATAAGTGGGGCTCAAAGGTGTTATGACAATACAAATAAT
Organism: Platysternon megacephalum; assembly: GCA_003942145.1. Lineage (NCBI taxonomy): Eukaryota > Metazoa > Chordata > Testudines > Platysternidae > Platysternon > Platysternon megacephalum. Next base: position 991,391 of record QXTE01000135.1, read on the forward strand.
TAAATCTAATGAAGCTTTCAGTGACACCTCTACACTTACAGCTGTGAAACTCCACTGAGAGTTTTTGGGGTGGCCCAGGTGCCACTGAGGGCCTCCTTAGGCCTGGAGAATGTTTAGAATGGGTGACAATACATAAAAAGGAAAGATCCCAGCTTGATTTCCAGAGCCGTGGCAGTAAGAAAAACATTTTTTTTTTAAACTTGTGAACTGAGCAAGTTTCATGCCAAAAAATCAACGAGAGAATAAACAGAACCCCAGGGTCACATATTTAGAGTCACTTTTCAGACTTGATTGGCAGTTTAATGATTTTAGCAACTTCATCCTAAAACAAAGAGGCAAGGTTCTGAATACAGTCTGCCTTAAGCTACCCAAGCTCTGAGAATGAGAGTCATCTGGGGTGCTGTAATCATACAAGAAGGATCAAACAGTGATTACAGGTGGTGATCAAAATTTCCACGTGAACAGTAGTAGAGAAACATCTTCCTCTTGGTGACATTACATGAAAATCTCCAAATCCCATACCATGAATTGTTCTCTCATCTACATTTTGAAATGCTAAAAGAATAATGTGTTTTAAATAAGATAATTAGGCAGTTTTAGGCAGAGGATTGCTATCTTTTAGAGGTAGAGATCTCATAATTAATAACAGTCACATCCAAGTTCAAGATTCATTTGTATACATTCCGTTATCCTCACTCTTCCATAATATACATCTTCTCTCTATTTTCAGTTCCAGTCACTGCAGAAGCTCCTTTCCTCTCCCTGTTCATATGCCCTTGTCCCTTAAAATGTCACCTCCTGCATCTTTAGTTCAGCCAATGTCAACCTGAATGGCACCTTGGTCCACTACCCCAACTGTCTCTATGCTTTCTTCCATGCCACCCTCCCACCCCTGGAACACCTCACCTTAGCTTGGAGGCAGTGTGGTCCAATGGATAGAGCACAGAAGTAGGACTCATAAGACCTAGATTCTACTCCTGGCTCTGCCACTGCCTGCTGGGTGACCTTGGACAAGTCACATTGCCTCCCCATGCCTCAGTTTCCCCATCTGTGAAATGAAGATAATGACACTGACCTCCTTTGTAAAGTGCTTTGAGATCTACTGATGAAAAGCATTATAAAGAGGTACTCTTATTATTATGAACGTTTCCACATGGCTTCTGCCCTCTCCTTATTCAAATCCCTCTTAAAGATCTACTCCTACTGTGAAGCCTGAAGAAATCAGACAACTAATAATAGCTAAGAAGAGGGGTAGTAGTAGGGATCGTTTATACACATTGTACAGACTGACAATATCCTGAATTAAGTTGAATGTCTTTGGGGTTGAATGTCATTTTATTAAAAATATGATTGTGTGTGTTATTGTGGCATTGTATTGTAACTGTAGTGTCCTCCTGGCCAAGGCAGAGTCCACACTGCTGGGGGGGCCTCTGGCCAAGAAAAATGCACAGAGGAACGCAGCAGGGAAACTCCCTTCCACCCCAGGGGCATCTCTTCCAACCCCCCGCCTCCTGCTGTAAACTCATATCCACGCCAGAATAGTACAATGAATATGGGAAAGGGAAAGGTTTATTTACATAGGGATGAAAGAAGAAAAACAACAAGGGGCAAAAGACAGGGGGAGTGGTAAAACAGGACGAGGACCCATGGGCCTGGTGGTACCACAGTATAAAAGGATAGATGCCAAGCACTGCATCTAAACACATAGTTCAGGAATCCTGGGCAGAGTTCCAGTCTGGCAGTGAGTCCTGGGTGCTCCAGTTCATCTTCGGTGCCAGTAAACTTTCCCCAACAAACCCCTTCAGTGCCCTCATCTGCCGTTCTCCACAAACCCACACAGAGCGACTCCCTCCCCACTTAACTAGCTGCAGCCTCCCTCCTTATTCCCAGTGCAAAGTCCCAAGTCCCAATACTCACAGCCCCATACAGCTCTGGCCACGATCACCATGATACTGGGTCTGGCTCCGGTTTGTCCTTCTCAGGTGATTCCTTCCTGGCACGGTGCTCCTCCTGGTTCCTGTCCTGGGTCATCCCCAGTCAGATGCTCTGTCCCTCCTGGGATTTGGGCTGGTTCTCAGCTGTTTTGCTATGTGAGGGCCTGCTCGCTGTAGGACCTCTTGTCTGGAACTACAGCCACCCACTGGTCCCCTCCCCTGGAACAAGCAGCATTTCTCTGTCTCAGGATGAGGTTTCAAAGGGATGGTGCTCTCTAAACCCCAAGGGGTTACAGTGTGTCCCTTCTGTAGGAGGGATGCTAATGTACTTCCTCTGTTCTCAGCCTTTGAAGTCACCCCCATGGCGAAATAGGCATATACTAGTTCAAAGTGGATTCTCCACAAAGAAAGTTTTTGGATAAAAAATAGCCTGGTTTTTAACTGGCCCATGGCCTTCTTTCTGATCCAACAAACAGACAGGATCTCTGGTGGATGGAGGACACCAATCATAAGGACTGGGTGCTAGTTCTGAGCTCAAGCTGTGATGAATTGTGACCACAAAGGAAACCACGTGGGAGGGGTGTTGAAGGACTGCTCTTGCCAAAGCCCATGTCAGAGTCGGGGTGATGTCTGGTAAGCTTATTAGCATGTGTGTAGGCTCTTTTCTTATGTTTAATATGTTTTCTCTGTAATGCTTTCATCTTAAGAATAAAATAGACTTGCATAGGAAGTGCTGTGTGGTACATTATAACTGTAGCAATTACACCTGGTAACTGTATCTGAAGAGAAAGCAAGCAGGTGTCCTTAGGCAGCCTGTCTGTGCTGGGGATAACACAGGGGAACTATGCAGCTTGAAATACTCCAGTCAGAAGGGAGCGAGCTGCGAGTCTCCATCCAGAAAGGTAACAGCTAGGGAGCTGGAAGCTCGAGAGTGGGTGCCCTTGCTGGATCACTGAGGGGAAATACAGGTGCAATTGCCCTGAACTGTGATACACATGACATATTTTTTCTAAAAAAAAAAAGACTATCAACACATGGCTTGTTAGTTCTAACTCAACCATTTGGTTTGCATGTAACATCCCTTTTCCCTACCCTCCAGCCTTTCTATTTTAATGGCAGGAGCCATCATCACGACTTCCTAGCACCTTTCGGATGCTACTCTAAATATTATAAAATGGTACTGAATCACTGAATAATACTGAGCACACTTTGATATTGAAATAGAGGCTGAAAAATATGAAGCCAAACAAAAATGATCTCATTTTTATTATAGTCACTTTTTCTGGCTAACACTGCACTTTAATATGAAATCCAAGATTGAGAATTCTCTCATTACATCTGCCAAGATTTAAAAGACAACTTCCCCACCCACATCCAGGTAAAACTAAGCAAAAATAGTAAACAATGAGACCTAATTCTGAGGTGACTGAATGTAAGGCCTGGGCTACACTAGCGGGGGAGGGGGGGTGTTGAACTAAGATAGTGTAGCTGAAGTCGAAGTATCTTAGTTCGACTTACCTGGCCGTCCTCACGGCAGCGAGTCAACCGCTGCAACTCCCCCGTTCACTCTGCTTACTCCTCCTGCTGAGGTGGAGTATGAGCATCGATCCCCGATACATTGAACACTACCCGCCGATCCGGCGGGTAGTATAGATGTACCCTAAGTTACACACCAAAATAGGAGAAGGGCTAATCTGTAGCAGAAAATGGAACCAAAAGTAGACTAAGATACAGCAAGTAACCTTTCTACACACTCCTGTTTGTTGCTTACTGTTTAATGCCCTGCCATCCCATCCCCTGTGCAGGTGACACAAACTACTGATGCATAACTTGCATGAGCATTTATATCAGTTCTGAATTTGGTCCATCATACTGTTTTATCATTGCTTTTATAGATAGATATAGATATGCAAAAGCTTTTATGTATTTCTTTGAAAATTTCAAAGATAATTCCTGGATTTGATCTTCAAGTCCAGTCCTGCAATGAGCATCATGCAGGCACAGGGATCCACCCATATGAAATTAATTGTGGCATTGGGGCTATAATCTGAAAAATAACTATAAAAATTACAGATGTTGTTTGGTAGTTGCCTGCTTTGTCAACTGCTTGTAGAAAGAGCAGCCCCTTGGAGCTAGCTTGTGGGGGCTTGGAACCAGGGTGGACCAGCAGCCATCCCCCCCCCACCCCCATCAGCTCTCCGCTCCCCTAAGTTCTCTATGCGGCAGCCGCCCATCAATTGCCGGCGGTTCAGCTGTCCCTCCGCCGACTGCCATGTGCTGCTCCTGCCCTCTGCCTTGGAGCCGCTCTCAGGAGCCTCCTGCTTGCTGTGCAGGGGGCAGGGAAGAGGGGTGCTAATGTCAGGGTGTCCCCCACCCCCCCTGCTCCTGCCCCCCGCTTGCCCCATCTCCATAGAGCGGGGGTGGGGGAGGGGAGACATGACAGGGCTCAGGACAGAAGGAGCTTCCTCGCAGCAGCTGCTGTCTCAACTTGCTGAGCTACTTAAAAAGGCAATGTACTTAGAGTGGGATCAGCGTACTTAAAGGGGCAATGCGCATCTCTCTCTCACACACACACACACAGGGGTGTGTGTCTCTGTCTGCCATGCTATCTCCCCTCCCTCCATTTGTGCCGCCTTATAGAATGTGAGGCTACATTAACAATGTGTTAATCCTTGAGGGCTCAGCCCAGTACTAGTTCATCATTTAGCAGTAAGGCATTCCCTGGGAAATATCCCACCCTCTGACTTCACCACCTCAACCAAGCTTCACAATCATTGCTGTGTACAGTATTAAATTGTTTGTTTAAAATTTAGTGTGTGTGTGTGTGTGTGATAAAATAATGAAATTGGCTCAATTATGAGTTTTATAAAAATAGTAAATTTGGGGTTCCTTTCAATTTAGATTGAGCCTTTAGGGTACATTCTGGTCACATGTCAAGCTTCTCCCCAACCAGGAGGCCTAGAAACGTACTTTTTTTTTTTTAATTGAAGCTGATATTCTCACATGATCCCATGACTCCAGAAGCTGGGACTTAAAGAAAACCACCAAATATTGCAACACTTGCGATAACAATCACACAAGCTGGCAATGTTGAAATTCTTCCACCCTTACTTTTGAGTAGCACTTTACTCTGAGTAGTTCTATTTAAATCAATGGGCTACTTACAGAGTAAGGTGCTACTCAACATGACTAAGATGGCAGGCTCTAGCTCCATCTAGAATATGAAATGATACACCTGCAGAAACATAATACAGGGGTAACCAGATGAGATTCTACAGCCTGTCTGACAGAGGAGCTGTAGATGATCTAATGGTCCTTTCAGGCCTTACATTTTATGAATAGACAGACAGCTCATGTAATTAACTCTATGGACTCCCTCAGACCAAAACCACTCCCATCTTCATGCCTGTCCAGCTTAGGCAAAATCTGAGTGAACGGATGGGTCTCACACAGCACAAGGAAGATCAAACACATCCCAATCACTATGAAATAAAATTCAAATTGCCGTTCATGATCATTTTTGTGAAGAAAACACTGCAGAGCTCAACACACCTATGAGGCAGCAGCCCTCCTACATCTCAAAAAGAGACAGGCATGTTTTCATGATCATGCTCCACCACCAGCAACACAGGCCAGGAAGAGGATTAAGTGTGTTCTGATTACACTAGCGCATGCGAGTTGACTACATTTCTTGCCCCTACCCTGTGGCAGGGTTATTCTGCTGGCCTACCCTCTTGGCACACATTTGAGCCAGGAGTGGTCAAAAAATTCCTATTGACACCATTTTACAATGGGAAATTTGGTTTTCAACAAAATGGACATTTGTGTGGTGTGGAAAGTATCTGCTTTCTGCAGAAAATGTTGAGCTTGGGGACTTTTGACGAAAAGTTGAAATTTACCTCAGAACCCCCTTCCCATTTTCTAACAACTCTAGTTAGATCCCTGCATAAAGCTGCTGAAGTTCTGCTGCCTCATAGCAGCAGGAGCAGCTGGGGAGGTGGCAGTAGCTCTCTAGGGACAGGGAATAAGGAATCTAGGACAGGGGAAGGCCCGGAGGCAAACCAAACGCAGGGCTGTCTACACTACAAAGGTAGGTCAGCTTAGCCACTTTGCTCAGGGCTGTGAAAAATGTCACGCTCTGCGATGTAATTAAGCTGACCTAAGCTCCAGTGCCGACACCACTATGTCACCAAGCTACCGTCTCTCAGAGAGGTGGATTTACTACAGCGACAGAAGAAGACCTTCCATCGCTGTAGTAAGTGTCTATGCTACAGCACTGCAGCTGTGCTACTGTAGCATTTCTAGTGTACCCCCAGAGAAGAATTTTAGGCTTAAGTTACCAGTAAAGCTAAATCCCAGGAACAGTGAGAGTTTGGACACTAACTCAGGCTCTGGGTTGATCTACTGACGATGGGTCAGAGACATAACCCATTCATATCCTGCCACAAATTTAAATGCCTTGTGTGTCAAGGACTGCTAGGGTGGTCTATGAAAAGGAGAAAAATTATGGTTCATACCAGATAATCCTATTTCATACCAGATAATCACACCAGATAATCCTATTTTTAAAAGGAGCAACTGCCAGAGAGATGAAGTAGCATGCTAAAATGTGTAGTCTTGTGAAAGTGTGTTAAACAGTGAATGGAAGCATAGATGTAAGTCTACAGATCACTCTTGAATAAAATTTCAAGGTTCAAGCGTCATTGCTATTCTCTTCTGAATATAATTACATTTCCACTTTTGTTCCATTTGTCTCCATCTGTTCAAAACCAGACAGCATTTGTTTCTTCATTCCTGGATTTTGTTAATGTTGTTGGGGGGTTTTCGCCCGGTGACAGGTTGCTAGAGTGTGGGGAGAAGGAAAAGATAGTTGTCAAAAGTTAACCCTGTGTGTGCTAGCACAGTAGTAAAATAATGCCATCAAGGATGTTTGTATGACAGCATCCTCTAGTTTGTTGGGGGATAGGGAGGCATAAGGAGCAAAGAGGGAGGAAATGGCCTGTTTGCCAGAGTCAGCTGGTTTTGGTGACGAGAACAGCAGGTGTTAGGAGAGATAATTAAGGTGTAAAGTTTAAATAATGGTGACATTTTCTATAAGGATGGATAATTGTATTAGAAAAACACCTCTGATGTTCAGCAGAGAGCAGTTCAGTGTCTGAAAAGCCTACAGAAGCGTGAAATCTGAGAAAAGAAATCCAAGGGACAAAATGCCAATTAGCTCCAACTTTGATTTACATAGTGGAGACTGTCATCCACTGACAGTCAATGATTCTGATGTCCTGTGCAGACAAGGTACATGTGCCGATTGATGAATTGCCCACAATATCGCCTCATGCAAGCCTGTCACATATAAATTTTCAAAGGGAAATTTCCTCCAGAATTTAAGCGACAGGTATTATGGTTAAGGTTGCTGCACCACAACTTCTGTTTACAGGTTGACTTTTCTAAGTATTTTTAAATGGACGTGCTTAGTTAGGTCCCTTTGAAATTTGGTGTGCATCAAGACAGTTCAGGGGAGGGTTAGTGACCCAAATTTGGGATCATTTGATCTAGTGGTTGCTGAGATATAAGCCATGGGAAAAATAGTCATTTTTCACAACTTTCAAGGTGGGTTGGGTTTTTTGTTTTGTTTTTGTTTGATTTTTTGTTTTTTGCTCAGAACTAGAGATCAAACTATTGATGTGATGCAGGTCAAAATAGACTCAAATCTGTCAAGTTTTACCCAGAACGGTATTTAAGAACTTTTTTTTACAATGCACATGCACCTGTGTCTCTTTAGGTGCAGTGAATGCGGTGGGCAGGGAAAGAGAGAGATGGTTGCCTAGGGGTGTTTGTTCCTCCTTTTTATAGTTTCAGTCCCCCTCTCTTGAAAAAAAATTTCCATCTGAGACCCAGAGTCTATGTGGAAGAATATTCCCTGTTTTTCCCTCCCACACACACCTGTTTGAACTTCCTTTGTTTGCCCTCCCTGCTGGATGACTGTTTACAGCTTAAATGCAAATTAAGGCAAGCACACATTCCTTTCTCTGTTCTGCTTTGGCAGGATGTGGGGTTTGGAAGATGTGCTAATGAGTAAGGGTACAAATCGGTCACAGATATTACAGATTCCATGATTTTACAAGTCCTCTGCAACTTCTTGAAAATTCCTGTAATTCAGCCCCTTCAGCTTCAGTCCCAGGGCAGCGGGGTGGAGGCCCACTCCTTAGTTTCTGCTGTGGGCCCCAGTGAGTCTAACACTGGCCCTGGTTCTTGCTCAGCCAATAAGATTTGTTGTAATTGAGCAGTCAAACATGAGGTGCACGTGCGTGAGTTTTAGTTGAGTGAAACAAAAAATGGCAACGCCAAATACACCAAGAAGCAAAGTCAAACACTGCTGCAATGCAGAGAAGTACAGTAACTCCTCACTTAAAGTCGTCCCGGTTAACGTTGTTACGTTGCTGATCAATTAGGGAACATGCTCATTTAAAGTTGTGCAATGCTCCCTTCTAACATTGTTTGGCAGCCGCCTGCTTTGTCCACTGCTTGCAGGAAGAGCAGCCCATTGCTGCTAGCTGGTGGGGGCTTGTAACCAGGGTGGACCGGCAGCTCCCCCATCAGCTCCCTGCTCCCCTAAGTTCCCTGTGCTGCAGCCGCCCAGCAGACTATCAGTTGCAGGCTATAAATTGCCAGCAGTTCAGCTGTCCCTCCCCCCACTGCCATGTGCTTCTCCTGCCCTCTGCCTTGGAGCTCCTCCCAGAGACTCCTGCTTGCTGTGCAGGAGGGGAAGGGGGGGCTAATGTCAGGGTGTCCCCCTCCCCCCTTCACCCCACTTTCCCCTCCCTGCTCTATATGGAGAAGGGGTAACGGACAGAGAGCTTGGGGCAGCAGCTGCTGTCTCAACTTCCTGATCCACTTAAAAAAACAATGCACTTAAGAGTGGGNTCCCCCATCAGCTCCCTGCTCCCCTAAGTTCCCTGTGCTGCAGCCGCCCAGCAGACTATCAGTTGCAGGCTATAAATTGCCAGCAGTTCAGCTGTCCCTCCCCCCACTGCCATGTGCTTCTCCTGCCCTCTGCCTTGGAGCTCCTCCCAGAGACTCCTGCTTGCTGTGCAGGAGGGGAAGGGGGGGCTAATGTCAGGGTGTCCCCCTCCCCCCTTCACCCCACTTTCCCCTCCCTGCTCTATATGGAGAAGGGGTAACGGACAGAGAGCTTGGGGCAGCAGCTGCTGTCTCAACTTCCTGATCCACTTAAAAAAACAATGCACTTAAGAGTGGGTCAGCTTACTTAAAGGGGCAGTGTGTGTATCTGTCTGCTATGCTGTCTCCCCTCCCTCGTGTTCATGCTGCCTTGTGTGAGAGGCTACATTAACAACGTGTTAATCCTTGAGGGCTCAGCCGAGTGCTAGTTCATCATTTAGCAGTAAGGCATTCCCGGGGAAATATCCCTCCCTCTAACTTCACCACCTCAACCAAGCTTCACAATCATAGCTGTGAACAGTATTAAATTGTTTGTTTAAAACAGAGTTTTTTGTCTGGTGAAAAAAAATTTCCCTGGAACCTAACCCTCTCCCCTCCCCCGCAATTTACATTAATTCTTATGGGGAAATTGGATTCCCTTAACATCATTTCGCTTAAAGTTGCATTTTTCAGGACCATAACTAATTGTAGCGAGGAGTTACTGTAGTAAATTTCATGAAAGTGGCGATTGATGTTTTATACAGCACGTAATGTTCCTGTAGATTACAAGCAAAAAGCAAGCTGTGACAAACATATAGAAAGTGCTTTGCATAAACCTAGGGCACAAGGCCTTGAATCGGGTCTGGGCGAGAAAGCTAAACTACAAAAAATGGTGAGCGAACGGTTTACTCTAAAGACTGAAGAACAGACGCATTGTAGGACAGATGTTTATTGACTTACAGAGGCTTTCTTCACTGCTAACATTCCACTATATGTGCTAGACAACCCTGCTATGAAAAGCTATCTGGAAAGCTCCTGAAAAACATCGGTGTTATATCTACCTCAGATCATCTCTGAAAAACATATTTGCCAAAGCTTTCTGAAAGACATGGAAGTGACCTGAAAGAACTGCTGAATCAATGTTTTGGAATTAGTCTCATAGACAAAACTACTGATGCTGAAGGATGCTACATAGTGATTATCCTGGCAGTGCCCTGTTTGTATTTTACAGACATTTCAAACTGACAAGGGGAAGGTAAATATACCTATCTCATAGAACTGGAAGGGACCCCAAAAGGTCATGGAGTCCAGCCCCCTGCCTTCACTAGCAGGACCAAGTACTGATTTTGCCCCAGATCCCTAAGTGGCCCCTTCAAGGATTAAACTCACAACCCTCGGTTTAGCAGGCCAATACTCAAACCACTGAGCTATCCTTCCCCTCTGAGGTAGCTTGGAATTGAAGACTTTGCTAATATTGTGTGTAATTTTGGAGACAACTTTAAAACTGAGTCACACAGTGGTGGAAACAGTTCAGAAATACAGAATTCCTTTTGATTAAGTCACTGCTTTTGTCACTGAATGCTGCATATGCGAACAAAACCTGGGAACTAAGTCTCAAAGTGCTTTTTCGGAATGCACTGAACCTCTTCTCAACTTGGTGGGCGATACCTGGAGAAAAACATTTGGAAAAGTAACTGAACTTGTCGTTGACGTAAAACGTACATTCACTACCTGCCCTGCCCCACAAAGCATGGTTCTGTCAATCGTTGCAGGAAAAAGGGAAAGTGCCTGCAATTCCACCTTCACCGGTAATCACAGTGGAACAGCTGGTTTGAAGCTGACCATTTTCATACTAGCCACCTGCATTTTTTTGAGGAATTGGAGAGAAGCTGTAGTTCATCTGTTGAAGATGTGGTCACTTTAAGTAGATCAATGGAAATAAAAGCAGATATTGCACCAAGAATGATGGCAACTCTCGTTGCTTACGAAAAAACAGAAATCAGTTGCATAAGGTGGCAAATAATTTAGCCGATCTTGCCATTTGGCCAAGTCCTTCAGTGGGACGATTGACAATGTGTTAGCCAAGAAAGCCCTTTGCGAAAACAGCTATACAATCGAAGCCTATATGACTGGTTCTGAACAATTTTTTCAATCTGCTGCCAGTTTTTTTAAAGCCTGCTGAATGTTTGATCCCAATCAGGCCAAACTTCTTGACCTTGCATCACTAAATGTATTTGAGTCTATTCCCATGTTTGAAGACAATGAGTTATCAAAAGACAAGTTTTGTAACTGTAGCAGTGCAGTTTCTGAAGTGAAATGCCTTGATATTGTGGAATTTTAGTGCAACTTAATAGATCGCTTTCCAAGTCTGGCTGTAATAAGCTCTGAGGTGTTTATTTTTGCCCGTTAACAGTGCAGACTGCACAAGATCATTTTTGTCTTACAAAGCTATTTTGCGAGATGATAGATGCTCAACCAAAGATGACAACCTGGCGATATACAACATGGTGTTTCAGAAATCGTGGAAAATTCTGTTAGTAAATGACTAACAATTAATCTTGTCAGTAGTCAAAATTATATAAGGTTAAATAGGCAGTTGAAAAGCTTCAGTACTGATATAGTGAAAACTGCATTACTGTGTGTACATTTCCCTGATTTATAGTTTATTGCCCAGGTCCTGTCCATGACTTTAATAAAAATACCCGTGCCAAAATCTTAGCCTTGTTAATGACATCATACAGGGGAATCTTATAACTTCACATACAATGTTGGCACACATTTTACCAGGCAATATGGACCAGCAAATTATGAGTTTTCAAAATGATACCTTACAAGGCATACTTTGTACAAAGATTACTACTATAGTGTGTAGGGTATGAATATAGGGGTTTATTCTGTCGCATGGGTCATTCATAGATGACGGAGCAGTTGCTCAAAGTCACAAGGCAGGTCGGGGCTGGAAGAGAGCCCAGGTCTCTCATACACTGGACCATGCTGCTTCCATGCATAGGGGGGTGCAGGGAAGAAGGCAGACAGACACAGTTAGCGGAGCAAATGAATGGGGTGGGAGAATAAGCATTGTGGTAATGGGGCAGATGACAGTACCTAAGATAGAAAAATCACTGGTGAAGTATAGGCTCAGGGAGTGACATGCAAAGAGACTGTCAGAGATGAAAGCCTGCAAGACTAGGGTCTAGATGAGAGCTAATTGTCTAACCCTCAGTCTGGGTAAGACAGAATTGATACTGGTGGGATGGAAAAAAAGCATCAGGAGAAGATGGGGATTATGGAGGCAGCATCTTCCTCCTTATTTGAGGAAATATGCTCACCAGTGCTTAATTTGTGCTAGGGCTGAGCCCTGGCACCTGTAGGCTTGGCAGTTCATAGGCCCAGCACCTCTGGGTTTGCCACATCCGTTATGAATAGGGGCCTACCAAATTCAAAGGATTCCTCTTCCCCTGCACGGGCCACTCCCAGGTCCAGGTCAGACCCACCTCCGGGAACCTTCCCTGGCTACAGGAAGCTTGCAGCTGCTGGCTGGAAGCCCAGCTCTGAAGGCCAGTACAAAAGTGAGGGTGGCCTTGTATGGTATTGCCACCCTTACTTCTGTGCTGCTGCTAGTGGCAGCACTGCCTTCAGAGCTGCCCTCCGGTTGCCCAGCTCTGAAGGCAGCAGCGCAGAAGTAAGGGTGGCAATACTGCAAACTCCCCCCCCCCGCAACAATAGCCTTACAACCCCCTCCCCGCACAACCCCATTTTGGGTTGAGACCCTTATGGTTAAAATGCTGTGAAATTTCAGATTTAAATATCTGAAACCACAAAATTTACAGTTTTTAAAATCTTATTGCCATGATGTGATGTATGGCTAGAAAGGGTTAAACATCCTGCAAAATAAATAACCCTCAAAAGATGTGGGGAGATAATGTTTGTGTTTTTGTGCATTTACATATGTATGATTAGGGTTGACAATGTAATCAACAGTCCCTGTCTATGCTGTATTCTGATATTATTTAAATTAATTGTAAACACGGGATATCCCGGTATTCATTTCTCTTTGAAATGTATAGCAAATAATCTGTGAATGGCGGAGGAACAAGCAGATGGCTTTATGTTAAGTCGTATACCTAAGTACCAGTTATGGACCTCCTTCAAAGTCATCCTAATTACCTTTTGTTCCCCGAGGAACTCCCAACTTGTCACAGAGGACATGAAATTGTATACAAGATCCTTGCGATGAGATTCTATCATCTCAGATCTGCTTAGGCTTCATCAGGGGAAGTTGGAGTCGCAAGACTGAGGTTCCAGTTATGCTGGTACCCCCTGAATATATTTGGGCATTGGACTATGACCTATGAACTGAATTCTAAAGGAACTCTTTGCAACTACAAAGCTCACCATCTCTGCTATGAATTTGAACAATGGATTGAACTCATGTCTGTATGTATATTGATCTTTTAACCATACTCTGTTTTTTAATAAATTTTAGTTTAGTTAATAAGAATTGGCTGTAGCATGTATTTGGGTAAGATCTGGAATATTCAATAACCTGGGAGGTAATGTGTCCAATCCTTTTTTCTTTTATAAAATGAAATAAGATTTACTGAAATTTTCATCATATTTGACGTGGGTACCTGGATGGAGGCCTGAGGCTGGATCACTTTAAGGGAACTGTGTTGTTTGGACTTCTGAGTAAGCAGTAAGGTACACCTCTACCTCGATATAATGCTGTCCTCGGGAGCCAAAAAAAATGTTACCACGTTATAGGTGAAACCGCGTTATATTGAACTTGCTTTGATCCACCGGAGTGCGCAGCCCCCGCACCCCCGGAGCACTGCTTTACCGCGTTAAATTCGTGTTATATCGGGTTGCGTTATATCGAGGTAGTGGTGTAATAAAGAAGCTGTTTTATGCTGGCTTGCTAAATATAAGTATTGGAATATCCACCAACTTTTTGGGGTTTTGCTGCCCCATTCTTTGTAGTTCACTGTAATTGGGTGACCATAGCTGGCCCTCACTGGGATCCCGGTCACACATGAAATTGACCAAAATGGAGTGTGAATTTGGTAGGGCCCTATTATGAAAGTAAAAAAAATAGCTTGAGCCCAGAATCTAATTGCTTGAGCCTGGCACCATTTTCATTACAAATTAAGCAGGGATGCTTGCCCTTTGCTAACCGAGCTCACCGTCTGGTGGTCCTGCTAGAGCCTTTTTTCCAGTCTGTGCTTGGCAATGAGGTGGCAGCCATTTCTGTCCGTTCCAGACCCCTCTCTAGCTTTGTCACTGCCAGGACAGATTCTCACAAAGTACTGCATATGAAACCACTCAGAAACTTCAGCCAGTGCCTGCCTGTATCTTAATGGGTCTTCTTCCACAGAACATAATGATAGCTGTGTTACCCAGAAAGCATTGGCTTCCCAGTTTAGTGTTCCCCAGTTGCAACAGAAGGTGCTGGTTTTGATCTATAAAGCCCTATGTAGTTTGGGTCCTGGCCCAATCTTAGAGACTACCACTCTCTCCAATCCTGACAGCTGAAATCAGGAAGGTGATTGACATTGCCCAGATGGGAGCTGGAGGAGGCAGGGAGTTCTCAACTCTGAAACGTCCCCACTGGTCTGCCAGAAACTTAGCTAACTTCCAGGGCACGTTCCCTGTCTATTCACTGAAGGCTCATTAGTGCGGTCCCCTGCACTATTCTTGAGCGCTTTGGGTGGGCAGACTGGTGCGAAGAGCCTCTCTATGACGTGCACTCCTACAAAGGATCCAGCATAGCTGAGGTCCTCTAAGTGCGAGGTGGTGAGAAGCATGTGCGCTCGCCTGCCAACAGGCTTTGCCATGGGGGGGAGGGGGGGGGGAAGAGAGGGTCATAGCCTTGGAAAGTGCAGAGCAGGGGTTATGCCCCTTGGAGATCCACCAAGCATTTTGCCGGCTGCAGGCACAACACCTCCTGAATCTCCCTCTTCACAGCTGTGTCATGGCCAGCTCGTTATGTTTTAACATGGGTTTGAAACAAAACAAAACTGTAAATGCACCTAAGGCGATGATGGGCATAATTTACAAACTGGAAAATAAATAAATATAGGCTCTACCTCCATTTGACCCAAGTCGGTTTATTTTATTAATTCACAGTAGTTAGATTAAAACCTGATACTTAGATGACTAACCCATCCCCTCTGGCTGTCCACGTGACCCTCAACAGTCCCAGCTCTAATAGCATTTAGACCCCAAAATGATGTTTAGCAAAATCCCTTACAAAAAGTGCATGTGATTTCCCCTATTCACTATTTTTGCCACAAATAAGATTGAATTAGTGTCCATCCTGCCAATTATAATTCATGATTCACAGAGGCTGAAAAGTTATTCCCTTTCATGTCTTGCTAATTAACTATGCTTACAGATACATACCAAAGTGAAGAGGGAGTATGGAACTAGCAGCTTGTTCTTGGCAAACAGATATGTTTCTCACTCGCTTTTTTTCTTTTAATCTCTTAGCAGAAATGGTTGTGTTAGCAGAAAAAACTAACTAAACAATGTATTTACAGTAAAAGTTCATGTAATGTCTTTACCCAGGTCTGATGATGCATTACAGGAGCTAATGATGAGCAAGATTAACTGTGACTCTTACCTTGTGATCATTCAGTTATTGGTTCATTTATTCTGTTTTCCAGAATAACGGTAGGAGTGCAACTGCAAACCATAGTCATTGCTCCTCATTACATTTAGAATTATTGTTTCTCATTATAACCATATAATAGGCATGAATGTAATTTCACGATCTTTACTGGACCACTGTTAGTTGAACTTTCTTTTAGTTTAAGCAGTATTGACTGTTTTAGGTCATTCCAATGTTTCCTTAAGAAAAAATTAAGAAAATACTCTAATGTAGAGTATTTTAAAACATAGGGGGCCTAGATTAAGCAGGGCACTTAAATACATGCTTAATTTTCAGCACCCTGCTTAAGTGTCCTGATGAATCTGGGAGCCTTAGGTGAGTGTGAAATGGGTGTAAAACACTGGCATTCTGCTCATTTGACACTCTTTGCACTGATGTAAATGACAACACAAGGTGCCAGGCAATGGAGCATCAAGCCAGAGGTATAATTTTTCTCATGATTGTTTATCTGTCACATAAATCCAATTTCTGAGGTCAAAATTTGAGAATAAAATCATACCGATCATTCTGAAGCCTCTGTGTAGTTAATTTTATATTAGTGGTTAATGTTACCTAAGCCTAGCAGATGTAAGCATTCCCATGGCTAATAGACCTCAAAATAAGAATAATGGCCCTGATTATCCTCTCATTAGTAGAATTTGTCTGTATTAAAATAACACCAAGATTAGGGTCCCATTGTGCTAGGCACTGTGCAAACACAGAGTTAAGAGACAGTCCATACACCAAGCACCTTACAACCCCAGTGCTGCAAACAGCCATGCACATGCTTAACTTTAAGCACCTGACTTAAGCTCCCATTGACTTCAATGGGACTTCTTATGTGACTTGCAGGATCAGAGCCTAAATCTCACTTAGATACCAAGTTCATGCCATTGTAATTCTACTGACTTCACTGCAGTTACTCCTGATTTACATCAAAGTAAGGCCTGGTCCACACTAGGGGGGGCGGAATCGATCTAAGATACGCAACTTCAGCTACGAGAATAGCGTAGCTGAAGTCGACGTAACTTAGATCGAATTAACATTACTTACTTCGCGTCCTCGCGGCGCTGGATCAACGGCCGCGGCTCACCCGTCGACTTTGCTTCCGCCTTTCGCACTGCTGGAGTTCAGCAGCCGACGGGAGAGCGATCGGGGATCGATTTATCGCGTCTACACTACACGCGATAAATCGATCCCCGATCATTCGATCGTTACCCGCCGATCCGGCGGGTAGTGTAGACGTAGCCTAAGAGGTGAATCCAGCCCAATATCTCTACTGCATATGAACAGCATTAATCACCTGGTCTGGATCTAATACTGCTGCTGCTTTCCTTAGCATTTTGTTGAAAATGTTGGATTTTTGATATTCATTAATGTAATGAACAGCTCTATTGCCTTTCAAATAATTATTTAAAAATAAATGAGTAAGATATAGTCTTAATTCATTGCATTCACATGCTTTCAAATGTTCTAATGCTAAATAAAATGTAGCTCTATGTAAATGAATTATGATTAATCATAATAAAAAGTATTAGCACACATTCCAAAATGCAGTGGCATTGGTATTCAGCTGTCAGAGGAAAGGAGCAGACTTACTTTTCATCCTACAACACAGTGTAAATCTTCTTGTAGCAGTGCAGGACTCACCCCTGCGGCGCCTCCTGCTGGTGTCCTGGGAATTAGCTCTTGATCCAGCCTCCGGAGCGACCTCTGCAGGCTGGTGTCCTGCTTCTGCTTGGCCCCCCATGTCCCTCCCAGACCCGGTGCCCCATTATCTAGGGTGCTGCCCCCTGGCCGTACACCCCTCAGTCTCAGGGTGTCCCCTCCCTGGGGAATCCCCACCCACTATCCCCACCTTGCCTCAGTCTGGGCTACTGCCAGTCCTCATCTAGCCCCCGCTCCCTGGGGCAGACGGCAGTGTAAAAGCCACTCATCATAGGCAAGATTGGGTTTGGACCTGCTGCCTTTGCCTACCCCTGGGCTGCCCTCTGCACCCCGCAGTACCTGTTAGCCTCATGCTAGGCCGCAGCCTGGGGCTTTCCAGGCTGGAGCCTCCCCAGCTCCTCTGCCTTTCTTTCCCCCAGCCCTGCTCCACTCAGGCACCCTGTCGCTAGCTCCCTACAGTCAGGTCCCTCCCTCTCAGAAGCTAGAGGGAGTCTGTCTATGCTCCTGGCAGAAAGCCTTTTTATAGGGGCCGGCTGTGGTCTGTTTGGGGCGTGGCTCCCAGCTGTGCCTATTTCCCCAATCAGCCTGGGAGCTGCCTGCCCCAGCCCCAGCCCTCTGCTGGGCTGTTCTTAGCCCCTCAGGGCAGGAGCAGGTGTCCACCCCGCTACACTTCTAAAAGAGCAATTATAATCTACTGGGTAAATAATGCTCACCTGATAAATTACACCTATGCATTTAGTGACACAATGTACCACAGGAGCCTCTTCAGAACCATTGGGATCCACAGGGTCAAGCTAGTGTGGCAAGAATCTGTATGTCTCTGAGAACCTGGTGGAGGGGATATCTAAAATGCTATGAACCTTCATGGTTTGGGGTATGAGCCAACCACTAACTGTCGCCCCCACTTGGGAACCCCATCAGTGCACTGGGATTTCTTTTCTTTTCACTTTCCTCTAACTGGGGCACAGCAGGGCAGAATGGGAGTCAGTCCATGGATCGAGGGGTAGGGTGTCAGTCCCTGGATGGTGTTAAGATCATGGCTGGTAAACAAGGAAAGTGTGGAACTAGAAATCGGTGAAACTAGGCCTAATTGGTGGACAAAATAATGAGAGGACGGGCTATTCCACCCACACTCCCTTTGTGGGTCCGTAAAGAAAGTGGGGGGGGGGGGGACAAATGGGCTACTGGGGGGAGCTTCAACATCATGGCTGTCACACCCACCAGCTCCTTGTACCCTGGGCCTCTCCCCAGGGGCGGCTCCAGGCACCAGCGCAGCAAGCACGTACCTGGGGCGGCAAGCCGCGGGGGGCAGCCTGCCGGTCACCGTGAGGGCAGCAGTCAGGCCGTCTTTGGCGGCATGCCTGCGGGAGGTCCGCCGGTCCCGGCGGCAATTCGGCAGCGAGTACACCGAAGGCGCGGGACCAGCAGACCTCCCGCAGGCATGTCGCCGAATCCGCGTTACCAGCGGACCTCCCGCAGGCATGCCGCCGAAGGCTGCCTGACTGCCATGCTTGGGGCGGCAAAATACATAGAGCCGCCCCTGCCTCTCCCATCCTGATCCTGAGAGCTGATCTGACCAGACTGGCCAGCAAGAAGGACCTAGATGACATCACCATCTCTACAAGCTCCAGCTGAATCCCAAACGCCACCTGGGATGAAACGGGATTGGACTTCAACAACAACAGCAGCTCCAGCTCATCAGATATTACCATCTTTAACACCATCTAAGAGACTGTCAAGCATGAGGGTTTCTCCATCTCTCTCCAGCTAAAATCTCTCTCCAGCTAAAAGCAAAGGAACCAAGGGATGTTGTTGAAATGAAAGCCTTATTTAATACTTTATAGTTCAAATGCTTTAAACTGTTTTTCCTTCTTTTCTTTATCTTTAATAAAAAGTTTAAAAGATGTCTAATAGTATGTTTGCCATGGTAGTGAGCAGGCTGAGGGCTCGGATACCAAACCTCAGACCTTATTTAACCCCGTTTAATGTTGGACGGTGACTGGGTCATGTTAATATCTCTGATTCTTTGGGCCCATTTAGTCCAGCTAAATTAATATATCAGTGGCAAGGTCTGATCACCCCTATTTTACAGATGGGGCAGCTGATACTGCAAGATGATGTGACTGGTCCAAGACCACACAACATAGTAAGTCAGGATTAAAAGGTGGGACCTTCCAATGCTGAGCTCATGCCTCCAGACCACACTGCCACTTCCACCATTCCACCTCGGGGGACTATTCTACTACATAACACATCTCACTGTTCTCACCATTCTATGGAACCCAAGGTATTGTACAACAGATTGCACCTAAAAGCACTGAACAGAAATGACTGAGGGTGCCATAATGTTTGACAATACAAGAGAGTAAAGGACTCGTAATGCAGACATCTCTGATCAATAGGTGATTTTAGCTACAATACATCCTACAATGCTTTAGCACAACAAAGAAGAGGAAAAGCAAGAACAGCAGCAAAGACCCCTAATCTGTACGTGATATTTACATATAGTAAATTATATAATACTTCACAACAGGATGAGTCACAGCTCCAAACTTCATAACCTCAAGATTGTTTAAACACAGCTTTTCTGTGAAATTCCCTATAAAGGTGTTTATAGTAGTGCCTGCTATTTGGCTATCACAGGTTCATCAGCAATGCTCTTTAATAACCCATTATTTTGATGCATTTACAATGTAGCTGTAAAATTTAAACTCTGCTTGACATAGAAGGTCTCAACCCTGGAGCATTAAAAAAAAACAAATCACCTCAAATGCCATTTTTCTTTTTGGCAAGCCAGCACAGTGCATTAATAATGGCTCATTTCCAAGAGCAAGAGGCACATCATCGGCAAGGGAAGAGGCTGGTGAAAGGTGAGCAGGGAAGGAGAATGAGAGAAAGTAATAAATGGGATCAAGAAGCAAAACAAATTGTTCTTTGTTACTATTTTATAAATGGTAACGTGCTCCAGAACTGTGCATAGATGTAATTTCATCTCAAAGTTCTAGTGACGCTGAGAAAAAACACACATACCACTCCCATAATTTATGGTGTCACTCTGCAAAACAGTAGCCTTACCATGTATGGTTAGGTGTACAGAATTCAGTATATTACATTGGTAAGTGGCATGACAAAGGGTCTGATTCTGCTCTCACACAGTGCAAATCAGGAATAACTCCCCTGAAGTCAACCGAGTTGCATTGGTGTAAAACTGATACATACCTGAGCTCAGTATCAGGACCAAAGTATTTTGGACCTTTTCCTCTGTTAAGGGTTGTTCAGTATTTATTATTTTAATTCACTACAATTTAGTTTTGTAGGGTCTGATTGGTCAAGAACCAGGATCTAGCTGGATTTATTCAATGATATACTTATTTGACTCAAAAGGCAGTTGCACTTCATCCGTAAGTGAAGAGTGATTTTATATATGTATGTGCCCCATATCTATATATCTCTATCTCTAATCGTTGTATATCTCTATCTCTATCTATATCTATATGCCCCAGTCCTGCAAAAACATGCAATGGGACTACTTGCATGTATAAAGTTACATACCTGCTTAATTCTTTGCAGGATCAGCCCCATAGTTTGTTAAATAGGTCTGGCATCAGAATGAAAGTTGCTTATTTAGACATATAGAACTGTATTATCATACTTGGTAAGATTAATGAATTACAGTCACTGCATTCTAATGTTATGGTTTATTGACCTTCAGAGTAAGTTACATAATATTTTCCATACCTGTTAAGGATCGGGAAGACTCCGCTAGGAGAACACAGAGATCTTAAATGTGTTTTTGGCTGCCTGTTTACAATGTATGTTAATTATTGATCAAAAGGGTAGAGGCTGGAGTAGTTACAGGAGTGGTCTATTTGTAATATACGTCAATAATTGCCTACAGCTAAGGATGGGTTGTCTTTTTTAAAATGAGTTTACAAATCTAAATAAATAAATGAAGGAATACATTATTAATGCAACTTATTACTCTATAAAAAGCAAGAGTAACACAACATAGATATGCAGAATGAGTGCAGAGGGGGTATGAAACGCTACCATTCTGACATGGTAACATATTACAATTGCATTGCACTGGAGGAAATGACTATCCAAGGTCCAGAGGCTTAGATAAATGTGTCTTTTGTACAGGACCTGGGAATTTTTATTTCAAAATTGAATATCCAAACATTTAGGGCTCAGTTGTGCCCAGTTCTGTCTGGGCACAAAAGATAGGATAGGGAAGGCACAAAGAACATCTGTGTAGGGACCAGGCACAATGCAATCCTTGTTCTCCCCAGACCTCAAGGACCACAGCACTTAGCTAGCACTGTTGTCAGTGATGGCCTTCCCAGAGAAAGAGAGGCTGTGACTGTGGTCCTCATTCTCTGGAGCACACCAGACAGATAGCTAGTCCCATGCAATAGGGACTGCTCGTTGCACGCTGTGAAAGAGAGGCACAACAACCACACTCCCATTTGTGCTCCTGGAAGCATGGTACCAGGATGAAGACCATGCTTGACAACTTCACTCCTTTGGCACAATGGGACTTTCTGCAATAAGGGTAAAGCTCACCTGTGTAGCAGAGAACTTTCTCAGGGGCTGGTCCAAGACTGTGGAATGAACTCCTCCAGTAATTAAGGACCATCACAGACCAAGCCCCCTTCCACTCCAAGTACAAGGTGCATTTCTTTGACCTCTGTTTGTTCTCCAACACAAACATAGAAACATTACATAAATAAATAAACTGCAAAACAAACCCTGCACAGAGAAGCAACAATATGCAGGGCCGGCTCCAGGCACCAGCTGTACAAGCAGGTGCTTGGGGCGGCCACTCGGGAGNGGAAGGGATGTCACAACAATGCCCTCGGTTTTCGTTACAAACCTGGTGTCACAGACAGAGTCTTAACATAAAGTTCACCAACAATCTGCATCCACACACAAATACACTATTAATCACTCCCTCAGCTGCAGGCAAAGGAGGGGAGGTGGCAGCTCTGTGTCTGGGAAGCAGCCTTCACACCTCAGAGAACTCTTACACTGAGCATTGGGATGGGAAGCTAGCCACGAGTAGTGAGGCTGCCAACTTCCAGTCTCCATAACTCCTCTCTTCATGAAGCACTATCAGCCAAGGCACAGCCAGACCTGCTGGAGAGCACAGATCATGAGGGAATCACAGCCAGGGACAGATATAACTCCAAACAAGTAGCAAACCAGAGAAAACTGATCACTTTCCCCTCAAACAGTACCCTGAATTCACATGGCAATGTCTACATATAATAAACTGTTCTGAGGATTACCTGGTTTTATTGGTGCAGAAAAGGTCCAAGATGCAGCTACTCTCAAACTAGGACCTATTATACCTGGCGGCAAGGTGCTCCAGCATTTTGTCAGTCACCAGTACTTCAGTGGGACACTAAGGCTCCCTTGTCACTTTACTCCCTAAGGCCATGTTTCCTAAAATGTGGGATGGACCCCTTTTGGGTATTGCAAAGGACCAGTCAAAGAGTCTTGGCCCAACATCTGTTCTTCAGTCCCAGCTTTTATTTTGAAAGGAAGTTAGTCTCAAGCTGCAAGCGTTGTGAGGAAAACCTTGAAAATGTGCCCTGAGTGTACTGATGCAGTAATGTCTGCCTGAGTTTGAAGAGAGTCTAAAACAATAGCTCTGAGTTTGAACTGCCCCATTCATCTCAATGGGTGCTAATAATGCTACTTTAGGTGTCTACATAATTAGCTATTTCGCTGATTATCACAAGATGTAAGAAAGGAGAAGCATCATGTTATGAAGCTCTATACAGTCTACTTTGAGAGCTTGTTTACCATAGAAAAGAAGTTGAAGCGAGGTCAGTGTTAGCTTGGGGTTATGTTAACTAACTTCAACTTAACCACAACCATTTTCTTAGTCTACTTAGGGTAAATCTTGATTCACTCAATCGAGATAAAATGTGTCACGTGATTCACGCAATCGAGATAAAATCTGCACCAGGAAAAACGTCTTGGTAAAGATGATATTAGCTAACCCACCCTGACTTGAGCTTACCTTCTTTTCTAGTGTAGATGAGTGCTGAGTGAGTGTTCATTTTGGATATGCCTGTAAGAATGCCAGGTTGCGACAGGTTTCATTTTCCTGGAGCAGAGACTCAGCTTTCAGATGTCTGGGGAACACTGCCCATGGGATGCATGTGACCGGACTGACTTGCTGCCAAACCAGACAGCAGCTTTGTTACAAAAATTAAGAATCATGATGACCTGACAAGACAGCAGCAGCAACTCCTCCTTTCTCTTAAGGGCCTGTCCTATTTCTTCCCTTATCCTTCATCACCCTGGCTCCTGCTTAACAGCAAGAAGCACTCAATGGAACGTGAAGGTGGAAGTGGTAGCAGGACACTATGGAGGCTACTTGGGCAGTAAAAGCCGGAGGACTTTTGACCTCTCCCTCCCTCCATACTTTGTGCTTGCAACATATGTTTAATGTCCTGCAAGAATTGCCCAAATTACCTGACGAGCTTCAATGGTATTTGTAGTTAGCAGGCTTATAATGTTAATAGCAGGTCCTACTTCTGTAGCACCACACAGTCCCAAAGAGGTGCTCCCTCCCTTCACCCTTGGTCCCCTGCAGGAGAGACTGAGAGGGGGAGGAATGGTTTGTGTGCAAAAACCACTTGTGCCACTTGATATATTCTACCCCTCGGAGTGTTATATCCACATGGAGCCTACTAATGGGGTCATTAGCTCAAACAAGGGCTCAGACTACAAATTACATGGACTTGGTTTCTTCATAAAATACTTGGTGAGACAAAAAGGAGCAGTTAATTTGGAAACAGGACCTGGCACTGTTTTCTGTGGTGTCTGACAGGGCTGCGTCTCCATCTGTAAGCAAGAAGTGCTCATTCATTGCTTGCGGCAAAGAGCAAGAAGAAAAAAACTCTGCCTTGAAGGGCAGTGAAAGCACAGGGAGAGGAGAAGGAGGAGCTCTGACCCCCTGAAGAATTGCATGGGCTGTGGAGAGGAAGTTCACAGGGATCACTCTCTCCCCAGTCAGAGTGGGGAGCGTTGTTGGCTAACGTGCCTTTCTCACAACCCCATTAGTATAAATCTCAGAGCTCTCCACTCCACCTTTCAGCCAAACACCTGCAGGGCTGCTGGTTCTTCAGGAGGGCACCTGGGATCCTCTCTTCCCCTACTCCATAGTAGAGGGGGCTAGACTGGGGAAAGGGAGTGGGAATATTTACTCACAGCTCCTGTCCCTCAGGCTGTGGGGAAGTGGAGAGGCAGATGGAAAGAGCCCAGATGGGGCATGGAAATAGCACTCCCTTCCTCCAGGCAGTGGAGAAGGGAAGGAAGGGTGGGTATAGCCATTGCCTTTTCCCGTGCAGTGGGGAGGGGAGCTGGTGGCATCTGTCAGGGATCTTCACTGCCCCCAGCCACGGACAGCTTGTCAATCCCCACCCACAAGCACTGGGGTGAGGAGTTGGGAGGAGCTGCTGTCTGCAAGTGGGGCATCTTCATGTCCTTCCCCATAGGCAGAGTGAGTGAAAGATGTAGGGAGATGGGGCACAAGTCTTGATGTAGGCAGCAGGAAAGAGACTTACCGTGGCCCCAGTTCAGGAAACCATCCCTATTCAGGACAGCACTTCAGCACATGCTTGACTTGAAGTACATCTGTGATTTGCTGTCCTGAATGGGAATGGACTTCAACCAGGTGCTTAAGTTCTTTCCTGAACTGGAGCTGTGCAAGTAAAAGCAGTGTTTGCTTGGTGCTCTCCTAGCAGCTGCCTGAGGGAGCTTTGAGCAACTGTGGAAGGAATGGGGTGGAATAGGGGCCAGAAACCCACCCCCTGCAACGCAAAAGGGTAACTGGCTCAGCTCAGATTGTGGGTGATGAAAGGGGGGGATGTGGGAACTCACAGAATACTTGACAGTGGAAGAATGTGTGTGTGAAGGAGAGAAAGAATGGCTGGAGCACCAGAGAATGTGCAGCAGAGAGTCAGCTAAGGGACAGAAAAACAAAAAGCACAGAAAAGTAGAGGGCAAGAAATACCTCTCAGTGCAGAAGAAAAAAAAATGAAGCCATCTATCCCGACCACAACAAAAGCTGAGCAAAGAGACAACATGTATAAAGTGAAAGAAAGAATCCAGCAAAAGGAAAATGCAGCTGAAGAGCCAGGCTATAGCAACCCAGGACCATCTTCAGAGCAGCTATTAAAAACGCAAGCTTCACAGGAACTGAACTGTGATACTGCAGACATTATAAAGAGAACACAGAGAAAGAAAAAACTAACACAATTGGAGCAGCTTTCCCAGCAATAGCCCTGGAAAAGTTAAATTGCACAAACACAGGTTGGGCTGGAAGATTACAATGCTTCCAGATGGTGTGAGGTTTCAATGAGATAATAGATCCTTAAAGGTGCATATGAGGACTCCACCGTCTGAGGGAAATCCAGCATACAGGGGGCATTCCTAGTTAGCTCAGGGATGGGGCCTTGTGTGGGAGGAGGTCTGGCCAGAGGATAGGTGGGAGACTTTTCCAAAGAAGCATAAGTTAGAGAAGTCTTATGGCTGTTCTAACTTGCACTAGCTGACCCCAAGATTGTAGGGGCAGGGAAAGCCACCTTTCCTCCTCCTTCCCTGGCAGCTGTACTAAGCAGGAGCTTCATATAACTGGAGGATAGAGACCAAGAATTCCCAGTAAGAGTTACTCAATGAAAGATGCCTCTGATGAGATCCAGGAAATGCTTCTGTTAATTGTAGAAGCAAAAAATAATGACGAGAAGTTGAAACAAACCTTTGATGCTCACTGTTGGGGTCCATAATGAGAGATACAAAGTGCAATTTAACCACAGTTCATAGATTCCAAGGCCAGAATGGACCATTGTGATCATCTAGTCTGTCCGCCTGTATAATATAGGTCATAGAACTTCCCCAAAATATTTCCTAGAGCATATATTTTAGAAAAACATCCAATCTTGATGTAAAAATTGTCAGGGATGGAGAATCCACCACCACCCATGGTAAATTGTTCCACTGGTTAGTTACTCTCACTCTTAAAAATTTACTCCTTATTTCCAGTCTAAATTTGTCTAGCTTCAACTTCCAGCCATTGGGTCATGTAATACATTGCTCTAACAGCATATCCTCAGTAAATGTGTGGAGCATGATTTGCTTATCACAAATACTATCTTTAGACAGAGGGACAAATATAAGACCACTTGGAAACACCCACATTCTGAACACTGGCATCTTCTTGAGTATGTCGACATCAGAGCTAGTGATTGTACTGATGTCCATATTACACGAGCCACGAGAGGTACAGATGACTGCTGGACAGTCCATCATTTAGGCAGATCAATCATGAACATGTGACTTGCACCACAATACCATAAACAACCGAAAGGAATGGAGAAGAGATTTAACATCAAAGCACTTCAAAATCACGCTAGTCGTGAGACTTTTCAGCCATGCCTCTTTGACAAGCTCTCTGACCTACCCGACAACATCAATGACATCCAAAACACATTGGGAGGAGTTCCAGACCATTATTCACAAGGCATGTACTGAATTGATTGGATACTCCACTCACCGCCATCAGGATTGGTTTGATGAGAACAACGAGGAAATCCTAGCACTTATTCATCAGAAGAGAAGCCCATTTTGCACTTGACAAAATGAACTCTCTAACCAGCAAAAACAATCCGCTTAAAGCTGTAGTTCAAAGGAAGCTGCATGACATCAAGAATCAGTGGTGGCAAGCAAAGGCCATGGAGATCCAGAGCTTCACTCATCAGCATGACACAAGAAGCTTTTTTCAAGCAACGAAAGCCATCGATGGGCCAAGTTCAAACAGCACAACCCTTCTGGAATCCCAGGACAGCTCCACCCTTCTTAACGACAATGTAGCCCTCAAGCAACATTGGAAGGAGCATTTTGAGACTTTATTGCCCTGCAAATCTGAAGTCTCAGCTGCCACCATCTAGTCCACTCCGCAGGATCCAGTAATAGAACCTCTTGCTGACCTGCCCCCATCTTCTGAGGAAGTTTAGCAAGCCATAACTCAGCTAGAAACAACAAGGTGTCAGGCCCAGATGGCATCCCCGTGGAGGTCTTCAAAGCTGGCGGAATAGCACTCATGTAAAAACTTCATTCATCAACTTCGGTTAATGAGGAAATTCTACCCAACCTAAAGAATGCCAATATTGTGACCATTTTTAAGAAAGGGGACAAGTCAATGTGTGGGAATTACTGAGGCATTGCCCTCATCTCCATTGCTTTGAAGATCCTTGCTCGCTTCCCTTTGAACTGTCTCCTCCCTCATCCCGAGGACATCCTTCCAGAATCCCAATGTGGTTTCAGACCATCTCGGGGCACCACTAACATGATTTTTGTTTCACAACTGATCCAAAAGAAGTGTAAAGAACAACACCAGCTCTTGTTTATGGCATTTATTGACCTAACTAAGGCCTTTGATTCCATCAATCATGACGTATTATGGAAGGTGCTGTCTAGATTCGGTTGTCCATTGAAGTTCATTCGTGTTCTCAGGCTACTTCATGATGGGATGACCGCCATCATCCTCTGTAATGGTTTGGAGATGGACCCTTTCACCATCCATACTGGTGTCAAGCAGGTCTGTGTTACTGCCCCAACACTTTTTTCCCATCTATCTTGCCCGTGATCTTGATTCTTATTCGTGACCACCCTTGTTCTAGAAATGGATTGAGTATCACATGGACGGCCAGCTCTTCAACTTCCGGCATCTTCATTCTAAAACTAAGGACTGTTATGACCAACCTTCAGTATGCTGACGACTGTGCTATCCTCACACACACCAAGGCTGACTTGCAATCCACCCTATATCTTTTCTCAGGTTCCTATCATAGCCTGGAACTTTCCCTCAACATTGGGAAGATTCAGGTGCCCCACCAGCCTGTCCCAGCACAAGTTTCTCCCCTTCTCCCACTAATTGTCATCAGTGATGATCCCCTGAAAAACGTTGACCATTTCCCTCACCTTCATAGCCACCTCTCTCAGACAGCCAATCTTGATGTGGAGATTGAACATAGAATCCATTGTGCCAGCATATCCTTTGGAAAGTTGCTTTGTTCTGTCTTTATTGACAGACATCTGCAGATGGAAACTAAGATCCTGGTCTACAATGCAGTAGTCATCCCCACTCTTCTTTATGGGTGTGAGACATGGGTGACATACCAAAGTCATCTTAAGTGTCTGGAGTGGTACCAACAGTGCTGCCTTAGGAAGATTCTCTATATCAGATGGGTAGACCATCACACCAATGCCAGTGTTCTCTCTGCAGTTAACATCAACAGTGTTGAGGCAAAGATTATGAAACACCAACTTCACACACTGGGCTGGCCATTGTATGAGGACAGCTGATACTCAACTTCTAAAGCAAGTCCTCTTTTCTCAACTTAGTCATGGTAAGAGAACTTGCAGTGGACAGAGGAAACACTACAAGGATACCTTGAAAGTATATCTTAAGAAGGGAGGCATTGACCTCACAAACTGGGAAGAGCTGGCTGGCAATAGACTGCAATGGTGTCACATCAGACATCAAGCCTCAGCCCGTTTTGAAGAGAATCGTCTTGCTTAAGAGGCTGAGAAACAGCAGAGGAGGAAGAAAGGTGTACAGCATCTTGGCCAGCAGTTGTGTTGTCTCCAAGTAACCACCTGTCACATATGTGGAAAAATCTAGAGAGCATGGATTGGACTCCTCAGCCATATTAAGTTTCATCAATGACTTTTCCCCCTGACAGACATCATCCTTGTATTAGGTATAGTTGCTGCCGATGACCACCTTTCTTTGATAGATTGACGAGACCATTATCAAATATGTGTTCCTATGTACTTATTTAGATTGTAATCCAGTAATCCCATAACCTTCTCTTTGTTAAACTAAATAGATTGAGCTCCTTGAGTCTATCACTGTAAAGCATGTTTTCTAATACTTTATTCATTCTCATGGTTCTTCTCTGAATCCTCTCCAATTTCTCAACATCCTTCTTGAACTGGACACAATATTCCAGAAGTGGTCGCAACAGTGCCAAATACAGAGGTAAAATGACCTCTCTACTCCTACTTGAGATTGCCCGGTTTATATATCCAAGGATCACGTTAGTTCTTTTGGCCACAATGTCACACTGGGAGCTCATGTTCAGCTGATTATTAACCAAAACCCCTCAAAGCTTTTTTTAGAGTCACTGCTTCTCAAGATAGAGTGCTCCATCCTGTAAGGGTGGAGTACATTCTTTGTTCCTAGATGTATACATTTACAATTAACCATACTAAAACATATATTGTTTGCTTGCACCAAGCAATGTAGATTGCTCTGTGTCAGTGGCCTGTCCTCTTCATTATTTACCACTCCTCCAACTTTTGAGTGATCTGCAAACTTTATCAGTGATGATTTTATGTTTTCTTCCAGGTCACTGATAAAAACATTAAATAGTGTAAGGACAAGAACAGATCTCTGTGAGAGCCCACTAGAAACACACCTGTTCAATGATGATTCCCCATTTACAATTACATTTTGAGACCTATAAATTAGCCAGGTTTTAATTCATTTAATGTGTGCCATATTAATTTTATATCATTCTAGTTTTTTAATCAAAATATTGTGCAAATACCAAGTCAAACGTCTTACAGAAGTCTAAGTATATTACAATCAAGACTATTACCTTAATCAACCAAATTTGTAATCTCATCAATAAAGATATCTAGTTAGTCTGACAGGATCTATTTCCCATAAACCCATGTTGATTAGTATTAATTATATTACCCTCCTTTTATTATTTATTAATCAAGTCCTATATCAATCACTCCATT
This sequence comes from Platysternon megacephalum, assembly GCA_003942145.1. Classification (NCBI taxonomy): domain Eukaryota; kingdom Metazoa; phylum Chordata; order Testudines; family Platysternidae; genus Platysternon; species Platysternon megacephalum. The sequence continues at coordinate 1,021,409 of QXTE01000135.1, forward strand.
ATCTTGCTTGGGATCAATGTCAAAGTGACAGGCCTATAATTATCCAGGTGACCCCATTAATCTTTTTAAAATATTAGCACAATATTAGCTTTCTTCCCATCTTCTGAAATGTTCCCAGTGTTCCAAGACTTAGTGAAAATCAACATACAGAGAATATTCCAAAATCCTGCAAGAAAGATCAATACCACAAACTTTGTGATGTCAACAATTCACAAAGGACGCAGAAGCAGAAGCAAAGGCCATGCAATGGCCCTTTGGCCAGTGTGGCAGATTGGAGTCAGCCCACAAATGCAAGAATAATGGGAAATTGCAACATATGCCACATATTGAAGTCTTATCTTCCAGAAGTAATGATGCCCACTTCATTTTTATAGGGTTTATAATTGTACAACTATATGTATATGTATATACATACAACTATACTTGCAACTCTTTGATGCATGAAATTTGTGCAGCAGAACTCTTAATGAGAACATGATTTCATGTCCTATTGCCTGTAGTTTAATGGAACTAAAAATTGACAGATTCCTGAGACCATGCGTTGTGAATGCATCCAGTTATTACACAAACCATATGGCTCTGGAGCCCCAGTCAAAAAGGTTTCCAGGGTGTCACATAAGAAGTTTCAAATTTCAGAAAAAAATGAAGAGCTTTCCAGCTGTGTGAACTCCTTTCTTAAATGACATGGCAGAATGTCCTCATGCACTGTGGAAGAGGAGAGAGGAATGGTCAGATGCACAACTTAAACTGATGCCAAACTAATTTTTTGTTCAATATTTTGAAAAGAGTAAAGAACTGGCAAATGTCAGTGGAGTGATGTTGAGAGTTCTCCATCAGTTATTCTTTATTTGCGTTGTGGTAGCACCAACACAGAGCCACACTGTGTTAGGCACTGTTCAAACAAATAACAAAAATGGCTCCTGCCTCAGAGAGCTTACAATTTCGATTGTATATTACATAATATACCACATTGAAATGGACATTAAGATACAAAATACGTTTGGAATGCTATCATTTTATTTTTTTCATAGCAGGGCCCTGTTATTTGATCATCAGAACTCTGACAAATATGGATCGAGGATGCTATGTCAAAAAAACCAACAACTAGAAGTTCAAGGTGAGTGCACAAATTGAATGTTATTGGACTAAGAAGATGTACAGCTATGACTCCATTAAAAAGCGAGGGCTCAGATGGCAGAGCTAGCAAGATGCCTTCTTCCCCCCCCAGGTGGGAGATGAACTCACACAGATGCATCTCTGAACCATGGGTCCTCACTGACCAAGGACAACCACTGTGAGTGGGATATGATGAGGGAGCAGAGAGGGGCGCAGAAAAGGAAATTTTGGTTGTAGAACTCAAGAACATGAGGCAGAAGACACTGCCCCATGCACTCTGGGGTGGGTGTCCTGCTCACAGTTTTATGATTATGAATCCTGCTTGCAGCATTTTCTCTAATTGTCAGGTGACTTCCCTCCTTTCATTAAAAGTTTCTTTGCTACACTCAGACTCTCTGCTTGCAAGAGGGGAAGTTTTGCCTCTTAGAGGCACCCAGGGGGTGGTGTGTAATTTTCCCAGGTTACTGGGTGGGAGTTTGAGCCGGTTCTGTGTTGTATTGTTGAAAAGGAACCCTTACATATTGAACCCAGTCCAGGTTGCTGCCAGCTCCACCTGGCAGAAGGATTAAAAACCGGAGGGGAAAAGTCCTTCTTAAATTCCCCATCTTAAATTCTTCTTAAATTCCCCATCTGTGTATAGAAGACCTGACTGTCTGCATGGGCACATTTAAGAGGCTATCACAGACATAGTTTGACTTCTATATTTGGGGGGCAGGGCCCATGGCCAGCAGCCACCACTCTCGGCCACCCAGCTCTGAAGGCAGCAGCGTTCCCAGCAGCAGCGCAGAACTTCAGAGCTGGGTGGCCAGAAAGCGATGGCTGCTGGCCGGGGCATTCATGTTGTTTGTGGTGCAGGAGAACTATTTTTTAAATCCCGCTCCCGTCCTGCAATACCCGCTCCCACCCGCTCCTGCATTGTTTCTTGGATTTTTATCCCACTCCTGCTATTATGGCAGTGGGACCCGCGGGATCCCAGTCCCACTTCAGGGCTCTTCCTCACATTAGGAATCATGGGTGGGTAGAAAATGTTTTTATTTTTCATCAGAATTGTAAACTACTGGAAAAAAATCAATGTCCCTACATGCCCCCCCCCCCCATCCACCCCTAGAGGCTACAGCATATATTTAGATACCCTGGGCTGGTGTAAAGCAACGTAGCTCCACTGAAATCCCTGGAGCTACATTCATTTATTCCAACTGAGGATCTGGCTCATCATCTCTGGATAAGTATACTATTACCTCCTCCCCATCTGTATTCCTGTTCGTAGCTCAGATGTTACTCTCAGGTAATATGAAAGATCCTCCATTATTAAAAGCTTTATTAATTATGTTCTCCATAAATCAATATTCAGGAATGGGGTGGGGGCTTCATTTGCTTTGTACTGATTTGCTGCAACAATACAGGAATATAAATTTGTTTCCAATGCCTTAAATTTCTTCCTCATCCCTGTTCCTAAAACACATTAGCCAGGGACCAAAGGCAATCTATTATTTATATGTTTTATTTGCAGCACGATATTTAGCAATAAACAGGATCCATCAGCTGTTGCCACAGCATAGGGATAAGGGTATTTTACACTTTAGGTAAACACCAGGATTAACTTTATGCTTCAGATATTGGATGTTTGTTTGCTGTTTGTGGTTCAGCCCCAGACGCGGGAGGGGGGAATGCTGATAAAGATTATTGGTGCCAAAAAAGAACAGATGAGTGTTCAAGCACCTTCATGACTTTCAGGAAGCAAATCTCAGCACTCTCAGAGAAAAGTGCCAACAATTGCTGGGGTTTAAATTATGGGCTAGTCACCCCACCGGATATTAGACTCTCTCTGTTCCAATTAATATGAATGCTGGTGATTCTCCTCTGTTTAACTTGCTTATGTGCTTATTATTTTTATTATAAAACATTTATCTAGCGCTGTAAATAGCACTTCCCAACCAGAGAGAAAGCCACATTCCCTGCCCTGAAGTGCTCCCCGTGTAAATAAGAGAAGACAAACACAAGGCAAAGCGAGGGTAACAGTCCAGGAGAGCATGGAAGAAGGCCAGTGAAAAGGAGGAGGCATAGGCTGAGGTATTTCACGGCACACTGATCAACAATGAATAAGGAGTATGTACCCAGGGTTGAGTGGGGAGGAAAAAAGTTGGCGATACGCTTTCATGCTCCACCCACAAAATAAGCTCCGTCCCCGCGAATCCCGAGAAGGAGATGTCGGTCAATGGTGATTGTGCAAGAGGCTCAAAATATGATTGTGCTGCTCTACGAGGCTCCTTGAGGTTGGCATCGCCTTGGAAGGGCTTGAATCTGCCTATGGGCTCCACTAGGCTCCTTGGGCCAGATTCCCAAGAGTAGAGGTGCAGATAGGCTCCTAGCAGGATTTACAAAAGCACCTAAGTTGCGGAGGTGCCTAACACCTCTTGGAAGCAAATGGGGGTTAGGTGCTTTTGAAACTCACACAGGTACCTTTGAAAATCCCACTAGGTGCCTATGCTCGGGTGCCTAAATACCTTTGTGACTCTGTCCCCTGCACTGGGGGGCACAATGTCAACGTTGTTAACTATCATCAGTCAGCATCTGAGCGAACCCCCTCACTCCGATGAATAAGGATGATCTTCCTTTCTGAGCTATTACTCCAGGCTTTCAGCAGGCTCCCCTAGACGTTCCTGTATCTGGTACACTCAATCCATATGTTTAGGGTTTCTTTGCACCCCTACAAGCTAGAGGCTTCCTTTTTTTTTAATAAAAGCTGAGATTTTGGAGAACAAGACAGTAGTTTCATAAAGGTGCACCATATACCACACCACCGCCTCTCAGCTGCAATATGGAGAGTTGCCTAATTGAGTATTGTTTCTTTAAATAAGTTTACAGCAGTGAGAACAGGTTGCTGCTCTGAGCAGAGCTGGGAAAGGGGGAGATGTTGTGGGGAAAGCTCTTCCTAGCTAGCACATAAGGAGCCTGGAAACTAAGAAACGCTAGAAAACAGCTTGGGTCTGTGTGTGTATGTAGCTGAGAGAGACAGAAAGAACTGTTAATGGTTCCCTCAATGCAAAGCCCCGTTTCTTGCACACGGGGACAACTGCCTGTGTGGCAACATCTCCCCCTGCCCCAAGCCCTACAGAGCATCCTCCATGGGGCTGGAAACCCTCAGATGACAGGGATAGGCCAGACACATGAAGGGGTGGTCAGAGGACAGCCCACACATTGTCCCTTGTTATGTTCACAGGACAAACACAGAGAAGTTAGATCAAAACAAACACTCTTGCTGGAAGGCTGCAGCAGAACCAGTGTATGTCTCAGAATTCAGAACAATAACAAGATAAGAATCCAAAATCAGAGGCAGAGAGAGAGAAGTGGCTGCTACAACTCACCCCATTTTGCTTTAAGCTGGCTCTTTTCAGACTGACTTTACTCCTACGCTTTGCTGCAGAGCCCGCTAGCCTGCAGACAGCACCAGGAACCCACCCCTCCCTGCTCTTAAAGTGCTTGTTTGCAATGCCAGTGCAGTCCTCAACAGACCACAGGCCTATCCACCCTGTCCCCTCAAAGTCCTGTGAAAAACCCAGTGGAAAATTAATGCACAGTGGAGCTATGTTAACTTTTCGGTAGCCCCAGCTTAAAGGGGGATCGTGAGGTCAGCAGTAACCATGGGACACTTTGGCAACGCAGCTCCATTGGAAAATGAGTGAGAGGTTGTGGGAATGCTATAAAGCTTGTCACCCTTATCCCCTGGATCATATTGGTGCATCTGCTGCTGTTTGTATGGTATCTTTCCAGCTGCCCAGTGATCTACTGAAGACCAGCAGATGAGCTGACCGTATTCCATTAAGTTTCACTCTGCTGCTTGGATGCTATGGTCAGCAATAGCAGGGCCTTACTCCTCCACTGCTACTAGTGGGGGGAAGGCTCTCTTTATCCACTCCCCCTTGCCCCAGCAGCAGGTGTCTCTGGAGCAGCAGCAGCTGGAAACTTACAAGACTCTTCCCTGTTTCACAGCTGTTGCTCAGAAGCTATTAGGAAGTAATGAAACTAAGCAGATCCTTGTCAATTTCACTCCAATCCTACTTGCCAGACAGCTCTGCTGACTTGTCACTACCAAGCGCATTTTTTCAATGATATTATTATTATTTGTATTATTGCAGTGCCTAGGATCAGCCATGGACCAGGGCCCCAGCATGCTATGTGCTGTACAAACAGAGAACAAAGGAGATAAGACAGTGTTGTACATGAAAAAAATGACCATACCCCTTTGATGGAACAGCAATAGTTTTCATCCCTAAAGATTGAAACAAACATATTATAGAAATAAGAGAAACTCAAATAACTGAGGCTTTTACCTATATGTTAGATTTCAGTGATTGTGACTTAGCAATGAGAACGGATATGATGACCGCACACACTGACCAACAAATTGTGTACTTTGGCCCACCCCCTCATTCTGGTCTGCCATATGTCTCCCTTCCCGCGCCTGCCTTTAACAGTTGGCTGCCATTCTGGCACCTTCCTTCCGTTGACTCAAGTGTGGAATGAAGCATGTGGCCTCCTCCAAGGTAGCCAACAACTGCATTTCATAGATAGACTGGCAAAGAACAAAGGATGCTGTTGATTCTGACCTTGAAGCTTACATGCTGAAAGGGACTGTACAGCTAAAATTAAACATAAAAGAGATACTCAAGAGTCAGGGAGTAAACCAAATGAACGAATAGCAATAAGTTTCAGGAAAGAAAAGACTAAAGTTACCTGAAGTTCACAGCCAGTATCAAAATCTTTATGGACTTCAGTGCACTCTCAGCATAGAAAGCCCTGTGGTAAAATTTGAGTGTTAATTTTGTAAAAAGAGAAAATATTAATACACTGATGACAAAGAGCAAGGATCTTTTTCTTTTTTTTCGCTTTCTAATTACAGTTGCATTACTTAGAAGTTAATGGCCTCATAAGAATTGATAATGATCTACCAAAATATTTAGATCCCTAGGCAGGGTACGAAATTGCAGACCTTAAATTCTGATTGTTAATCTCACCATCTCACTTTCCCCGATTTTAATTCTGGCACAATTTTAGCATCTTAGAAAAGGCTACTGTCAGAGGCAATTGCTTTATCCCATTTGAAGGCACAGAGTTCCACATTTTCAGATGGCATAAAACTTTGGTTCTAGCTCTAGTGGCATTTTAGAAATAGCTTTTAAATTGCGATGTATGGAGGTTTAAGAGGTTGCGAGGGAGGGCCTGATGGGAATTTTGCCATTGATTTTAATATTATCATTTTTATCTTGTACCGTATACTCCCAATTATCCAAATAGCAGGGGGAAAACAGATTTTATTCAGATAATCCCATGACACTAGGGCTGTAGAGGGCTCCCTACGCTGACCCTCCTTCCCTCTCTATTATTGCAGGCACATGGTGCAGGGTTGAAGGCTGTGGTTCTGGTGGGGCAGAGCAGAGAACCCCTAGTCAGGACTCTTAAAGGAACAGGGTCCTGAGTTTTTTTCCCCAATCCCTTCCTAATTCCCTAAATCAGCTTCTACTCTTCCACCAACAGGCCATTTGCTGGGCCTTTGTTCACTACAGCTCCCTTGAAAGGGGTCTTCTGACCCCTTTAAGCTTAAAGGGACCAGGCCACCCTGTTACACCCCATTTTACAGATGGATAACAGAGAGAGAGATTGAGTGACTTGCCCAAAGTTAGACAGTAAATTTGTAGGTCAGATAAAAAAAATTGAATGTAGATCTCCTGAGTCCCAGTCCAGTGCCGCAGACATAGGACTACCATTCTTCTCATAGGATTTGGCCCTGTGTGTGGTTACTGCACCATTAGCTGACAATTGACACAGACAAGGTAGTTAGACCGGGAGGGGAAATAGAGGCACAGAGGCTTGCTCAAGGTCACCCAATAGGCTCGTGTCAGTTACAGAACCCAGATTTCATAATGCCCAGGCCAGCGTCCTAGCCACTAGACTATTACACCTTTCTCCCATAATGACTCTGGTTAAGTTAAACTTGCTGCTAATTGAGAAATTTCAACTGCAAACAAGTGATGTAGATTAGCATTCTCTCGCCATGATTACTGGGGGGGGGGCGGGGGAGGGAATCCTATGGTCATTGAGTAAGACTTCACTACAGCCTTTGACATTAATGCTCCATCTTCATTGTCCATGACATATTCCAGTAAGGAGTTGCCAGTTTAAATGTGTTGATATGTTGAGTTAAGGTTAGATAGGTTTGCCAGGTTCCATTCTTTTTTAATTACTAGTATTTACTAGTCATATTGTTTTAGACATTGAGTTAAAATCCAGCCAAATACTTACAATCTGAGTGGCTATGTAGACAAGTGTCACTGGGCTTAGGGATTTGTGACATGCTTAGTTCCAACACAGGGGTCGGCTTTGTATCAGCTGATTGAAACGTGGATTTCCAAGGCAGCCAAGAGCAGAGGAACCAATACCTCTGCCAAAATTTGCCTTTTCCTCCCTTATTGCTGTACTTTTACCATACACAAACCTGTTAAGAGTTTAGAAATCAGAAATAGGTTCCATGGGAATCAGCCTATTCAGTCTAATCAAATATCCACTTTGTTTCAGCGATATGGGAGAAATAGCAACTGAAGCAAAAAGATTATGGAAGCGCAGTTAGCAGAGAGAATGACTAATTCTCTCATAGGGAAGCATGTTAGCCAATTTTCAAATTCCATTTCCCTCTTTAGTTGTAGGGGAACACATCTTCTGATGAGGTGATAAGAAAAAGAGGATCTTCCCAAAAACATCCTGGACCTTTCATTCACCATGTGTCCTGAATAAGGAAAATGGATTACAGCTCTTCCAAAAAACAACAACAAGCAGCAGCAGCAGAAGAGAGCTCCATGCAAGCTGCACACTTTAAGTAGATGCTACATCGATTGCCTGATCACAAGTTAGACTGATGTTCCCTTCCGTTCCTAAAAGAACCGGCTAGCCAAAAGCTATGGATAGGAGTGGAAGGAAGAAGAAAAGTTGGGAGAAAAGGATAAAGTGTATGATCTAAGGCCCAATGAAGTCTATGAAAAGGGTCCCCTTGATTTCTAAGGGCTTTGGATAAAGCCCAAAATTCTTGCTCGTTATAGGTATTTTTCAATATAGAAGCTCTTAGGACACAAAGGAAAGTGCTGTTAAATGCAAAATATCTGCCTTAACGTGACATTATACCTACATATATGTTCTCATCACCCACAGTATCTGAGCACCACTTCAGCATTAATGAATTTATCCTCACAACAAATAAGGGAAGGGAAGGGAAGCATTATTATCCCCCTTTTACAGATGGGGAAGAAATATACAGAGAATTGAGGCTCAAGGTAACACAAAAAGTCTGTGGCAGAGCCAGGAATTGAACCAGGATGGCTTGAGTCCCACTTTAGTGCCTTAAGCAAGACTATTTCTTAACATACACAAATATTCAGGAAATTCAGAGACCGTTCCCTAAATCTGCTGGAACTTGGCTACATTGCACATGATCATAATGTTGTCCTATTACATATTGTGCATTGAGAGGACATTGTCAAGTTTAAAATCATATTAAAAAAAAAAAGTAAATTTTCTTACTCACTTAGATTATTATAAGTGAAATCATTTTTAAACTCAGGTTTACCTTTCACCATTGTTGCTGGCTGTTTACTTGTGCACTTTGCTGAGTTTGGACAATGGACCTAGATTAGTAGATGGTTTCACTTTCGGTTTAGACAGTTTCTCTTTCTAATGTTAATGCACCAGAATGATGTCATGTGATTAAAAGTGCATGATTTGGAGTAAGACCTGGGACAACAATGGGTGCCCAAAGTCAGAGCTGCACTGTCCCATGGGAAGGCGGGGACAGGGCTGGTTCTAGGAGCAGATAAGCAGGGTGATTGCTGTGCCACTAGGCTGGGTTTTTTGGGGTGGGGTTGCCTTTTTCCCCTCCTCCACTCTGATTGGCTGGCTGTTTTTTTGGTTTTGCTTCACTGATTGGCTTTTGGTTGGTCCTTTTTGTCCCTGTTGTTATTGCGTGGCAGTCTGGGGGGCAGTGGACACCAAAAAGGGGGCACCAAAAACATTTTCTGTCCTTCCCTACAAACAGCTGAGGCCACTCCTAGGTAAGGGAGGAATTGTGCCTCAGGAAAGCAGTCTTCTTTAGGGCTCTGTGCAGCTGAAGAGGGGTGGGTGGGACTAAGATAAACACCTAAAAGTAAGGCACCCAAATCAGTGGTCAGTTTGGAAAATTTCAACATATGGGCCTGATTTGTCAGAGTTACTGAGCTCCCACTGCTCCAACTGACTTCAGCAAAAGCCATAGGTGTTCAACTTCTCTGAAAATCACACTCCAGGTTACTATTATTATGCTTAAGTTTCTTGTGTGCTGCACCCTTAAGTCTCTAAGATAGTGTCTGCAGAGATAGGGAGCCATATTGAGAAATGGAGGAGTCTGTATTGAGGTTACTGAGCACACATAGGTTTCAGCGGGGTAGCCGTGTTAGTCTGTATCAGCAAAAATAAAAAGGAGTCCTTGTGGCACTCTTCTCAACAGTTGACAAGAAGGGGTGAATACCGAGGGAGGGAAAATTACTTTTATAGTGTTAACGAGACCAATTTAAAAAATGGGCCACCTTGATTGCATTGGCTTCGTTAGCACTGCAAAAGTAATTTTCCCTCCCTTGGTATTCACCCCTTCTTGTCAACTGTTGAGAATAGGCCACTTCCACCTTAATTGAATTGGCTCGTTAGCGCTGACCCCCCACTTGGTAAGGCAACTCCCATCTTTTCATGTGCTATAATATATATTCTTCTTACTGTATTTTTCACTCCATGCATCTGATGAAGTGGGTTTTAGCCCACGAAAGCTTATGCCCAAATAAATAGTCTCTAAGGTGCCACAAGGACTTCTCGTTATTTGAGCACACATAGAGAGACACCAACTCTGCCTGAGTCTCTAGCTTGCAGGCTGAGGCAAACAGCCTATGCTGAACAGTGTTACTGCATGGCATCTGCCTAACTCATCTTGCTCCAGAGGAAGCACTCACAGAATGGCTTGCTGACCTCAATATCAAGCGTACACTGTGTATTTACTATTGTTCTTTCTTCTTGTTGTTTTCCTTAGTCTAAAATAAGCATCTCAGAGATGGAAGGTATAAAGTTGCTCTTTGTTTGGAAAACTTAACACCACTCGTATAGCTGAAAGCAGAATTTGGACCACAATATTTTATGCTCAACTTGACTTTGTTTCTGAACTATGACTCTGTTTTATGTCAGAGTGAGGGGTCCACCTATATTCAATGTTAACTTAAATGTCTGTTAATCAGTTGTCACTGATAAGCTCTTTGGCACATGGATTGTGCTTGTAGATGTTTGCACCACACCTAACACAAGGAGGTTCTGCTCCTGACTGGGACCTCTGGATACTACTTTAATCTAAATAGTAACCAACAATACATTTGAGCATCTAACACTTTCCTATAGAGGCATTTCAGTTTGCAGTAGCAACTACAAATTATTTGATTATCCTTTGCTGATTGGAGACCAAGTCTAGACAAGCCAGTTAATCAGAATAAAAGTAACCTCATTATGTTCATGAACAGTTTGCATGGCACCCTGTGAGCTTAACGCTGCGTCTCAACAAAATAAACGCAGTAAACTCAGTGACTAACTTTACTTTTTCTGGCGTTCGAGTTGTACCCATTGGCTAGATGGATATGATGCATTTTGCCACTGTGTGCTTCCATTGCCGATGAAGCGGAAGTGACTCACTGACATGTGGGCCGACCAACGCAACCGAGTCTTCTAGCACTGAACCATTTCTTAATTGACTCTGACAAGACCATATCTCTCTTTTCCTATAATATTTTTAAAGGGCCCAAGGCCAAAATGTAGGTTCTTTTCCTTTACGCAACCTTCTATTATTATACATTTAAAAAATGGAATAAAATAGCTTAGACTAGAAATCACTTAAGACCAGAGTATTGTAAGTAATATTGTATTCTATGCTGAATAGCTAACACTAGGACTAGCATTGCTTCTTAATTAATTGTAAAGCTGGTCAAATATTATTCCTCAAATGTCTTATAGGGGTTTTATTATTGTCTAGAAAAGTCATCAGGCATATGGATGTGAAACAACCAGATTTGTGTGGATCATTTTTCTGCCATGCATGGGTGCCCTCAACTTCATGGAATAATTTATCTGTGAAAAAAGTTAACATTGGAGCTGAGTAGCAAAAATTAAATGATAATTTAAAAATGAAGTCTTCCTTATTACTAGAATATGCCCTTTTATGGGAGTTGGACATGCTAAATAGCCAGGAGCATTGTTTACAACCAATATCTCTGATTTATGTGATGCCATCAACAGGAAAAAGCCAGTTAACTGAAACTTTTAACCCTTTCTCTGCTTAAACACCTTCTGTTCTGGAGTGTGGTAAGCACTAAACCTGGTACATGGAGTAGCACACAAGTTACAATCATTAACCACTGGGCACTTCAGACATCTATCCTCTTGTGTCTTATTTAAGTCTCTTATGCATATTTTTGTTCTGTGTTTGTACAGTATCTAGCACAACTGGGTTGTGGTCCGTGACTGGGGCTTCCAGGTGCTAGGCAATCTAAATAATATCCCCCCCTTTTTGTGGGTCAGCTATGCCTATTGTTGCTCATCAGTTCTGTTGGCAGAATATAAAATAATGCCTTACACTAATTGATAATGTAGTTAGCTTGTGGAAAAGGAATCAGATGAGGTAGATAGACTTCGGAAGACTTGAATGAAGTTGGTGGATATATACTATTTACTGTACCATTAAGTATATAAAAATGTATCTCTGCTGAAGAATAGAAGAGGCAGCATTTGCATCAGTTGTAGCACCCATTTACATGCAGGAAATGTACAGCCCCTGCAACTCAAGAAATGAAACCCATATCACATATAAATATTCCATAAGAATCTGTGAGGTTATCCCTCGTGAAAACGAATGTAAAAGTTCAATGGGACCACACAGAGATTTGTAAGCAGGGAATGTGGTGGGGAGAATGTTAGCGGAGCTGAAAATAAAATCATAGAAAAATACAATGGATGTTACAGAATACCCTCCATTCACTTCTCATTTCCATGAAATCATGGTATATAGTTTGGATATCAAAATGATAAGCATGGGAATAACCTGACAATTGAAGACTCCTTAGGGGTGAGGAAAAATGCCTTCAGAGAAGAGCACCAGCTTGGATTCCTAGGTTATTAGGAATTCATACAGGCCCATAGATGTGTTTGGCATTACAAATAAAAACAATGGTTCTCTCGACTAGAGCGTTTCCAATTTAAGGCCCTAATCCTGCCAGGAGCTCTGTGCAGATTGACCCCTACACCTGCATGGAGCTTCTCATAGATTCGGGGCCTAAATTCAACATAATACAGCAATGGCTAACGATAAAGGAAGGATGGGTGAAGGGGCGTGGGCAGGGTGAAGGTAACAACAGTGAAATGTCAGGAGACACATTTATAGCTGCAGAGACATCTTGTGTCTCACCAGTTCCTATTTTTAGTTAATATAGCAAAATTAGGGGATGCAGTCAGGGAAAAGGAGAAGGAGCAGGGTCAGCACTAATCAAATAAAGTGAGTTCTGATGTGTGATTTGTAGGAGGAGAGTCAAGACTCAGGCCATGCAGAGTCAAGGACAATGTTCCAGATAGAGGGGAAGAAAGGGGTGGCTGGCAGCATTCCCCTTGACCCTGTGTACTACGCATCCTCCTCTCCTCCTGCATAGCCCACATCTTGCTTCACCTTCCACTTCTGACCTACACCCTAGCTCCTTTCCTTACTCCATCCCTTAATTTAACTATTTTAGATTTAAAAACCCCACGGTGTGAGCAGTAATCAGTGCATATCATCAGCTTTGGTTTCTCTAGGGTGCCATTCTGCTTTAAGCTGCATTAACTTCCCACTTTTCAGTTCTTGTGGCAGGAAAAGGGTGGTGAGTGGGGGTGCAGGGGGCTGGCTATTTATTGTGGCATCTGCCCTCCAGCTCCCTGGCTTTGATCCCCTTACCAGGCAGTCAAGTAACTAAGAACCAGATCCTCCAAGGTATATAGGCAACTAACTCCCATTGATTTCAGTGGGAGTTAGCTGCCTTAATACTTTGGAGGATCTAGACCTTAGAGCAGGGGTAGGCAAACTTTTTGGCCCGAAGGCCACATCTGGGTATGGAAATTGTACGGTGGGTCCTGAGTGCTCACAAAATTGGGGGTTGGGGTGTGGGAAGCGGTGAGGGCTCCGACTGGGGGTGTGGGCTCTGGGGAGGGGCCAGAAATGAGGAGTTCAGGATGCGAGAGGGGGCTCTGGGCTGGGGTTGGGGTTTGGGGTGCAGGGGGGGAGGTGAGGGCTCCAACTAGGGTGCAGGCTCTGGGGTGGGGCTGAGGATGAGGGATTGGGGGTGCAGGAGGGTGCACCGGGCTGGGATCAAGGGGTTCGGAGGGTGGGAGGGGGATCAGGGGTGGGGCATGGGAGGGGCTCAATGATGCAGGCTCTGGGGGGCGCTTACATCAAGCAGCTCCCAGAAGCAGAGGCATGTCCCCCCTCCAGCTCCTATGTGGAGGCGCAGCCAGGCAGCTCTGCACGCTGCCCCATCCGCAGGCACCACCCCTGCAGCTCCCATTGGCCGTGGTTCCCAGCCAATGGGAGCTGCGGGAGCGGTGCTTGAGGGGAGGGCAGCGTGCGGAGTCCCCTGGCTGCCCCTATGTATAGGAGCAGGAGGGGGGACGTTCTGCTGCTTCTGGGAGCTGCGTGGAGCGAGGCAAGCCCCTGACCCTGCTCCCCAGCTGGAGCAGGGCAAGCCCTGGATCCCGCTCCCCGGCAGGAGCTCGAGGGCCGGATTAAAACATCTGGAGGGCCAGATGCGCCCCCTGGGCCGCAGTTTGCCCACCTCTGCCTTAGAGGATCTAGACCCCCTCCCCAATGCTGCAAGTGGCACCAGAGCCCCATTGACTTCACTGGGCTCCACGTGGGCACAAGAATCTCACCTCATGGAGACAATTCCAGGATCAGAACCTTAGACACCTCAGTGGTAGGCACTATATAAAAAGAGAGAGAGAAAGTGTTGACAAACATTGATTTTTTAATAACTGCTTTGTACAGTGTCAGAGAATGATGGGTCATTGTGCTGACAGAGCCACTTTGAAGTGATCTTGACTACCCCAGACTCAACTTCCTGACTCAAATTCTGCCCTCAGTTACACTCGTGTAACCCTATGAACTTCAGCAGAGCTGTAGCTGACGGCAGAGTTTAGCACCCTGTCCATCAGGAATGGAGAGCAGGGAACGCTGCTCCCTGGTGAAGGACACACAAGCTTTATTTTTGCCTGTAACTTGAATATTTGTCGTTTTAATATTGACTCCAAAGGAATTAAAAAGATGAAGTTGATAGAAGAATCATTCCTTCCTGCCTGGAGCCCAAGAGTGAGTAAGAGAGTTCATAGTTTAAGGGGGGAATTCAGACTTAAAAAACACAAGACAGCAGCATAAGTAATTAAACCTGCCAGCCCACACGAGTTTACTTGAGTATGATAGTATTCATTTAGTGGGTGTCTATGGCTTACAGCACATTCATTATAGGTATAAAAATTATTCAATACCCACAGCTATTTTGAAAACCGTATCCATTTCAATCTACTCATATCCATTGGAGTGTCCTCCACTTCTAAGTACTCTGGAAACTAGCATTTTAAAAGACTTTTGTTGCTGAGGTCTTGTGACCTCTATATTTCACCAGCTTGACCCTGGCTACCTATGGTCTAGTCATATCCTGAAAGGTGTTTCCACACCTGTCCCTAATTAGTTTGGATATTGTTTTCAAATGACATTGTTAGATATAGTCAGCTAAACAGGCCCACGTAGATTTGATGGCTTTCAATTACTAGAACGTCACCTGCAGTTTTCCATTGGCACTAAATAAGCTACTTCAGCCACATGAACTGCTATATAAAAATTATGAGCCAGGCCTTCAGCTGGATGGCATAACACTACGGAAGCGTGACTTCAATATAGCCTCACCAAGCTGAGGATTTTGCCATTCTGTTGTGCACCTCGTATCTTACAGTCTGAAAATGTATGATAAACATCTTTTTTTTATAACAAAAGAACTTTAAAGTCACGTGGTAATTTGCAGAATTCTTTGAACTGATGAAGCCAGTTTTCCTTTAAAAAAAATCCGAGAGCTCTGTGTAAGCTCAAAAACTTGTCTCTCTCACCAACAGAAGTTGGTCCAACAGAAGATATTACCTCCCCCACCTTGTCTCTTTAATGTCCTGGGACCAACATGGTTACAACAACGCTGCATATATAAATCACACAGACCTACACACAGTGCATTAGAACCAAACTTATGTTAACATTTTCTTTGTACCCTAATGCAGCCCGCAGGGGCTTCTATCAGACTAGCCCTGCTCAGGAATGAAGGAAATAATTGTTATGATGATTTAAATAATGAAATTTCATTCAAACATGGTAATGTAAGGGTCTGGGGCCGTGTATCATGTGATCAGCACAGCACTTTGCTATTTTGAGGCCACATTGATTCTAGATGGCTTGATTGTGGTATTGTAAACAGAGTCACTTTAAACACGCTGCAAGTGTGGTGCTAGCCACAGGGCCCTGCAGAGAAGTTTTACTTGAGCAGTTCATATTGATTTATGTTTATTTTAGTCATGATGAGGTGGCCATGAAATGGTTTTCTTTCTTTACCTTGTTATCTCTTAAAAAATATTGAGTAGTTTAGGCTTGGTGAGCTAGAGCGGATTTTCTGAGCAATTGGGTGGTGAAAAACACAGCATGAACTAAAATGGAGACTTGATGGTCCCTTTGACCTCCAGGAAATTCCCTTTGTCTACATGGATTTCCCTGGCTGGCACAGAGTCCGAGTAAAGGTTCTAGGCCACCCTTGCAGTGGACCAGGTACGTCAGGGCATGGCTGGGGGCAAGAGGATAGCCCCTAGGAAACAGCACATTTGGAGCTATTGGCAGGCAAACGTCAGTCACAGCAGCTCTAATTTAGGCCCCGAATCAGCCCGAGGGCTGAACTAGCTGGGTTGTAAAGATGTGAGGGCAGAATTTGGTGTTTCATCTCTAACTTTTTCATTGCTTACCTCCTTTCAGAGGTCAAGCTCCTGACCACTCACTGCTCACTTCTAGGGCACCTCCTCCTGGATGCTCTGGGGATTAGTCCTCTCCAGGTCTGACACCCCCTTCTGCCACTCATTGAGTGCCGCCCATCTCTCTCCCCCTGTGACTCAGGGTGCTCTCTTTTCATGACTTGGCTGCTCCTTCTTTGGGGGTTGGCCCTCTAGCCAGGTTACTAGGTGTTTTTCCCCCTTCCAGGATATCTGTACTCAGGCAGTCTTCCCAGTCACTGACCAGATGGTGTCACTTCCCCACTGGCTGGTAGGGGAGCCCAGGCCTGCCCTCTAGTCTGGGTTCCAGCTCAGAGGTCTGCACTATCATAAACCTTGCTGCCATTCCCTACACCCTCTCCACTAGGTTTCCTGCCTTCCTTCCCTCTCTAATGTCCAGAGAATGGCTATAGTGCCCTGCAGTGCAGCCCTTTTCTGCTGCCAGCTTCATGGCTTCATACTAGCCCCATCTCTTCCTTCTCAGGTAGGCTCAATCATCATTCAGGGGGTTACTAACTAATTCTCCTCAGCTGTGGCCTATCTGGTTAACTGGCCCCTTCTCAGCATCACTAACCTCTTCTAGGCTAGTGTATGGTGAACACCCTATCACAGGCAATTAACAGTAGAGATGTTATCCCGGTAGCAGTAGCGGCACCAGCTCTTCCAGCGCCCTCGGCGGCGGAAGGTCCCGCCCCCAAAGTTCAATGGGCGGCCGGGGCGCCGGCGCCCCCACAATAGCAGTGCCCTAGGCGACCGCCTAGGTCGCCTAATGGGTTGCGCCGGCCCTGCCTGGTATCCTAACTCAGTTCCATTTGGGCAATTAAAATCTGTGAATTGACCCCTCAGCTTCAATTAGACACCATAGCCTTCACCTTTTCTCCTAAACTATCAGCTAGTGTTTCTACTAGCTGTTTAACTTTCATAGAATCATAGAATCATAGAATCTCAGGGTTGGAAGGGACCTCAGGAGGTCATCTAGTCCAACCCCCTGCTCAAAGCAGGACCAAACCCAACTAAATCAGCCCAGCCAGGGCTTTGTCAAGCCTGACCTTAAAAACCTCTAAGGAAGGAGATTCCACTACCTCCCTAGGTAACCCATTCCAGTTCTTCACCACCCTACTAGTGAAAAAGTTTTTCCTAATGTCCAACCTAAACCTCCCCCTCTGCAACTTGAGACCATTACTCCTTGTTCTGTCATCTTCTATCACTGAGAACAGTCTAGATCCATCCTCTTTGGAACCCCCTTTCAGGTAGTTGAAAGCAGCTATCAAATCGCCCCTCATTCTTCTCTTCTGCAGACTAAACAATCCCAGTTCCCTCAGCCTCTCCTCGTAAGTCATGTGCTCCAGCCCCCTAATCATTTTTGTTGCCCTCCGCTGGACTCTCTCCAATTTATCCACATCCTTCTTGTAGTGTGGGGCCCAAAACTGGACACAGTACTCCAAATGAGGCCTCACCAGTGCTGAGTAGAGGGGAATGATCACATCCCTCGATCTGCTGGAAATGCCCCTACTTATACAACCCAAAATGCCATTAGCCTTCTTGGCAACAAGGGCACACTGTTGACTCATATTCAGCTTTTCGTCCACCGTAACCCCTAGGTCCTTTTCTGCAGAACTGCTGCCCAGCCATTCGGTCCCTAGTCTATAGCAGTGCATGGGATTCTTTCGTCCTAAATGCAGGACTCTGCACTTGTCCTTGTTGAACCTCATCATATTTCTTTTGGCCCAATCCTCTAATTTGTCTAGGTCCCTCTGTATCCTATCCCTACCCTCCAGCGTATCAACCACTCCTCCCAGTTTAGTGTCATCTGCAAACTTGCTAAGGGTGCAGTCCACACCATCTTCCAGATCGTTAATGAAGATATTGAATAAAACCGGCCCCAGCACCAACCCTTGGGGCACTCCACTTGATACCGGCTGCCAACTAGACAAGGAACCATTGATCACTACCCGTTGAGCCCGACCATTTCCCTACTTTACACCCAAGAGGTAGCTGCATTTCCATGATGCCTTTATAAATTCAGCTCATACTGGTGTGAATCCTGAGTAACTCCATCAAACTCTGTGTAATGACTCAGGATTTACACTAGTGTGAATGAGAGGAGAATTTGACAGATATAAATAAACATCATGGTTTAAAAAAAGAGTCTTTAAATGAAAGCTGCTGTACAAACACCAGCAATTATTAAAAGTTATTATTATTTTCATTACTATTAATGCCAGCAGATCTATCAGACATACAAAAAAAATCCTAGGGCCAGATCTACTGGAGCTATTCCAGTTTATACCAACTGGAGGCCTGGCCCCAAGTTTCTTTTGAGTTATCTTTATCAAGGAAGCATTGCCTTTGAAGCACTCACGTCTCCAAATTTTTGTTCTACCCTTGGAGGTGCAACTGAGAGCCAAATCTGGCCAGTGTCCTTGTTACAATATTCAAAGCATGTGAATTCTCTGTGGGCGTGCACATACATGCAAACATTTCCCTGTTGTTTTTAATGACATCTATGAAACATACCCTATTTTGATAAAGATTCCTTTAAAAAATGAATCTCACAAAGAGGTGTGGCAATGAATAAAGCCTTTGAGATGTTCAAACTATTTTCCGACTCTGTTTACTTTTTCTCAGAATTCTTTGTTCTCACTAAAGTTGCAAGATAAATGATTATTAGGTGTTCACCTGGCTCTATCTTATTTCCTCAGTGCTGTTGTAGCTTGAATACCTAAACATGAGGCTGTCACTCTAGCTTGAATGCTCACCTTGCCCCTTCTTCAAAAGGAAGATTAAATTCCTACTAACATCACATTCTGATGGACTAGTACAAGTGAACAGTGTGAAAGATGCCTGTTACGGGCCTTTAAATTGGTTAAAGTAAGTAACCTGCCTTCTGCAGAACGGAACATCTCTGCTTACTTCCTTAAAGGTACGGAATCAGCATGTACATTGCAGAACTGTCTTTTAAAAAATGTTCGCATAATGCATTTGAGATTAAAATATGAGTTTGAGAAATATTTAAATATTTTTCCTATTTATGTATGCCTTTTATATGCACTTTCTTATTCAAATTGAAATAGTTCCTGTAGCCCATGATAACACATTACCCTGTACGTAAACACCACATCATAACACAAGCCAACTAAGTTATTTCATGCCAAGTTCTATGGTCTACAGAATTTGGCCCTCCTTTTTTATTCTCCTCTCTTGGAATATTTTCTATTCAAGATAGGTCTGTATATCCATCACTGTGGGATCTGAGATCAGTATAACCCTTGTACCAATGTTCATGGCCACCTGACCCATGAAATAAGGCACTGCCTGCTAGCGGAAAATCCTGCCTTTGAACTAGATCTCCTTTGATTTGCTTACAAGGAGTTAAGGAGCATTTGACTAATTTTAAAGATTGCCATTTGAAATTATTCTAAAAAGGATTAATAAAGTGCTGGCTGTGGTCTGTTGGAAGTTGTGCACCATCTGCTGGAAATCTTGACGCTCTCTCAACTGTCTGAGAAGCCGTCATTTTAAATGGTAAAAGGGGCTCATTTAAAAGGCAATTGGTTTTTTTTAAAATGTGCCTAAACATTTTCTCTATTCAGACCCAGAGTATATATGCACATATACAATCATTTCGTCCAGAATTTGAATAAATGAATGCTCAACTTGAGAAGGCTTGAGCCTGATTTCAGAAGCGCTGAGCACCCACAACCTTTGATGAAGTCAGTGAGAGCTGCAGATGCTCAGCATCTCTGGAAATCAAGCCCAAGGAGTCCAAGATAGGGGAACAAGAACCAGCGACCTCTTTTGAAAATGTTGGCCTGTATATGCACGTGAGGTTGGCCTGAACCTGAACACCAAATCTGAACCCCTTCAAACAACTGGGGAAGTTTGGATCCATGGCCAGATCTCTCTCTGCCTAGTCTGGAGCAGAACCTTGGATACAAACCCCCCTGGAACTCTGGGGAAATTTGGATTCAGATCTAACTCGATATGAACTTGATAACTCAGCCCCACCTCTGGAATAAATTCAGATTTTCCTCATAAACTCTACCCTGCTTCCTGGCCTGAGCACCCAATCTTTTATTTTTTTAATTTTATTTTTTGTAACATACTTTAGCGAGGATGCACAATTTGACTGAAGACAGAAGACTATAGGTCACCCTTTCAAGATGAGGGATTATATCCTGGAAAGCAGCACCTCTAAAAAAGACTTAGAGAACATGGTGGAGAACCACCTGAGCATGAGCTCCCAGTGGCTGCAAAGACTAACAAAGATTATGTGATCCTTGGCTGTATATACAGGGGAATATCAAGAAGGAGGTGTTATTATCTATATATATAGCATTGGTGAGACCACTACTGGAATGCTGTGTCAAGTTCTGGTGTCCATCCTTCACAAAGAATTTGAAAACTTGGAAAGGGTTCAGAAAAGATCAGGGGTTCTCAAACTTTTGTACTAGTGACCCCTTTCACATAGCAAGCCACTGAGTGCGACCCCCCATATAAATTAAAAACATATTTAACACTATTATAAATGTTGGAGGCAAAGCGGGATTTGGGATGGAGGCTGACAACTCACGACCCCCCATGTAATAACCTCGCGACCCCCTCAGGGGTCCCGACCCCCAGTTTGAGAACCCCTGGAAAAGATCTACAAGAATGATTCAAGGTCTGGAACACCTGCCTAATGGTGAGAAACTAAATAAAGTCAATGTATTTAGTTTATCTAAGAGAAGGTTAAGAGGTAACTTGATCATAGTCCACAAGTACCTACATACGGAAAAGATATCTAACAGTAGAGCGCTATTTAATCTAGTAGACAAAGACATAACAAGAAAAGCTGGGAGCTGAAGCTAAATATATTCAGGTTAGAAATAAGGTGCATATTTTTAACAGTGAGGGTAATTAATCATTGGAACCACATGGATTCTCCATTACTTGAAAATTTTAAAACAAGAGTGGTAGTCTTTTTGCTTCAGCCACAAAATACAGGAATTACTGGGCGGGCTCCTATGGCCTTTGTTGTGCAGAAGGCCAGACTCAGTCTAGCCATGAGGTCTCCTCTCTCCCAAAGCAGCAACAGTCTTTGCAGGGCACATGTGGGATGATGGTGCCCTCAGTCACATTCTGAAGAAGATGCCTGAGAAGTTCCAGGACTTGCCCTTTCCTTATGAGAGGAGGCTGGAGCTCAAATTTTTTTCTAAATTCACTTGGCACCGATTCTTGCCACCACTAGCATCATCCCAAACTAGCATCCTGGGCTGAGGGTGAGCTCTGAGAACATAGAATTTCTTTCCTCTGGTGGGCCCTTCTCACGATGCTCGAGGTGGGGAGAGTGTCCCAGAAGCTAGGGCCCTTTGCAGGGGCCCTACTCACTTCCCATGAGGGACAGAATAATGCCCCTTGGTGTCAATAATGCCCCTGGAGCCAGTTGTATCCTGCATCAGAAGAAGGCAACCATGGGTAGCCTCCTTAGAAATTATCACTGGCATCAGACAATAGACTATTTCCTTATGTGCTATGTGGGTGCTCTCTGTGCATCAGCAAGTTTGCTATGCACACCCATTGTTCCACATTATATCGTTTGCTTAAAAATGAGTCTACAAGGCAATAAAATAAGCTAATCAAGGTTACAGCAAAGATACATTTTGCACAAACATCCTTTCTGATGTTTTAGCAATTCTTTATTTCTAGACTTTTCAATTAAGAACATTACTAAATATAACACCTATCTCACATAGCAAAACACCAATTGTTCAGTACAGCCTAATATCCATAGGGGCATAATGAATAACACTAATTAGAATGTTTCAGTGTCATCTTAATATAAAAACTAAGAGGACAGAGATTAAATTACAGTGAATCTGTTTTCTAAAGACAAAAATGGGAAAGTAATCTGCTGAAATATTACATTGGAGAAAAGGAAACAAATTGCAGCACCTGTAAAGGTGATGCAATTGACATAGAGCGCATAAACTGCATATCTATTTCAGTAATGTGTCCATTAAGCCTAGATGAAAGATTAGAAGCGAGTCACAATTCAAAAATATTTCTTTTAACTTCAGTCCATTGAGATGTCACTTATCCCCTTTTCATAGGTGCTGTGAATGATAAAAATCAGACATAAATGGCAAAGATTGTTGTTTAACTGCCTTTGTTTTTACAACAAGTGTATCCTAGTAGCATTTTTCTGCAGAACACCAATCCTTTAAACCATATTAAATAAAATCGCCTTCACTTGTCTTCAGATTCGGATTCAGCTCCAAGTTATCCTCTCCCATCGTTCAGGCCCTTGTGTTTACCGCTCTGATTTTATCATCCAATTCTCCAGGCCCCAAGGTTGCTTGGCCAGATCCTCAGCTGGTGTAAATTGGAGCCATCCCACAGACTTCAAGGGAGTGACTTCCAATTTACAGAGCTGTGAACTCTCACAATTTGATCAGAAGTCTCAAGTTCCTTGGTGTTTTTCTTAAATTCCTAGACCCTGGAGTCATGTGAAGACACCAGAATCTCAGCTTTCATTGCAAAAAAGGAAGTTTCTAGCCTTCATGGTTATGCTTGAAAATGAAAGTGAAAAAGATTTGAATGTCAGAAGCTAAATAATTACAACCCCAAGCATATTATTTTTAAGCCAACACAGGATTTTAGGGCCCTGACTCAAGAGTTCTGAATGCTTGGGGTCGGCAAGCACCAACTGAACAATTCCCCTATCTCCATGTTATGTCCATTTCAGAGCGCATTGCCTCTGGTTTCTTTCCTCTCGGATACAGAGAGTCTAATATATTCTTCCTCATCCTCAACTGTGCTGCAGCCACTTTATGCCACTCTCTTGGTGCAAAGTGACCGTAGGGCTGGTGCATCTGATTATGGGAGGATCTCCCCAGCACAAGGAGATTGTTTTGGTGGCATAGAGCTCCTATAGTGGCTCCTATGCCACTCCATTCCATGTGGCTGGGTAAAGGTAATGTCACTTTTTTCCATACACCCTGCAGATCTTAGGCTGCTGAGGTCACTTGCAGCCATCAGAAATTAGAGCAGGCTTGAGGTGGTTTCAGTTACACTGGGTCACTGGCCATACTCACAACTGGCACAGGACTGGGGAATGCAGGTTTACAGCACTAACATATATGTTTGCCAGCTGAGAATTGCTGGAGCATGGCAGGGCTCCAGACATGCCCCCTAGCACACCTCCTTCACGTCAAGATTCAGTCCTAGGCCAGTGACAGCTTTCCTAGATCATGACTTTAGTCTCAAGCCTCACAGTCCTGCAAGGCTAGAAACAGGAACTTTACACAATTGGAACAAGTAGAGTCCCAGCTTCCCAATGGGGGCACAGCCTTTGTTTTAGCCTTAGGAGGTCCCAAGCTATTTAGCCTTGAAACACTGACATTTTTAGACACAAAAATGCTATTTAAAAGTTGGTTTTAGAGGTGTTTGATGGTTTCCTCTGAGCCCTAGATTATTGGATTCATGAGGCACCTGGCTGTATGGGTTAGGGGATGCAAAATAATCTGAATCTTTTTGTTTTTTTAATTAAACAAACTCTCTAGAACACCCTAAACCTTTTTTCTTTAATATATGTAGCATATCAGACTATGTGATTGTGTGGTTTCTCATAAAAGTTAGTTAGCAATCCAGGATTCAGTCCAGAGATTATAAACACATTAGAAATTTAGGAGACAAAGGACAGAATTCCAGTATTAGTAAAAGTCAGACAGAACTGTCATTAACTCCAGCTGGAATCTTGCCTGAGAAAAGATTGCTGGATTTGGCTCATAGATTTTAAATTGTTCCATGCCCAAAGGAAAGAAAAACAAAACAAGTAGGTCTCTTCAAATGTAGCAGTCTCTGCTAAATCATCAGTTTAGGTTAGATAAAGGAGGGTAATCTCTGGTTCAGAGCTTAATGTAGACAGTTTGTGTAAAATAGCAGTCAAGTATGCCAAGATCACATCTTAGAATATCAGGGTTGGAAGAGACCTCAGGAGGTCATCTAGTCTAACCCCCTGCTCAAAGCAGGACCAATCCCCAGACAAATTTTTGCCCCAAATCCCTAAATGGCCCCCTCAAGGTTCACAACCCTGGGCTTAGCAGGCCAATGCTCAAACCACTGAGCTATCCCTCCCCCCCGATCTTCTCCAGGTCTATTACATTAACATCCAAACACTCTTTTGAAACAGAGGAATTTGTGCATATTTTGTTTTTAGTCATAAATACTGTTTAAATACAAGACAGGATTCATTTCCCTGGACATTTTCTAGAGGAGAGTGACTCCAGCAGGCCTTGGAAAATTGGATAATAACTCCTGTCCAACCCCACTCTCAAGAAAGCAGGTACTTGCTGGAATTATAATTGAACAAGCTTTTGTGACTGTATGAATAACAGGGTTCAGATGACTAGATAAACCTGATTCCTATAAAGTTTCTAAAATATTCCTGTCCATCCATACATCACACAATATTGCTGTTGGCACCACTCAAGAAAAGCATAGCAACTTAATGGCTTCACTATAAGATCAAGGCATCTCTATAGCAAACAAGTGTCCCCATCTGCTCAATCATCTGTAAGGAGTGTAAAACGGGGAGCTCTACAGTCAGACAACATGTTGCTAGGATTTCAATGTCAGAAGCTGTCTGCATCTATGAAGCCAGACGGGCTTCTGTCACTTTAATTCATTGAGCCTGCAAAAGCATTTAAAGAGAAAAGAATATACAGCTTGTGCTGTACCTGCTGCTTTCCTAAACGCAGAATAGCTCCCCAGATAACTACCGAGTTTTAGATCCCAAATCGTTAGCAAAAAAGATACAATAAAATTTACAAGCACAGTAGGACCCTGAAGAGTCGGGGCACAGCTGAACCTATCTGAAAAACAAGGTGGGAGAGATATTGTGAGTTTAAGGCTTAGCACAGAGGATTGGGGGACAAGAGACCTTCGTTCTAGCCCCAGCTGTGGCAGATATGGCTGGCCTCCCTATCTTATGGCACATGGCTGGGAACCCGGGTTCAGTGAGTCTGAGTGCAAGCTGGCCTTGGGGAAATGGAGCAATGTGGCCCTCTTCAGCTTGTTGGCCTTGGAAGCTAGCCAGGGGATATTGACTTCACTCTATGTGAGTGCAGGAAAGAGTACAGTAGAGTCCCGAGGGGGGAAACTGATCCTTATTTAATCAAGACCTTTGATTAGCTGGATTTGGTAAAACAGGGTGTAGTGTGACCCAACCATTTAGAAAGCAAAATACTGGAGCTGAAACCTGGTTCCTCAGTCGCTTGCCATTCTCTGCATTCAAGATTCTCTGCAGCAGCTAGTGGAGAGGACCTGACCCACTGACTACAATGGGAGTTGCAGGTGCACACTTCTGTGCAGAATTTGATGCAAGTAATGAAATGTATTTTCCATTACTGGTTTAGTTGTTAATTGTGCTATCAATGCCTCCAAAACAACCCCAGCACACTGACCAAGTCCTCACGGCAGGTAAAATGCTCTTCAGTTCACCTTCCCTCCCCTTCCTCCCCCCCCTCCACGTTATGCAAACTACGTAAACCAGAACCTCAATAATAGGTCTGATTTTTAAAAATACTAGCATGCAGTTGCATACCTAATTTGTGTACACAATTACCATGACTGGACATGCAAATCAGGTAGTCAGAAATGCAAGTTGCCCTCTATTCATCAAACTCGTGATTTGCATCCATAAATCACTATTTGCTAAATATTATTTATTAAAAATAACATGGCTGCCCACATGCTTTGCCCTCTTTATGTGGATGACCTTTATGTTCAATCCTCTTTACCACATGCTGCCTGCAATTACAGCTATGCAATCCCATAGACTTCTGTTGAGGTTCACAAGAGTGACTGCCAGAAAAATTTGACCCATAGTGCCAGTGTTTTCCTGCCTCCAATATAGAATTAGAACTGTCATTGCATTTAGTCAGCAGCTTTGATGACAATGTATGTTCCATTTTCCTATTGCCCAGTAGCCTGCGCATGGGCAAATCTTCCCTGGTTCATGTCAAATGGTCTTAGATGAGCCTGACAAGTTGCCGCCTTCATTTCCAGTCTCCTTAGATTAACAAAGGTTTCTTTGTTGTTTTTCTGATCGATTTTTGCTTTACAAAAATGGCAGCAATTAATCGAAAGTCACAGTCAAGGAAAAACGTTCAAGGAAAGTGTAGTATTGTTGGGATGAATTCTTCCCTCCGACACAAGAGGACATAACCACACCCCTGATCTCTGCTTCACCCAAAGAGGGCATGGGGCAGCTCAGCTGGGGCAGAGCCTTTAAACCACATCTCCCTTCAGATTCCGGACTGATTGGGCACCAGTCTAACCCCCCATCCCAGCAGGACTTAGAACAGCCAGAAGGCTGTTCACTGTGGGTGGTGTGGGAGCTGCAAGAGTGGCTCTATGGCACCAGGGATCCTTTCAGGATTGGCTATATTGACTGTAGGGTTGCTTAACAGCCTGAAGCAGCACAAAGCAGCCCCAGCTCAGTCAAGGCTCTGGCTTGTTGACTGCAATAGAAGTTGCACCTGCATACCTGAAGGCAGAATTAGTAATAGTAATAATTCAGTCTTAACAAATTTGAATACAGAATCTCTGAAACACGTGAACACTTCAGCCCCCAAGTGACACCGTTTCTTATTGAAACTCTCGGAACTAATAGGTGTCAAGCAACCTATGAAACAGCTCCTCGGTGGTTCCCCAAACACAGCAGAAACATAGTAAGAATGACAGCTTCAAAACTGAATAAAGGGATGAGACAACTTGAACCAAGGGTGCATATACATTTCAGGCAAATCAGACAGTTTACTTTGCCTTTTACTCCTTCAATCAACCAAAGGGAAGCTGAGCGCAATGGGGTTCCCACTCACCACTAGTGCTCCTCTTTGCGTCTAGACCTGGGAAAGTAGCTCTCATTACATTGTGTACCCCGCTCCTGCTCTCAGCTCACTCGGTGATTGTCTCTCTTCTGCTCACTTGGCCCTCCAGCCAGGTCCCCATTTAGTTCACCCTTGTAGGGGTGAGGAAATCCGACAGGATCACTGTTCAAACACCTCCTCCAGATGGTGTTCAGCTGCAGCGTGGAGCTTTGGGCCACTATACCACGGGCTGGCAGGGGAACCTGGGCCTTCCCGCTACTCTGGGTTTTGGTCCAGAGACCCTATAACTAGCAATCCAGGTCTGCTCTGTCCCCATACCTGTTGCTGTTTCCCTGGGCTCCTTCCTACCCAGCCTCTTGTTTCCCTTGCCTGTGTCTGGGTTTACCACAGTACTCTACTCCCCAGAGCTACTTCACTCCTTCCTAGCCTTTTGCTAGACTTCTTACTCCAGGACAGGCTCTCAGGGCTTTCTCTCTTCCTGGACTTCCTCCTTATCCCTGACCACTACCCTCATCCCAGGGAGTGACTGGAGCCTCCTTCCCCTGCAGCCCTTCTGCTTTTAGCCTCAGTGCAGGCTTGATAGTGCTGGCCCAGTCCTTCCCCAGGCCGGCATCACTCTTCATTAACCCTGGCCCTCCCTTTTGCAGGTGAGGCCCTGCTTGGTCCCAATAACAACTCAGACATGTGGCTAAAGGGAAGAGACATTTTACTGGGACTGGCAGAATGCAGAAGGTTGCAAATACCATAGTTACACTGCTTAAACAATTGCAATTCAACGTAAAACAACAGCAGTTCCTATTTGGGCCCTGGGGGCAGTTCAATAGAGAGTTAGGGTTCCTCAAGTCTAATGCCTGTGGGTCTCTGTAGAAGCAAACAGGAGCTTCCAGATTTCCAGGCCAGGATCAGTAAGCAGTGATTAGGGCCCCTCTGAACTGGCTTCCTGCCCAGCCTCTGCTGCTTCCCCACAGAGTCTGCACAGGTTTGACTACAGCTGCAATGTACTCCAGTCACACCTGTTCACACGCAGTTCCCCAGCTCCAGCTTGCTTTGCATGCAGTTTCCTGGCAATCTCCCCAGCATTCAGCTTCCCTGATGCAACCAGTTTGTCAGGTGGTCACTGCTTCCCCAAGAATGAGTTACTTCCTGGCTCAGGGTCCCCATAACATTTCTTCCCATCCCCGTAGTGGCCAGACAAAGGGGATGTACTCACATATCCACCTGGAGGGTCATAGGTCAGAGGGGAGGGGGTTGATGGAACGGTAGCTTTCTGCTTAGCAGATCATCCCACAATTCTTTCCTGTGTATCAACTGCAGTGTTAAGTAAGTTCCAACCAGTCACACCTGTACAACCATACTGAAGGCAACAGCTCTCACTGAGGGTAGTATCTGGCCCGCCAAACCTTTATTATTGGCAATGGTGCACGGGAAGGTAAGAACCCAGTGTGACGGGTTGGTTCACAGAAACCCACTTGGGAGCTGTCAGCTGATGTGCAAAGGCTACCTCTGTTTCTATTCTCCCCTGCTAGCTCACTGGTCTCAGCACTCAGTTTTGCTGAAGCCAGACACACCCATCTGCTCCAGACACAGACCCAGAGTCTGAATAACCAGCTGTCCCAAAGCTGCAGGGTTTACCTGAGAACAGCTCACAGAAGCCTGCTTGCCCTTAGCACTCAGATGCCCAATTCCCAATGGAGTCTAAACCCAAATAAATCCGTTTTACCCTGTATAAGCTTTATACAGGGTAAACTCATAAAGTGTTCGCCCTCTATAACACTGATAGAGAGATATGCACAGCTGTTTGCTCCCCCAGGTATTAATACATACTCTGAGTTAATTAAGTAGAAAGTGATTTTATTAAATACAGATAGTAGGATTTAAGTGGTTTCAAGTAGTAACAGACAGAACGAAGTAAGTTACCCAGCAAAATAAAATAAAATGCGCAAATCTATGTCTAATTGCACTAAATACAGATAAGATCCTCACCAGTTCCAAAATGTTCTCTTTTACAGGCTAATCTTCTTTTAGCCTGGGTCCAGCAATCACTCACACCCCCTGTAGTTACTGTCTTTGGTTCCAATTTCCTTCAAGTACCTTGGGGGGGGGGTGGAGAGGCTCCTTCTTTAGCCAGCTGAAGACAAAATGGAGGGGTCTCCCACGGGTTTAAATAGACTGTCTCTTGTGGGTGGAGACCCCCTCCTCTCCCTCTGTAGAATCCAGTCACAGAATGGAGATTCGGAATCACATGGGCAGGTCACATGCCCATGCATGACTCAGGACTGCAGGTAGCAGCCATTACCCACATGCTGCCTTGAACGTCCTCAGGTAGACTTCTAATGTGGATTGGAGTCTTCCAAGCTCTTTTGTCTGTTAAGTGCCCCCTGACTGAACACCTAATTTGCACATTCCTTTCCCAAGAAGTCATCAAATGTTCTAACTGAGGCCCCTTAGAAATCAAGCAATCATACAGCCAATGTTCATAACTTTGAACACACAAATGGTGCCTGCATACAACTAGGGTGAACATAACCAGTAGATCACAACCTTTACATAGATGTGTTACATGGCCTATGTAGCAAAACCCTATTCCAGTTATATTATACATACATTTATGAGCCCCTTTATGGGGTACACTGTCACACCCAGCTTGACCTTCAGATCTTAAGGTGAATTTGCAGGGCTGACAGTTAAGAAAAATAAATATCTGAATTCATAAAGTGAGCACACTTGAGACAAATCATTGAGACAACCTTGGAACCCAATAACCCTCTCTCAATTACACCAGTTAGCTAGCTATTATTATTAATCATTTGGATTGCAGTAGCATCTAGAGGCCCCCACTTGCTCGGGTCCTGTTGTACTAGGTGTTTTACAAACATAGTAAATGACAGTCCCTATCCCAGAGATCTTACCAACTAAAGATAAAAAATCACAGGGTGATCAGACAAACAAGCAAGACGAGGAGGGTGGAGACCTGCAGAGTGAGAAAACATTTAGGATATTTTTGCATCAACCAATTGTGTGCATATTGCTTAGCCCATCAGTAGAAATAATCACAACGAGCTACCTGCTAAACTTCTGTACATCTGTCTGTCTGTCTGGATTTTTTCCTTCCATTTGCCTCCTCAAGTCCTGTCAATGAGTTTTCAATTTCTTCCATACCTTGGCTGTAGCAGTATTAATCATTCTTGCAAGACACTGCCAATTTTGTTGTGTTTTTCATTTCTACCCCCCGTCTCCTCTCAAATCCTTTCCATTGTGTCAGAAGGATTATTTTCAGACTATTTCTTTCTGATGAGTAAAATATGATTTTTTCCCCTTGGACAGTAATGCATTCCCTTATTATATGCAGCAATATCCCCAGAATGCCACTTCAAACTGTACTTGAATGATTTAGCACATAAACTGCAAATGAATGAGCAAATTTGTGAATAACTTGAAGTTTTCTGCCTTTAACTGTTGCACTTTATGACCTCAGCAACTCAAACTGCCTTTCTGAGATATAAGGCACAAGAATAAAAGCAACAAATAGGAGGGAGGGTGTTTTGTAAACGCACAAGTCAAAGCCTATTTCATTTAAGTGCAGGTGTTAGCAACTAATATTTACCTTACAGGCAGAGAGATACAGTTTAAATGTCAGATAGATGGATATTGTTGTCTATATATAAAGGGCCAGATTCTGTGGTGCCTTCAGCATCTGCTGTGCAAAGCAGAGATGGGCATCATCAGGAAGCCAGTTACGGTTCCTTGATTCTATGCCGAACCCCAGATGCAAGTTGGAGCAGCCTGGGGGCTACTCTACCATGCCCCAGCAGGCAGCTAGCACATAAGGGACTATCCACTAGTTGGGAATTGCACTCCAGATACCCACCCCCCTTCTGACCCTGGACAAGCTTCCTGCTCCAAGAGATGTTGTGGGCCAAGGACTGTTGGAACCAGTTATGCAGACTGTAAACTCTTGGTGGAGTCCCCACATCAGGGCAATCCCCAGCACTGGCCTTGCAGCCAGTCTGCGTTCCTCAATGGTTCAAAGGTAAAGGAGCAGGGCAGAGACTCTACCCCCAAAATGTATGTATTGAAAAAGATGTGAAAGTACCTTGTATTCCTAGGTCACTTAGAACATTATGTACGTTGTAGCGAGGAGGTGTGATTCCCAGCCTGGGTAGATGGACAATGTAGATGTTGCAGCACAGGAGGTGGCTTGCGCTAGCCACCTGAGTCCACGCCTGCCTGACCCCCTGGATCTGAGCTCGGGTGACTAGCCTGAGCCACACCCCTGATGTTGCAAAGACCACACTGCTATTTTTTAGTGAATTAGCTTGAGCAGAGCTAGCATGAGTCTGTCTACCCACACTGGGAACCACATCTCCCAGCTGCAGTCTAGAGACATTCCTGTAGGCCTTGCTGGAGCCCTAGGCATAACTAACAGTGTGAACCGAAGGCGGTGAACCAGAGTAGGCCTGGCCTTAGCGAAATAACAGCACGCTACGTATTAGCTAACACCACGTAAGCACGTTCCTGACTGGATAGGAGGGTACAAAAACACACATCTCTCAAATAACTGTGTAAACACCTTCTTAAGAGCTGGTAGAGGAACACACCGATACATGGATAAGGATGTTTTGTTCGAACTAGCAGCTACAAGGATAAGGGTGGTAACTAGCCCTGTCTTGAGTGTAATACTTAACTTGTTTGCATCCGAGGAGCATCTTTGGCCAGCCAAGGGGACAGCATCCTGGTGTGCTGAATGAGCTGGTACCGTTGTTGCAGGCATACATGTGCCAGTGTACTTGAAGCTCCCATGGGGTGCTAGCACCATGCTTTGTCAACAGGAAACTTGGCCGAGCGCCTTCGCCACCAAACTTTCTTATGAATAACATGGAGATCTGCTGAATCAGCACGCTGAGTCCTCTGCTTGTGCAGCTAACACTGGAGCTCCGAGAACAGTAGCACTGAGCAGCCGTCACAACTGGGCAGCAGTAACAACATTCCTCAGCACTTAACAATTCCCAGAGGCCCTGGTGCCCCAAAATGGTACCTGTAGGTCTTTCTGCAGACCTAGCCAATGGGCTTGCCTCAATCCATGGGCAAGCTAACCCATTTGCCATACCCCTTCCCCACCCACCAGGATGGCTATGCTAAGAGGAGAGCTGGCTATATCCCCCTCGCTCCCCAGCCATTCCAGAGACATTATGCTTCCTGCCACTAAAATGGCACACCACCGTCTTCAGACCTCTGAGGCAGCGTAATATGGCCCATAGTCTCTTGAGAACCTAGGCTGAAAATTTCAAAGGGTCAATCGGAGTTGGACACCCAACGCCCTTAGGCCACTGTAAAAATCCCATCTCTAGATGATAAAGCGAGCCACAATAATATCAGGCACCTAAGAGTGGCAGAGGGAAGGTTATGGAAATCAGAGGCTCAGAAAACTATAGAGGGAAATAAATACTATAGCTAGATTTGTTGCTGCTGTTGTTTACAAAAGACTAGATAGTTCTGTGACTGATAACACTTATAGTGATGCAGGAAAAGATTGCAGAAACCCTGCCTGGCATGGGTTAGGAAGAGAAAAAACTATAAGTTGGCAGACATGACTGTATCTTCCTTCGACCAGGCCTGGGGTTTGATCTCTCAGTGACAAGGCAATGGCAGTCTGCAAGACCCTGAAGTCTGGTTCATGCTGATCAGTGTAAATACTCTTGTTAATGAACCCAGCACCAACCACAATCTGACTGATGGTGGCTCTGAACCTTCCTCATATCACTGAGACCTAGCTGCATTACCCAGCTGGCTCTGTGTTAGAACACAGCTCTGTGCTGATTAGAGCCGAACATTAGCCTAGAGAAGGCCAGGGAGGAGTGGCTGGGCTTTTAATTCTTACGTATATTGCACCATAAGCATACACGTGGCTTTACAGAGCACTGTCCCTGCCCCTGAGGAGGAACTTGCAACCTAATTTTACATAACAAGACAACAAGGCATGACACACGAGAAGAACAAGGGCAAAATGATGACAGATCAAGAGATGCTGCATAATACACAATGTCTTGTCAGCTTCCGGTTTGCTTTGGTTTTGTATGTTAGCGCTATTCTGAGGGGTAGAAGTCAGGGAAGATGGAAGGGGGAGAGCTCAGGTAATAGGAAGGAGCAGTTCTTGAGGAGAGATGAGAAGGAAGGAGAGTAAGGTTGTCTGGTGTACAGGTGCTGAGAGGGCTTTTTGCATCAGAGCTCAGAGGCTGGAAACCTCCAGTTCCAAAGATGGACTGGTGTGAATGTCGTCACTGTGTCTAACAAAGCCAAGGTGAGATTCCTCAGGGTGCACATGGGAACATGAATGGGACGCTAAGAAGAGCAAGTCATCACCTTAGATTTCAGGGTGAGAAGAAGCCATTCACACACTGTCTCCAGGAGGGCTGTAGATAGCACTGCTGCATTTGCTGAGGTAAACCAGGCTTCTCACACCTATAAAGTCATCTTACTGCCATTCATGGAATGGCGCTTGTCATATGAATGCTCCTTTGTCCCAACGTAAACTTGCAGCTGTCAGCACAGCCAGTGCTAACTGCTAGGAAATGATCAGTCTGAGAAGGAAACGTTGCAAGCTACCAAATCTCCACAATGTGCTAAAACAGCCATAGAGGCAAGCTGCCAGCAGCCTTTTATAAACTGTGGGCCATATGTTCCCTTGACTGGCATGCTACTGAGCAAGGAAACGTATCAAATAATCCCCAAAAGAGAGGGGACAACACCCTGAGCAGGGTAACAGTCCTGAATGATATCTTACAGGGATCATTTCCTGCCACCTGCCTCCCTCAAAAACAGGAGTGCATGAGCTCAAAAGAACCTTTAAAAGGCATATTATTAATGAGGGAGTGGGAAGAATTACCCTAGCAAGGAATTCTATAGCTGTTATCTGAGGAAAACCTGAATGAGCTACTGCTCATACAAGCAGCAATAACCTCCAGTGTATATGCCTGACTTGGATGCAGCCCTAGCTTCATGGAGCACGAGGTGAAAAAGTCAGGGAGCACCAGGGCTAAAATTGAATCACCAGCTTGCTGAACCCAGGCTCTGCCTTGAAAAGTCTACTCTGTAACTCCAGCCATGGAGCACTTGTGGAGTATAAACTCTGCTGGCTTTGACAGTCAGTGGAGTTTGGCAAAATATGGATACATGGAAGAGGCTGTTCAAATTTAGCTAGTCTTATACTATATCAAGACAGGTAACATTTCATGACATGCTGATGATATCAGAAGAGGAGCTGATAGCACTGTAATAGTTAAGGTTGCCTGACATTTTACATTATGAGACCTTGTATTCAGTTGCTAACTGTTTGGGTTAAAATTTGTCATGTTGTGAGTCTGCCTCAGGCTAAATTTTCTGGGAAAATTTCAGAAAAAATGCTTCAGCAGTTTTTCAGAACTAGGTTAACAAAGAATACATTGTTTGGGCCAAGTTAAAAGGTTTTTACAACTTCTTCGTTGAGAAGCTCTAGCACCTTCATACTTCGGAGCCGGGACTAAAAATTTGGTAGGGGACTTGTCCGGCTGCCAGGTATGTGCCTTTTGCAGTCTCTTTGAAAATCCCCCCCAAAATTTCACCAAATTATGATTGTCTGAAAATCTCAGTTTGCACGTGCTCAGTAGAGAGCTGCTAGCATTTGCCAGCTATATTCTCTGAAGATTCCATCTGCCCTGTACATCTTCCATCCCAGGACTGCAGGGTCTGAGCAGGACTTTCTCTGCAATTGCTCTCCCCAGTTGCCATGGGCTGCTGGGTACTGGCACAGAGAGCAGGATACTGTCTCTCCTGTGATCTCAATAATCGGACTGATAGTGCCCAGACAGGAAGGAGGAAGAAGTTTGACTGGAATGCAGAGGGGTGAAAACTGGGGCAAGGTGGGAATGGCAAAGGGGGTGACAGGGACAAGGGGCTGAGGTGGGTTAGGAAGACAGAGACTTAGACATGTGGGATGGTGGGGGGGGGTAGGGGACTGAAATGTGGAGCTAGAAGGAGGATTGGGACTGGGCTGTAACATGGTGCTGAGGAGGGCCAGGGGACAACCAAGACTGGGACAAGAAGGCAGGAGGGGTTGAGAGGAGACTGGGACTAGGAAAAGACAAGCTGGAAGGGCCAAGTATCTGTATCGAACAGCAGGCAGTCCCCTCAGTCCCCCTGGAAGGAAGCTCAAGATTCCTGCATCTCCCCATTCCTCAGCTGTGAAGCCCACTGACAAAATGTGTGCCTCATTTCCTTCTAAGGGTTGTCTTACGTGGAGGATAACAACCTACTACCACTGTCAGTTGCTCTGTTAGCTGAAGTAGCAGAGCGCTGCGCTATGGACCTATGCGCTATAGATACCAATCCTGCTGATGAACCATGTGGGAGTCAGTGTGGGTCCACATGATAGAATAGCTACTTTTTCAGTTAGCTTTTTTTAAAAAACCTGGGAAATTACACATAAGAAACTACATCAAAAGAATATCAAGGTTGCAAATTCAAACACTCCAGAGATAGGAAACACCAGAATTAAGGTTGCCCCAGCTACAAATGCAAGAATTTGCAACACTGCAATGGAATATCTCAGACTTTCTTAATCTCACTAGATAACCACAAATCTGCCATGGTGTGATGGGGTGTTTAGCTCACACTTGCCAGGAAAGGGTTAATGGAGAGTGAGAAGGGGGCTGATTAACCCACCAAGCCACAGCTGAGGGGAATCAGGTGGCCAAGTAATCCCCTGACTGCATGAGGAAGCCCACCTGCAGAGGAATGAGCTGGGCTGGGACTATAAAGACAAGAAATTGGAAGCAGAAAGGGGGCTGCTGGGAAAGTCTGGAGTCACTCCCTGGGAGAAGGGGGGTGTCGTTGGAGGCTATAGGGATAGATAGTCCATAGTTACTTTCTGGGAGCACCAGATGATAAGGAAAGGGCTCAGTGAAAGGCAGTAAGGTCTCAAAGGTAACAGACCTTGACTGCTGGCTAGAGGGTCCCCGAGCCGGGGCTGGGTTCAGCGGGAGTGGCACTATAAGGCAGTGAATGGGCAGACTGCCTAGGACTGCTGGAGAGGAATGACTTTGATACCCCGGAAGGGGACAATGCAGATTGCAACCTGGCTGGAGAGCTGAATCAGCTCCTAGAGCAAGAGAGGGGCCAGAGACAGAGGCGGAGTGACAGCTTGCAAGTGCAGGGGGAGGTGTTGACCTGGTGAGCTATTCCCCAAATGTCCAGGAGGAGGCACCATGCCTGCAGTGAGTGCAGCACTTCCTCACACAAGGAAATTTCACTCACCCTGAGGAAGGTGAATAATTTGAGGATGAAAGCAGGTGGAATTCCCATCCTGTTCCTAACTGAGCTTGTGGACACCCACACACTTATATGTGTGTGTGTGTGTGTGTGTGTGTGTGTGTGTGTATATATATATATATAAATACTGTATATTTCATTTCAACCTTAAATAAGAAGTATACACTTCCCTCTGAATTCCCAACTAAGCGTGGCTATTCCTAGGTTCCTTCCCTGTTCCTTGTACTCTCTACCTCAGGGAGACATCCAAACCTTTTAAAACTCTGAGTTGGAGCTAATAAAGCCCACATGGTATATCTATACAGGGTCCTAGCACATGACAGCCTGTGGCAGAGTGTCTCACACTTTTAAATTAAAAGATTCCTAGGTTTCATTAACTTTTTCCTAAAAGGGAATTAAGAAATGTATATGAAAGGGAGAGTAGCACTACCTGGTTTCCATGGGAGTCAAGTAAGAGATAATCTCATAGGATAGTAAATGCAAGCCTTATTTTGAGGAATATTTTATCCTTGACATTTTGGTTGGGTTTTCCATGTTTCCTAGATAGAGTTTAGAAGTACCTGAACTTAAGTGTATAATGGGAGGGCATGAGAAGGAAAATCATCCTGATAGCATTAAGGAAAAACAAGCGGAGGGAAATCTTGCTAACAAATGTATTTACCTTAAAGAGTTTTCCTCAGGTTCGAGAAAAGATACGTCACCTGGGAATTTGGTAGCTGACAGAGGAAAAATTGTGGCCAACTTTAGAGTCTGATCCTGAATTTAGGCCCTTAAAGATTTAAGGGGGCCTGATGGAAGTGAGAATTATCATCCACAAAAGGACTTAGACACCTACTCCTACTTTAGGCACCTAAGTCCAACTTTTAGGCACCACTGAGATCCTCAAAACCTCTGCTCTGCTACCTTCTAGCCCTGGAGGCACCTAAAATCCTTTGGCACCTAAATTTCTGCCATTGAAGTCCCCAAGACACCTAAGGGTATCTCTGTACAGAAGCTGAGAGGGGTAATTCCCAGATCAGGTAGATGTACACAGGCTAGCTTGGCTCAAGCTAGCATCTAAAAATAGCATGTGGCCACTGTGACACTAGCTAGCCATCCAAGTGCATACCCAACGTCTTGGGTGGGATTGTATTCAGGGGGCTAGCCTGAGGCACTGCAGCCTTACTGTTGTTTGTAGCACACTAGCTGGAGCAGGGCTAGCTAGGAAGCACACCTCCCAGCTGCTGTGTAGACCTACCCTAAATTTCTGCCTCTGGGCATCTGCACTCCCTGAGAGGGGTGGGACTTAGGACACACCCCTGTCTGCGGCATCTGCTATTGGATAGTTAGGTGCCCGGCCCCGGCTTGCTGGCTACTGTGGATCCCATACTTGGGCGCCCAATTCTCCCCATGCATTGTATAGGGAGCCTAGCCCACCCCAAGGTGTGTGGATTCTGCTGGGCAATAGCTGCCTAAAAATTAGGCTCTGCATTACTGAGTGTTGCAATGTCTAAGTCCCTTTTTGGACTAGGAGACCAGAGTTATTCAGGAGTTGGAGATAGAGTAGCTTTGTTATTATCAGTGACGCGTCATTTGTTAAGTGCCGGCAGTGTGCTCAGCATAGCTCTGCACACACATGTCTGTGACCCAGTTCTTGTTGAAATCAAGATCTATTTCTCAGACCGTGAAGAACTGACGCAGTGCATTCTCTGATTGGAAACTGAGTAGGATTCAAGGTAAAGACATTGGCTCTGTGTGTGGGAGGAAGGTGAGGTCACTGATACAGAATCACCTCCTACACTTTGGCAGGCGTGTGTCACACTTTGAAAAGGGCATTAAATATTAGGCAAGGCAACACATAACCTTTTAGTCACACATTTTATTCTGTTCTGACTGTAGTCCCTCTGCACATTTGCGTGCTCTCTCCTAACTGCTCCTTTGGGGCAAAATTCCACTCTCCATTCAATCTTCCACTGACTTCAGAGAAGTTACTGCAGCTTTATACCGGTGTAATTGAAAGCAAGATTTGGCCCCACATGTCTCCTCCCACTCCTATCTTTTAGCCATGTTTCATGCCTGAAACAGCCCATCACTTCTCATGCACCAAGCACCCCCTCTCTCCTCTTTCAAACCTCTCCTCAACTCCCTTATTTCATCTAGGCTTCCTACATATCTTCCCCAAGAATGTCCATGCATCTCCTTCTGCCTGAACCATTGTCCTGTGTAACTCTCCAGGGCATAGACCTTGTCTCTTTATATGTTCTATAAAGCAGCAGGCATATTTATGGTGCTCCATAATAACAGTATTATTCACAGCTGGTAAGTTTTACTATCCCCACTTTACAGATGAGCAAACTGAAGCACAGAGAATTTAAGTGATTTGCCCAAGATCACATGGCAAGTCAGTGGCCGGGCTAGATGTTGAGAACAGGAATCCTATCTCCCAGTCACCTGTTCTAACTACTAGATATCTGTGCCCTCTAATGGAAAGAATTCTGGTGGTCCTAGAAATCTAAGAAGTCCCTTTTCTTTGATTCATAGATTTTTAACGTCAGAAGTGTCTCTTACGATCATCAAAACTGACCAGTATAACACACGCCATAGAATTTTACCCAGCAGTTCCTACACAGAGTCCAATATCTTTAGCTATGCAATATACAAACTTGATATCAAGATTATTTGACCCACTACTTCTCTGCTGTGTCCCAAATCGCCTGAAAATGAATAATACCCTCTAGCTGCACTGGACAGAGGTGTTAATAATGACAATTCTCTTTGATTATTCTAATACAAAACACTTTGAAGAAGTAGAATACGCCATTTAAACTGAAATGATTGTATGAGTTCAAGCTTTTCCCATCTTTCCCTGCACAAACAGCAACCTGGGCAGCTAATATACAAGGGGTCAAATCTTCAATTGGTGTAAATCAGCACAGCTGAACTGAAGGCCTTGTCTACACTAACCCTGTAAGATGATTTAAGTTACATAACTTAAGTCCATGTAACTTACATTGACTCACAGGGTGTCTACACCATACTGTGTTAGCGGGAGATGCTCTCCTGTAGACATAGTTTCCGCCTCTTGTTGAAGTGGAGTACTGCAGTCAGGGCCGGCGCTCCCATTAGGCGACCTAGGCGGTCGCCTAGGGCACTGCTATTTTGGGGGCGCCTGCACCCCCGCTGCCTGTAGAAATTTGGGGGCGGGACCTTCCGCCGCCTAGGGCGCCGGCAAAGCTGGCGCCACTACTGACTGCAGTCGATGGGAAAGCGCTCAGCCATTGACTTATCGCATCTTCACTAGACCGCTAAATTGATGCCCGCTGCATCTATCGCAGCAGCGCCAATTTAGTCCGTAGGCCAGACAAGCCCAAAGTCACTGGAGCTGCGCGGATTGAAAGCAGCTAAGGACCTGGCTCTAAACCAGTGTTTCTCAAATGTGGCCACCGTGGCCGCAGGCAGCCACCAGGAGCTTTTCATGCAGCCACAGCCTCCTGGGTGGTGATGGGGGCGTGGCAAAGCAATGGCTCCTCCCCTGGGGCCTGGGGTTGGGCCCTGCCATCCTCTGGAGCCACAAACACTGGAAGAGCAGGCAGCCGGTGTGAGTTCCCCACCTTCCTGGGGGCGATGGGGCTTAGGCCCTGTCCCCCGGCCATGGGGCTTGGGCTTGGGCTCTGGCCCTGGCCCCGGGCTCACCACCCCCCCATCGCCTCTGGGCCCCGCTGCCTCCTATGGCCCCAGGCTCTGGCCACGTGGCAGCAGGCTCTGTCCCCCAGCTGCAGGGTTTCAGGCTCTGCCTACAGGGCCATGGGATCCAGCCCTAGCTGTGCCGCAGCAGCAGATGCTGGCTCCAGGGTCACCCCCCACATCACACCTGGCCCCTGCTCCATCCTCCAATGCCGGGTTTCGGCCGTGTGCTCTGTCCTCTGGCCACATGGTGCTGGGCTTTGGGCTCTGGCCTTGGGCTCACCATCCCACCTCCATTGCCCCTGGGCCCTGCTGCCTCCCCGAGCCCCTCATCCATCCCCCAGCCAGCACCTGCCTCCCTCAGACCTCCATCCATCCCCAATTGCCCCTGACCCCTGCTGCCTCTCTACTCCCCTCCCCATCCAGGGCTTCACTTGTCCCCCGGCTTGCCAGAGCTGAGTAAGTCTGTTGTGAAAAGTGATATTTGTATGTTTGTTAATATCACTTTTCGCTGCCTTCCAGTTAGCTAGCAAGTCTGCTGCTGTGAAAAGTGATGTTAAACATACAAATATCACTTTTCACACAAGCAGACTTACTAGCTAGCAAGGCTAAAAAAAAGGCAACCAAAAAAGCAAAAGAAACAACAACAAAAGATAAGAACATGCAAAGCACCTTATTTGCTTCTATTCCGTTTAGGTCCAGTAAAGAATAGAGACAACAGTACATTATTTTTATTATTGAGTCTGCACAAAATAAAAAACCCCTCTCCATAAATAAATGACAATGATGTAGACACGTGTATGTGCATATTTATTTGTTTTCCTAAAGTGAATTAAATATTTTAGGAAAAATTGTCAGATCAGCCACTCGCAAGAGTTGGTGGCCGCACTCTGAGGCCACCAAACAAATGTGTTGTGAGAACCAAGCACTTTAAAATGACCATAGATTGGGGATCAAAACTCTGTGAATATACTCTCAGAATACTGTAGATCAATTTATGTTAGAGCAACTTCAGTTTTACAAACTACACAGTTCCTTTAATGTACACATGTAATAGGAATGGCCTAATGTCAGACACAGAGGATAATTCTCCAGCAAGGGAAAATCTCACATCCCCACTTTGTCTCACACTGACAGATAATCACACATGGTAAAGGGCACGCGGGATCCCCATGTACTGGAGTGCAGCCAGAAGCAGGGTTATGTGGATGACGAACCTGAATTGCAGGGCAGCACATAGGACATTGTCATGAATATTTCCATGTTGAGCCAAAGGTCACCTTTCATTGAAACTCAGGGAGACCAAAAATCACATGCTCTAATGAACAAAATGCTGATTTTTGACATTGCCTAACACTGCAACGCTGAACAGGACCAGTCAAGTTCTGTGCTTTCCATGGGGACACTGAGCAAAAGACAGATTCAATAAATCATTAACAAATTCACTCTCCGGGCAGGGCACATGGTAATTAATCTCATCTCTGTCACTGTTGCTTTGAGAGCTAACTCTGTAGCTGACAAGCTTCTCCTCTTTGGTCCCATTTCTGCAAGTGGTTAGAGAGCTGGCATTGGTGGGGCAGCCCAGGAGGTTATGGAGGCGCTTGTAGGGGCAAGTAGCAGCCCCATCTCCTCCTTGGGACCCTGAAAGAGCCTCTTTGCAACAGTAGTTGCCAGCAATGGTCAAGATAGGGCTTTGATTTCTACTGCCACTGACCTTTCACTTCATGCAGCCCCAGGGGTTTCTTTGTCAATGAGCGGGTTCGGCTGCTGGTTTAGCTGCTGAATAATACATGCTTTTCGCAACAGATGAGAAGAGTTGTTACTCACATGACAGCATCCAGACGTTCCTCCCTCTGTTGTACGATTCTCCCTTTTGAGTTCAATGATCCTAGTGTCTGGTGCAGCCAATGTATTTTCTGTAATACTGCTGCTTTCTGTCAGTGCTACAAAGTTCCATCAGCAATAATAAGAAACTTGGGTGACATGTCTCAGGAGGCGCCTTGATACAGCATTCTGAATGGGGGCAGGGGAGGAGGAAATCAATCCATAATAGTGTGAAGAG
The DNA here is from genome assembly GCA_003942145.1 of Platysternon megacephalum. NCBI lineage: Eukaryota > Metazoa > Chordata > Testudines > Platysternidae > Platysternon > Platysternon megacephalum. Next base: position 1,063,571 of record QXTE01000135.1, read on the forward strand.
TAAAGAAGAGGAGTTAACACATCTCACAAACAGACCAAGCAGAGGGGAAGAGAGACATAAAACTTAAAGCACTTTCCTTCCATTGCTCAGCCATGAGTGATGAGCTGGTGCACTGGTAGCAGAGTCAAGATTCCATCAGTTAAAGGAAATCTGCCTGACCAAGGGTCCAGTAAAATGTGATTATGGCCCTCAAGATTTTTCTCAGTGGTTCCTGATATGACCTAATCCATAGGAACACAGGAATTGCCCTACCAGATGAGAGTGGTGGTCCATCAATTTCAGTATCCAAGAGTGGACAATACCAGGTGCATCAGAGGAAAGAAGCCTGCAATAGGGAGTTAAGGGATAACCTGCACCCAGGCAGGGAAAGCTTCCTCATAATCCCCAAATTAGTAGTTGGTTTATGCTGAATGCTGTGAGGGTGTCTATCCCTTTCAAAGGGAAACGTGTTTTTAAAAGAAGAGCTGATCTTTTTTTTTTTTTAATTTGTATAACAGTGATAGAGTCCATGCATACGTTCATCTCCCACTCTAAATGCTGCATTCTCTGCACCAGAGACAGGAGGGAGGAGTTTGCAACCTCACAAGATGGCAGGAGGTGTGGTTTGCAAACATCAAGCATCCCAAGAATCTGCAGGGAAATCACACCACAGGCATGCCAATCCCAAGCCCTCCCCAGAGGCAGCTTTCCCTTCCACCCTGATACTTCCAGCAGCGTTAACTCTCATGTGGATTTCTGATTAGGAATCGACAGGGTCCAAGGGGGCAAATGCAATGGAGCATGTCTGCTCCCTAAAACCCCTGTCCTCAAAACCTGTGGAATGTCAAACTCACTGTCTTTCTACAGTGGACTCCCCACCTCAGTTCCAGCTGATTTTACTCCCTGTGCAGAGTAAGTGTAGAGAGGAGTAGGGCTCTTATTGCCAACACTAATAGCCCTTCTACAACAAAGATGTACTAAATAAGACTTACTCTTTTACTTCTTTTCCAAGAAGTCAGAGGACTTTTGGACACCTTTATGAAAGGACATCACAGTAACAGGCCACAGCAACCAGTATAAAAAAGAAATTTGCAGAGAACTTGGTTCGTACTTTATTGTTGCACAGGGAAATAGTTTAACTATCAAAGCATTTTGGATCCCCCTAGAAAAAGCTGAGGCAGGAGGCTTTTGTGTGCACTCTGTGCTTCTGCTCTGCATAAACAAAATAGTCTGTAACTTCAGCGGGAAGAACTAGGACATCAGACCTGTTGTTTGTATAGTAGACAGGACCCACACTTATTGCTCTGGTTCCTGGAGACTAGAAGAATGTTTATGGGAAGTGGGAATGCAAAATGCAATCTTTCAGATCAATGACTCTACCCAGGATGCTACTGTGTCTCAAATGTTGTCACCTGACTTCTTCGCTTTCTTTCATTTTGCTTCACAGCAGTTGTTTTGGATTTTAAAGTGCACTACCCAGGGAAAGCAGAGATGGGGGGGATGAAGATCCAAACGTAAGTATTAAAAGCTGTAGGGTGTAAGAGTAAATACATAAAGCAGCAAGAAACCCAGATCACATGCCATATGGTGCAGCACTATATCAGGAGTCTCACTATTAGAGCGTTAAAAGCAGCTGACCAAAATTAGTATTGTACTTCCATCCAGGCCATTCTAAACAACCCTGGATCTCATTCGGAGTTAGGACAAGCTTTACATTAAGAACAGACCTGTCACGTATAAAGCAGCCTAATTAGACTCGGAGGCAGGATACCTTAGTTTCTACCTTCCAACCATGACACTGATTAACTATGTGACTATGCCAATGGGAGAGTGTCTCTCACCGACATAGCATGGTGTGGACAGCGCTTTAAGTCGATGTAACTTACGTTGCTCAGGGGGGTGTAATTTTCAGACCCCTGAGCAATATAAGTTACAACGACTTAAGCAGTAATGTAGACCAGCCCATAATCTCAGGCATCTCGGGGGCGGGGGGGTTGCGAGTAGGGTGTGTGTGTGTGTAGAGAGAGAGAGAGAGACTTAGAGACTTATAAAAGTGTCTGTCGCTTTGGTATATTGTATGATGCACCGTTAAAAACAACTATTAACAAAAACAAAGTCACAAACTAAAAAAATCTAGATCAAAATCTTAAACAGACTTTATTAGACACTCAGGCATCTATGTACAGCATATTTCGCTAACCCTGGTAAATACCATAAATGCTTCCAGCCATCAGCTAATATGTCCCATAACACTTTTTCTTACCAAAAATTACAAAAATATTGGAGTAATGTTTCATTAGTCTTTCCACGGTTTTGAATTCAAAGTTCCTCCCCTCTCCAAAAGCCTGTCACCTGGCATTAATGGACAAATTTAAATATTCCAGAAAATGCCAGAAAAGGCAACTGATGTGTCTCTTAGTAGCAAAATGTGTAATACTCAGAAAATAGAACACACCTCCAGTTTATTTATTATGGGCGGGAGAATTGTCAAACACAGCTTTGACAGAGAAAATAACTATATTGGTAACAAAGTGAGGAAAAATACATTTAAGTGTGATGTGCAATGAATGCTTAAATTAGCTGTGGTGTAACACAGCTTGTAGACTGGGGGTTAGGTCGGCTTACCTATGTCACTCAGGGGTGTGGATTTTTCAAACCCCTGAGCAATGTAGCTGGATCAACCTAACTTTTTAGTGTAGACCAGGCCTGACAGGGTGACCTGATGCCCACCACATTCACTTTGTGCTGGATTCCAAGAGGAGGCATAAGTCCTCCTAGGAGAGCACACTGACTCCCATCCTGGAGGGTTCAACCCCAGGAACAGGTAGCAAGAGTCTAAACTGCTATGACAGGTCTGGAGATAGAAAGGTGATCTGCCAGGTGACTGGGTCTTTATTACTTAAGCCCACCATGTATTAATAGATTTGCTCTGGATTCAAATATTTTCATAGATTCTAAGGTCAGAAGGGACCACTGTGATCACTTAGTCTGACTTCCTGGATAGCACAAGCCAAATGATTTCCCTGAATTAATTCTTGTTTGGACTAGAGCATATTTATTCATTTGCCATGTGCTGGTGTCTGTGGATGATAGCTATTTTGAATCATTACCCTGTGCAATAATTTCCCCATAAAAGAAAGACCAACTCTTGGAATAGTTCCCAGTGCTATTCCATCATCATTTCCAAAACCACCATATGTTGCCATTCATGCAGGATCTCTCTAACAGGCAATAACTTTGTAGTGACTTGAAAATGACAGCATGTGAGTCGCAGAGTTCCTGACCTGGGCTTCCAAACATTTTTCATGTTAGGTAGTTGATTAGTGAGCGGGTTTGGCAAATATAAATATGCATAACAATGCATACACTCCTTAGTTTTCTCAACAAACTTTCTCAGTCTCCTCCGAGGCATTATAACAGACAAAATTGGGTTTAAAACAGTCCAATGAGACTAGACCGCATCACCCTACTTTGAGATTTGACGTATGGCCCAGTTCTTAGGTAAAAAACAATAATCCTGTGCTGCAGATTTGTCTCAGCACATTTCACATAATTAGGGGAGCCAGTGAAGATGCTTTTCAGAACCACAGAGAATCAGCAGGGTTCTCCCCAATCACTTGTATTTGCCTTCTGTTCTACTGAACAAGAATACGAATGTTCTGAGGCCACCTACTGTTTATTTTAAGGACCTACATGTTAAACTTTAGGACACTATCAAAGAGATGTGACATTTCTTAATGACTGAAAAGTAGGGCTCATCATTTATTTAAAAAGTCAAGATAAGTTGAAAACAGAACAGCATGAAACTCACCTGCTTTGCTTTATGTGAATCTTTATTTTATTAATAATCCCTAGCTCATATATAAGGCTTTTCATAGGAGATAACTATTGTGATACCCAAATCTGTTTATTTCACTTTATCATAGTGAATGCAACAAGTGCCCCGGTTAGCATGCAGAACCTTTATAAGAATACAGTGAACAAAACTCAGACTCTCCCAAATACTCCACTTTCAAATGCTCCTACCGCCCTGCTCTGGAGAATTCTCAAGACATGGAGTGAAATCCGGGGGCCCATTGAAATTAATGGGAGTTTTATCCTTGATTCCAAGGGAGCCAGGATTTCACCCATGCTGTTTCTCCCCCCAACAGAGCCTGAATTTGCTGACTTCCAGGTGATACTGCAACGCCCATTTCTTCTCCCAGGCTTTTGCATTTGGGAGGGATGAGTAGAGGGTGAAGAGATGATGGTTGCAGCGACTCACACCACTTCAGAAACTGTTCTTGACTGAAAGCCTCAGGCCACTCACAAGCCAACCCAAGCTGCATTTGAACCCCTGCCTTTGCACTGCAGCACAAATGGAATTTAACCAGAAGCTCCAGCCCAGCACAATCTAACCCTACTGCCAGGTGTCCTTAGCAGTAGCAAAGACTAGGCTCAATATAATTGTTAGGATATAGATATTCAAGCCTGCTCAAAGGCCTATACTTGAAGAATTTAGGTGTATTCTTATCACTTAGCTAGTTATAGAGGTATAAAAGAAAGAATCAAAATCATTGTCTATCTGTGTAAGGGCCTTCTCTCACTGTGACAGTCTGAGGCCCTGTTTAGTCATATTGAAATAAGGCAATCTGGGGCTGTTAGGAAGGTGATCCGATCTATCACCTCCAGAGAAAGGGAAGAGCCTAGAAGATGTGAAAGGAAATTTAGTTCTGTCTGGTAAGAACTCACTTATCAGTAGACACAGCTGGAAAACCCTTATGTCTGTATAGATGTAGTTGTGAAATCCTCACTTCTGTATTGTTTTGTATGTTTATTTGCATGGTCTCTGTCTGGTTCTGTAATTGTTTCTGTCTGCTGTATAATTAATTTTGCTGGGTGTAAACTAATTAAGGTGGTGGGATATAATTGGTTAGCTAATCATGTTACAATATGTTAGGATTGGTTAGGTAAATTTTAGTAGAATGATTGGTTAAGGTATAGCTGTGAATATTACTATGTAAATTAGGGGCAAACAGGAAGTAGGTTGGGATTCGAAAATAAGGAAAAAGGAACTTGGATTTAAGCTTGCTGGAAGTTCACCCCAATAAACATCTAATTGTTTGCACCTTCGGACTTCGGGTATTGTTGCTCTCTGTTCATGCGAGAAGGACCAGGGAAGTGGGAGAGTGAAGGAATAAGCTCTCTAACAATAATGCTTAGGTATCCCTTCTTAAATGGACTCTTGGCTTGATCCTCCCTTGCTCAGAAGGCACTCGAGAGTCCTTGAAAAGATGGAACATGAAAATCTTTTACTTGGGAAACAGATATACAGCTATTGACATAATAAAATGAAATTAACAAAAGCCAGAGAGAATGGCAGACCCCACACTCTGAGTGGTTATTAACTGCCTGGCTTGTTGGGGGCCCACAACACTTGTTAAAACACAATTCCCACATACCTATACCTCACTCCTACAGCTAGGAAGATTAGGACAGTCAGCTGGTGCTGGGGCATATAGCTCTCCTCAGCCTCTCTGCTTCAGTGCAATGGAGGTCGCACTATGGTCTTCTGCTGACAGGTCCCATTCAGCAAAGTCAGCTTCTGCCAAAGCTGCTGTTGTGATAAAAATGAATGCAACAAGGGTGTTGGGTGTGTATACAATCTGCACATACACTCCCCAAATCATACCCTTGCACATCCCCCATATTAAAACTCTCCTATTATCTCGACCATGCTTTGGAGGGCAAGAGAAACAGGGTAACCTCTAGTTTAGCAAAGTTATCTCCTCCAGGTCTGCTATGATAGGTCCTGGCTCAACAGAGTCAGCTCTACCAGGGGTTGTGCATCAGGCCCAGTTGTGCACAGTCATCTGTACTATATCAAGTGGCACAAATTACAAAAGGGTCATAGGAGCAACAAGAGGGAAATTGGTGGGGGAATCTGCTCAACAACTTAGATGTTTATACAGAAATGCAAGAAGCATGGGGAATAAACAGAAGAACTGGAAGTATTAATATTTAAGCTAAATTATTAATTAATTGGCATCACCGGGACTTGGTAGAATTTTTAATGCTTATTTTGCTTCATTATTCACTAAAAGGTTAAAGATGACTAGATATGAAACACAACATTGACAACACGGCGGAAGGAATGCAACCTAAGATAAGGAAATATAAGCTTAAAGAATATTTAGAACATAACATAAGAACGGCCATACTGGGTCAGACCAAAGGTCCATCTAGCCCAGTATCCTGTCTTCCGAGAGTGGCCAATGCTGAGTGCCCCAGAGGGAATGAACACAACAGGTAATCATCAAGTGAACCATCCCCTATCACCCATTCCCAGCTTCTGGAAAACAGATAAGTTAAATATATTCAAGTCAGCAGGCCCTGATGAAATTCATCCTAGCGTACTGGAGGAACTAGCTTAAGCAATCTCGGAACCATTAGCAATTATCTTTGAGAACTCATGGAGGACATATGAGATCCCAGAGGACTGGAGATGTACAAACAGTACTTTTCTTTAAAAAGGAGAGCAAAGAGGACCCAGGAAATTATAGATTGGTCAGTGTGATGGGGTGAACTAGTCTGGAGGCCTCGTAACCCTGCCTCACCCTGCCCCAGAAAAGAGCAAGAGAGAGGTCCTCCAAGCTACCTAGAACAGCTGTGTGGACACAGCCAATGAGAGGGTCTGCAGGGAGCAGCCAATCAGAGCCCAGCAGGCTCATGTAAAAGGAGCTGCTGGACTAGGACTAGTTTGCTTGCAAGGACTGAGAGAGGTGCTCCTGGCTGGTTGCAGGAGTTGAAAGGGTGGACAGAGCAGCTGCAAGGGACTAAGCAGGTAGTTACAGGGAGTGAGTCAGTGGGGAGCTGTGGTCAGTGAACTGAGTCCAAGAGGGGTGGCTCAGCAGGGAGGCTGGGATCACTGAGGACTCAAGTAGAGGCAAGGAGTTCCCAGGGAAGAAGCCCTTGGGGTGTTGCTCCGTTCCAGAGTAGGAGCCTTGCAAGCTAGCCAGACCAAGCGAGGGTGCCGTGATGGTCTGTTGGACTGGTTAAAGACTGAGCCCAGGGAGGGCTGCAAAGGAGGACCCACCAACGGAGGGTACCACGACAGGCCCTGTTGGACACTGAGAGGACTGAGCCCAGGAAGGGCTGCAGGACACTTTCGATTGTGTACCCCGGAAGAGGTTTTGTCAGTTTTGCACACAGACTCAGTGTGACTCGGCCAGAGGGCTGAGTCACTGAAGACTGGCTTGACAAGCGCAGTGGCTGACAGGGGGCACCATGAGTGAAGGAAACTGAGAAAAAACTGCAGGCCCGCACACACTCGGGGCCGCTCGCAAGAGGTGAGTGCACCCATTACAGTCAGCCTAACTTCAATACCTGGAAAGATACTGGAACAAATTATTAAACAGTCAGTTTGTAAGCACCTAGAGGATAATAGGGTTTTAAGGAATAGCCAGTATGGATTTGTCAAAAACAAAATATGCCAAGCCAATCTATTTTCCTTCTTTGACAGCGTGACTGGCCTAGTGGATAGGAAGGAAGCAGTAGATATGATATATCCTGATTTTTAGTATGGCTTTTGATACAGTCTCACATAACAGTGTCATAAGCAAACTAGGGAAATGCGGTCTAGATTAAATTACTATAAATTGATATTCAATCAACTGATTGAAAGACTGAACTCAAAGAGCAGTTATCAATGGTTCGCTGTGGGGTCCTGCAGAGGTCAGTGTTGGTCAATATTTTCATTAATGACATGGATAATGAAGTGGAGAGTATGCTTATAAAATTTGCAGATGACAGCAAGCTGAACGAGATTGCAAGCACTTTGGAGGACAGGATTAGAATTCAAAACCACCTTGACAAATTGGAGAATTGGCCTGAAATAAATAAGGTGAAAATTAATAAAAATAATTGCAAAGTACTACATTTAGGAAGGAAAACTCAGATGCACAGCTACAATATAGGGAATAACTGGCTAGGTGGTAGTATTGCTGAAAAGGATCTGGGGCTTAGAGCGGATCATAAATTGAATGAGTCAACAGTGTGAGGCAGTTGTGGAAAAGGCTAATATAATTCTGAGGTGTATTACCTGAGGAGGTTGTGAAGGCTAGGACTATAACAATGTTTAAAAGGGGACTGGATAAATCCATGGTGGCTAAGTCCATAAATGGCTATTAGCCAGGATGGGTAAGAATGGTGTCCCTAGCCTCTGCTCGTCAGAGGATGGGGATGGGTGGCAGGAGAGAGATCACTTGATCATTGCCTGTTAGGTTCACTCCCTCTGGGGCACCTGGCATTGGCCACTGTCGGTAGACAGATACTGGGCTAGATGGACCTTTGGTCTGACCCGGTACGGCCTTTCTTATGTTCTTATGTTCTTATTAACAGGACTGTCATATGCAGGACATAGGAAATAATTTTCCTTCTCTATTAGGCACTGGTCAGGCCTCACCTGGAGTACAGTATCTAATTCTGGATGCCACACTTTAGGAAAGATGTGGACAAATTGCAGAATCCAGAGGAGAGCAACAAAAAAGCTAAAAGGTTTAGAAAACCTGACCTATGAGGAAAGGTTTAGAAAACTGGGTATGTTTAGTCTTGAGAAAAGAAGACCAAGGTGGGACCTGATAACAGTCTTCAAATACGTTAAGGGCTGCTATAAAGAGAAGGGTGATCAATTGTTCTCCGTGTCCATGGAAGGTAGGACAAGAAGTAATGGGCTTAATCTGCAGCAAGGGACATTTAGGTTAGATATTAGGAAAAACTTTCTAACTATAAGGGCAGTTAACTTTGCAATAGGCTCCAAGGGAGGTTGTGGAATCCCCATCATTGGAGGTTTTTATAACAGATTAGACAAAGACCTGTCAGAGATGGTCTGGGTTTCCTTGGTCCTGCATCAGTGCAAGGGGCTGGACTTGATGACCTTTTGAGGTTCCCTTCTAGATCTGCATTTCTAGGATTCTAAGTTCTGGTTCAATGAAGACAATTCTTCCAGGCTCCAGAATGCTAGGGAAGAAGCTCAGAGGAAAGCAAAACCCCAACACAGTCTCTGCTCTCTCTCTCTCTCTCTCATTCATTGTCAAACTCAGTGTGTCATGAATGAATTGAACTAAAGGGACGGAGAATGTGAAGAGAAGAAAATTTCCAGTTGTTTATATACAAGTGCTAGGAGACTGGGTAACAAACAATAGGAATGAGAAACTTTCACCGATGAAAAGAAATTTGATATAATTGGCATTACTGAAATCTGGCGGGATGATTCACATGATTGGAATGTTAAAATAACTAGTTATACCCTGTTTAGGAAGGACAGAGAAGGTAAAAGAGGTAGAGGGGGATGTTCTAGAGTTATTGATACCTCAGAAAGACAGAATGTTGAACGCATATGGAACAATGTGCTAACTAACAAAGTCCTAGAGAGGGCTCTGTTACAGACCACCAAATCAAACTAGACAACAGGATGCCTTACTCCTTAAGCACCTAACTGTAATGTATGGAAAGAAAAATTGTGTTGTTATGGGGTACTTAAATTTAGGAGATGTACTATAAATCTCATGTAACCAGTAGGAAAACATCATTAGAGTTTCTAAAAATTATAAATTTAACACACAAGGTATTGCAGCCAACATGAGGAAACTCTGTTTTGGACCTCATTGTGATTGATTAAAATTAATTAATCACTGAAGTGGAAGATGGTGATTTCCTAGGAATCAGTGATCGTGACCTGATTACATTCAATATGGGCAACCCCAATCAGTAAAATATGTGTGTGTGTGTTCTAAATATATATAGTTCTAAAGGGCTAATTTCCCAAAGATGAGGAAAATTATGAGCAAAATTGATAGAAAAATATGAATGAAAACAGGGAGTTATTTAAGAGATTATTAGATGGTCAAAAAGCCATGACTACACAATCAAAGACAACTTTGGCTAAATATTTCTGTTTTGCATTTGGAAAGAAGTAAGATGATGTACGATGATTAAGTTCCCCAGTCCATTAGTAACCAAGGAAGATATGAAATATCTACTAGGGCAGTGCTTCTCAAAGACGGTCTGACGCTTGTGCAGGGAAAGCCCCTGGCGGGCCGGGCCGGTTTGTTTACCTGCCGCGTCCGCAGGTTCGGCCGATCGCGGCTCTCACTGGCTGCAGTTTGCCGCTCCAGGCCAATGGGGGCTGCGGGAAAGGCTCCCAGCACATACCTCGGCCCGCGCTGCTTCCCGCAGCCCTCATTGGCCTGGAGCGGCGAACTGCGGCCAATGGGAGCCGCGATCGGCCGAACTTGCGGACGCGGCAGGTAAACAAACCGGCCCAGACCACCAGGGGCTTTCCCTGCACAAGCGGCGGACCAGCTTTGAGAAGCACTGTACTAGGGGATAAACATTTTTAAATCTACAGGCCTGGGACACTTGCACTCAACAGCTGGAAAGAGTTGGCTGAGGAGATCTCTGGCCCATTGATGTTAATTTTTAATAAATCTTAGAATACCAGGGTAATTCCAGAAGAATGTAATAGCACTAATATTGTGCCAATATTCAAAAAGGACAGATGGGATGACCTGAACAATTCTTTCCTTGAATCCATATATATTTTAAGAACTTGTACCCTGAGTGCTTCATTGCATACTTTTAACATTGCTTTTGAGTTGGATATGAAAGGATTATTTATAAATATATCCTATCCAGTCCTTGTTAACTTTTTTCAGGCTCAGTTTATACTAAAGCCACAACTTTCAGAGCTGGATCTTCAGTTTCACAAAGAGTGATGGAGTGTTCTTCTGAATTTGACAACAAATCTCACTGCCTTCAGAATGAAATGTAAAATATGCTTCTTCAGCATCGCTTTCCCATTAAACTCATACACACACATTTCCTCCAACTTGGTGATTGAAAGAGAGAGAAATATTGTATAAATTGCTCAGATACAAAGCTGATGTATTCCGGATGGGTAGGTAGATGAACGTTATCCATTATCTCCAAATTTGGGGGTGCTTAGATGTAGTATTTTGGTCCAGAACCCCCTCATATTTCTTTACAAGTTTATTTTGTATTGGATTCAACTTTTTATCCTTCAATTGAAGCAAAGCTCTCTGGCGTAAGTTAGCCCATTTGTATTTCATATTGATAATTTTTAGTAATTTGTTACCATTACTAACATTTTAATAGTGGAGGCCAAAAATCTGTGCTGATTTATCTTCTGTGCAACCCCGTTGACCTCAGTGGATTTGCACAAACTATGAGTCAGCACAGAAATTGGCCCAATCTATTTAGCCTTCAGATCCATCATTAAAACAATTTGAGTTTAGCTGGTAGAAGAACAACCACCTGGGACCCTTATTGATATACAATAAACCACTTGGAAAAAAAAGTCTTTCGGTTTTCTTCCACAATTGAATGTGCCATTTTAAGGAGTATTTTTACATGAAGTAGGAATATGGGAGTGTTTTAAAAAGTAGTTATTAGACTAATTACTTTAATTAGCTGTTGTATGGAGGGAAGTTGTTTCTCTTGAATGCCTCATGCTGTAGTTAATTAATAATTTTCTCATTTGCTCTTTTTTAACTCATTAACTTTCAAATGTTGTAGATTGATGCTGAAGTGAAGCCAAAGTTATTCATTCATTCTGTCATCAGCTTCAAGCCATCTTACCATTATCGGTATTGAGAGAGACAAGGTGGGTGAAATCTTTTATTGGACCAACTTCTGTTGGTGGAGGGCACAAGCTTTCGAGCTCCACAGAGCTCTTCTTCGGGTCTGGAGAAGGTAACCATATGGAAAGTCTACAAAAGTAAGTCAACGTAAGCTATGTCAACGTACAGCCACCACAGTAATTGAATCAGTGTTATGTCCACACTAGCGCCTTCTGTCGGTGGTGCACATCCTCACCAGGAGTGCTTGCACCAGCTGTCAGTATGGAGCATTGTGGTGCACTGACAGCTGGAGTCCCACCACCTGTTCAATAGAAGAATTCATCCATTGATCGAGGTACCACCTCTCTGGGAGGTGAATTAACTACAGCAACAGGAGAACCCCTCCCATCACTATAGTGAGCGTCTACACTGAAGCACTACAGCAGCACAGGAGCATCAGTGGAGTGTTTAAATGTAGATATCCCTAAGGCCCGGTCTACACTAGGAAATTAGGTCAGTTAACTGTGTTGCTTAGGGGTGTGAAAAATCCACACCCCTCCCCCCAAGTTACACAGTTCATAGAAGATTAGGGTTGGAAGAGACCTCAGGAGGTCATCTAGTGCAACCCCCTGCTCAAAGCAGGACCAACACCAACTAAATCATCTCAGCCAGGGCTTTGTCAAGCCGGGCCTTAAAAACCTCTAAGGAAGGAGATTCCACCACCTCCCTAGATAACCCATTCCTGTGCTTCACCACCCTCCTAGTGAAATTGTTTTTTCCTAATATCCAACCTAGACCTCCCCCACTGCAACTTGAGACCATTGCTTCTTGTTCTGTCATCTGCCACCACTGAGTACAGCCTAGCTCCATCCTCTTTGGAACACCCCTTCAGGTAGTTGACGGCTGCTATCAAATCCCCCCTCGCTCTTCTCTTCTGAAGACTAAATAAGACCAGTTCCCTCAGCCTCTCCTCATAAGTCATGTGCCCCAGACCCCTAATCATTTTTGTTGCCCTCCGCTGGACTCTCTCCAATTTGTCCACATCCTTTCTGTAGTGTGGGGCTCAAAACGGGATGCAATACTCTAGATGCAGCCTCACCAGTGCTGAATAAGAGGGGAATAATAACTTCCCTTGATCTGCTGGCAATGCTCCTACTAATGCAGTCCAATATGTGTTAGCCTTCTTGACAACAAGGGCACACTGTTGACTCATATCCAGCTTCTCATCCACTGTAATCCCCAGGTCCTTTTCTGCAGAACTGCCGCTTAGCCAATCGGTCCTCAGCCTGTAGCAGTGCATGGGATTCTTCCATCCTAAGTGCAGAACTCTGCACTTGTCCTTGTTCAACCTCATCAGATTTCTTTTAGTGTCATCCGCGAACTTGCTGAGAGTGCAATCCATCCCATCATCTAGATCATTAATGAAGATATTGAACAAAACCGGCCCTTGGACCGAACCCTAGGGCACTCTGCTTGATACTGGCTGCCAACTAGACATTGAGCCATTGATCACTACCCATTGAACCCGATGATCTAGCCAGCTTTCTAACCACCTTATAGTCCATTCATCCAATCCATACTTTTTTAACTTGCTGGCAAAAATACTGTGGGAGACCATATCAAAAGCTTTGCTAAAGTCAAGATATATCATATCCACCCCTTTCCCCATTTCCACAGAGCCAGTTGTCTCATCATTGAAGGCCGTCAGGTTGGTCAGACATGACTTTTCCTTGGTGAATCCATGTTGACTGTTCCTGATCACCTTCCTCTCCTCCAAGTGCTTCAAAATGGATTCCTTGAGGACCTGCTCCGTGATTTTTCCAGGGACTGAGGTGAGGCTGACTGATCTGTAGTTCCCCGGATTCTCCTCCTTCCCTTTTTCAAACCGACCTAATCCCCCGCGTAGACAACACTAGGTAGACTGGGGCATTCTCTCATCGACCTAGCTACGAACTTTCGGGGAGGTGCAGTACCTACTCTGAGGGGAGACTTCCCTCTCATCAGCATAGATAGTGTCTTCACTGAAGTGCGACAGCAGTACAGCTGCGCCACTGCAGCATTTTAAGTGTAGACAAGCCAATACAAGGTGGGGCAGATTGTTAAGCATAAGGAGTCAACACTTGTAGGCGACCACTTAAAATGAAGTGAGCAATTAACACCTCTGCAGTTGTAAGATGATAGAGGGTTAGTAGGCAGCAGGGTGTGTTACAAATTGTTGTAATGAGTCATAAAACCAGGGTCACTGCTAAGTCCATGGTTCTTAGGCCTGATCTACACTAGAAAATTAGGTCGTCATAACGACATCTGTCAAGGGTGAGAAAAATCCACACCTCTGAGCAGCATAGTTAAGCCGACCTAAGTCCCCACGTAGACAGCATTAGGTCAATGGAAGAATTCTCCCATCAACCTACCTACTTGGAGAAGTGGATTACCTCTGGCAATGGGAGAATCCCTCCCATCGGCATACATGGTGTCTACACTGAAGTGGTGCAATGGCACAGCTGTGCCACTGTAGCATTTTAAGTGTAGACGAGCCCTTAGTGTTCAGCAGAGTTGTGAATTTAAATTCCCAGGTTCCTCTTCTGAAGGTGTTACATGACCCGCCCCCCCCCTTCCCCCTTATGCTTAACAATGTGTCCCAGCTTGTATTTAGCTTAGACAGTCTGGTTCCATTCTCCAGACCCGAGGAAGAGCTCTGTGTAAGCTCAAAAGCTTGTCCCTTCCACCAACAGAAGTTGGTCCAGTAAAAGATATTACCTCATTCACCTTATCTCTCTCATATCCTGGCGCCAACACAGCTACAACACCACTGCAAGCAATTATGATATTCTGATTTATTTATATTGCAGTAGCACCAACCAGGGGTTGGGGCTCTGTTGTGAGAGGTGCTGAATAAATGCAGATGGCCTATGCCCCCCAAAGCCTACTATCTAACTATAAAATGAGACAGGTGGATATGACAAGGGGATGAGGAAGCACAAGGTCGCAGTGAGATAAAGCGTGGTGGATGGGAGGCAATGTGTTGAGTTGTCCTGTCCCATGGAACTCCAGAGTTGTAATACATTTCCTCTCATTTCCTTCCAGCCATAATCCCTTCCTTATTGGGAAGCCTTAGGCACATCGATTGAGGTAGCATGGGAGGGCAAGGAACAGCTCTGCCCCCAGGTGACATATATGAGACCCTTGGAAACAATTGTAACTTACAGAGCTATTGGGAGTAAAATATTGTTTTCTGCAATTCTAAGGAGCCATGTGTGTGCATGTGCGCACACTCATGGTGATGCAGGTGTCATTACTGAGAGCTGGAAAGTAAATAAGAGAATCTGAACAGCTGGTAATTGTTTCATTTCCTACATATTTCTCCCAAATGCAAGTAGCACATAGAGTAGAAGAGAAATTTTCTGCTGATAAGCAATTAAACAAACCAGGTGAGGCTATGGCCTACAATGGTCCCTATTTGGGGATTATAGGGAAAACCTGGAAGGAATCCCCTCTCTCTGGGTAAAACCTTAGAACTCAAAGTACTCTCTCCCGGCAAAATTCGCTCCTGTGGAGAGTGCTAGCACAAGACATAGGCACCACTTTAATCCCACTTACCTCCATTAGGATATCTGGCTAAACACTCCAGGCTTGGTAAAAACTTAATGAAAACATACAAGCTCAACTGCATCACATCAATTGCAAAATCCAGCTTGAGTAGTTAATTTCTTCAGGAGGCCAGAAAGGTGCTGTGTTCCCGGCTCTGTGCCGGAAAGAACAAGCTGCTTATCAACAGAGTTGTAAGAAAATAGAGAGGGCTTGGTTAAACTGTGTTTGGTATAAAGGGCCTGAGGCCTGGCGCATTTCCTCTGACAGCTCATTATTATAGCTAGAGCTGGGGGGTGAACTTTTTGGCAAAACCTTTTTGTTCACAAATGTAGATTTGGGTTGACGGAAACATTTCACAAATTCATGCTGATTTCAGTGAACTGTTTCTATTGTGGGGGAGGGGAATGGAAATGTCCAAACAGTTCATTTTGACAACAAAACACTTCAATTCTTCGGGCTAGATTCACAAAGGAGCCCAGGTGTCCAATTCCAACGTTCTGCCACTGTTTGAGGAACCCTGGAGTAGATGGTGCTGGCAGCCCCCTTATACCTGACAGCTCAGTGGTCGGGGCACTCCCCTGGAGAGGAGGACCTGCTCCAGAGCAGGAATTCAAGCCTGGATTCCGCACATCCCAGGTGAGTTTGCTAAACACAGGGCTATTACCTCCCCACCCCACTTCCTCCTTGGTTTTGTGAATGGCACCTCAGTCGTCCTGTGAATCCAGCCTTTCCCTTCCAAGTTGCCTTTGAATGTAATTTTTTTTAAATAGTCAACAATGCCTAAAATCACAATGAAATGTTTGGTTTTGGTCAACCCAAAATGAATTCGTTTCGTTTCTGGCTTTTCAGTTTGCCAAAAGCTTCAGCTTTGGGCTGACCCAACATGAATTTTTACAATTTTTCAGAACTGCCAGTGGACCAAAAAAAACCCCAACCAGTTATTCGCACATCTCTAATTATAGCTTCAGGGCCGGGTACACCACCATCTGAACCCTTGTGTAGTCATTTACTCCCAGGCAAAGTGGGTGTAAACGGTACCAGTCAAGATATAGTGGCGTTTTACATCCAGTTTGAACAGGGATAAATACATGAGGGGCGAGGCTCTGAAAAGTCACCCCTCCATTATCCAATTGTTGTTCTAGATGAAGAACAAGCATCAGCAGATAACACCAAGTTACTGCATCCACATACGCTTTGCAAAAGAAGGAAGGTTAGTATTAAGACAAGCTTTACAGGACTATGAGGCAGAACTAATGCAGGAACGATGAACTAATGCACTGAGCACAAGCTTATGCTGTAGTCCCAACTTTGCTTGGTGGCATTGGACAAGTCACCAAGAGTCAAGCATTCAAAAATGGCCTCTCACTTTGGTCACTTCCGTTTTTGGGATCCCAAATTTAGACATTCAGAGCTGCTGAAATTCATGGAACCCGCCGAGTTTCGTCGGTATTGTATACATTCAGCATCACTGAAAACTAAAGGTTACAGTAAGCAGGGCCGGCGCAACCCATTAGGCGACCTAGGCGGTCGCCTAGGGCACTGCTATTTTGGGGGCGCCGGTGCCACGGCCGCCCGTAGAAATTTGGCGGCGGGACCTTCCGCCGCCGCTGTTGGGGGCGGGATTTCGGGGGCGGGACCTTCCACCGCCTAGGGCCCGGCAAAGCTGGCGCCGCTACTGACAGTAAGTATCCAAAGCGAGGCCCTCAAAAATGGAAGCACCCAAAACTATAAGCCTCTTTNTGCTTTGCAAAAGAAGGAAGGTTAGTACTAAGACAAGCTTTACAGGACTAGTGAGGCAGAACTAATGCAGGAACGATGAACTAATGCACTGAGCACAAGCTTATGCTGTAGTCCCAACTTTGCTTGGTGGCATTGGACAAGTCACCAAGAGTCAAGCATTCAAAAATGGCCTCTCACTTTGGTCACTTCAGTTTTTGGGATCCCAAATTTAGACATTCAGAACTGCTGAAATTCATGGAACCCGCCGACTTTCGTCGGTATTGTATACACTCAGCATCACTGAAAACTAAAGTTACAGTAAGTATCCAAAGCGAGGCCCTCAAAAATGGAAGCACCCAAAACTATAAGCCTCTTTTGAAAAGCTAGGCCTTAACTTCTCTGTCTCTGGTTTCACTTTCAGTAAAATGGGGATAATATTTACTTGTCTCCTTGGGACATTGTGAGGGTTCATCAGTTTGTGTTTGTGCAACACTTTGAAAGTGTCACACACCTTTAAAGTGCTAAGCGTTATTGCGAGAAAATATTTTGCATTACAAACCTGATTTTAAATCCCTCCTTTAATGTCACCAAAATTCAACCAATCTGGCTGAAATTTCTCATGCATGATGTCCTGCCAATGGACACTTTATTGGGGTGAATCAGACAAGGCATCTAGCATTAGCTAGTGTCCTAGGAGTGAAGACCTACCAAAGGATCATGATCTCAGAACCACAGTAGAAATTGTATTACAAGAGTTGTCTGCAGTCCTGAAGCTGTTTGGAACACTTGAGGCAGGCTGCTGAAGTTCTGCCATTAGAAGACTGTTGGCCCTGGCCCTGTGTATATATCGTGATTACTCCCCACAAGGAAGTACAGGACAATAAGGAAACGTTTGCAGGAAGGTAACACTTCTCCCACACTGAAAAAAAAAATTACTCACCTCATGCTAATCACATGGCATTTTTACTAGCAGTAAGTGAGAGCAACTTTTTCTGTTCTTGTCAGTAAAATTTTCTTTTCTCAGATGAACTGGGAATCAATAACACTGAAAGTCAGTGGAACCTACAATGTGATCCTATGACGAATCTCTGCGGCTTTACATTCTTTCACACGTGTTGTTTTGTTTTCAAATCCCTTTTAAAAAGTGTTTGTTCCAATTACTTTAATTCCTCCTTAACGGAGCTCTTGGCAGGGCTTCTCCATCACTCCTTGTTCAGCATACACAGGGGGTCCAGCTATATGAAATCCACAAAACTGGGAGCGCCCCCCTCTTCCCAGGAGGTGGGAGAAGGCGCAACTCAAAGGGGTTTTGATATCTGGGAGTTGCAGGAGTGGGAAAAGAGCCTGCTTCTTTTCTTCATCTGACTCCCTCCTCCCTTCCAGAGCTTGCCCACACCACAACCACCACAAGCTGCCCATCTATTCCTAACTCTTTTACCTTAAGAACCTTTGCTTCTGCTGGGTGCTGGCACTACTGCAGCCAGCTGCAGAACCAGCATCTGCTGCTTTCTGAATAGGGATGGGCCTGATCCCAAACTTTGAATCTAAATATACACCTCACATCGCAATCACAGGTTGCAACAAAACTTGTGCTCTGAACAGTCCCAGTTTGGGATTCAAACTCCAGTGTGGACTCCAAGCTTCCCTGAATAATTGGGGTGTTCAAAACTAGGCATTTGAGGAACTGTGAATTTGGCTCCAAATCCAAGTTTGTACCTGGGGTTTTGGTTCAGGCCCATCTATGCTTCTAATGCTAGCATGGCCCAGAATGCTGTGAAGATTTCTTGCAGGTTCAACCACTGAGCGTTGTTGTTTCGTAGCAGGTAAGTAAGTATCAGTCCCATTTTACAGAAAGTGAAACCTGAGACTGGGAAGCTAAGGTCTAGTTTTTCATAGCAGTGCTGATGTCCAGGTTCTGGGAACAAACCAAAAGATCTGGGTGTTCTTATATGCCTACGTTTCTTTCCTATAGTAATGTAAACCAGTGGTTCTCAACCAGGGGTACACGTACCCCTGGGGGTNCGCGCCGGCTCCAGGGTTTTTGCCACCCCAGGCAGCCAAAAAAAAAAAAAAAAAAGCTGCTATCGCAATCTGCGGCGGCAATTCGGCGGGAGGTCCTTTGCTCTGAGCGGGAGTGAGGGACCCTCCGTCGAATTGCCGCCGAATAGCTGGACGTGCCGCCCCTCTCCCGAGTGGCCACCCCAAGCACCTGCTTGTTAAGCTGGTGCCTGGAGCCGGCCCTGGACAAGAGAACCTCATGCATTTAGATTCTAAAGTCCAGAGTTCAATTCCTATGGCCAATGAGCGGGGCACTGTGTCACGGAAAAATAAAATGTTCATCAAGTGAATGAATTTTTCAGCATATTAGGCTGTTATATTATTTTAAATTTGGAAGGGACTGAAAGTCGTTATTCTCAGACAGCTATTTGCTAGTCAGGTGTCCCTATCATAAACCTATCACTGATGCCAGCAGCCTCACTGTGGATGTGAAATGCCATGGATGGAATGAACATATAAGTAGCACTGACTTATCACCTATGGGGCGGGCCCTCTAGATCACGAGTGAGGCTCATTGGCAGAGCCATGTGGTTAAAGCATCCATCCACTGCCCCTCCTCCATGTTGTAAGTGCTCTGTGAATAAATGGCATTTCAGTCACCCCGGCTCTCAGTCTGGTGCTTACCACAGGTAGTACAGTGACTTTCCAAAAAGAACAAGGAGTCCGGTGGCACCTTAAAGACTAACAGATTTATTTGGGCATAAAGCTTTCATGGGTAAAAAACCTCACTTCTTCAGATGCATGGAGTGAAAGTTACAGATGCAGGCATTATATAGTGACACATGAAGAGAAGGGAGTTACCTCACAAGTGGAGAACCAGTGTTGACAGGGCCAATTCAATCAGGGTGGATGTAGTCCACTCCCAATAATAGATGAGGAGGTGTCAATTCCAGGAGAGGCAAAGCTGCTTTTGTAATGAGCCAGCCACTCCCAGTCCCTATTCAAGCACAAATTAATGGTGTTAAATTTGCAAATGAATTTTAGTTCTGCTGTTTCTCTTTGAAATCTGTTTCTGAAGTTTCTTTGTTCAAGAATAGTTACTTTTAAATCTGTTATAGAATGTCCAGGGAGGTTGAAGTGTTCACCTACTGGCTTTTGTATGTTACCCTTCCAGATGTCCGATTTGTGTCCATTTATTCTTTTACGTAGGGACTATCCGGTTTGGCCAATGTACATGGCAGAGGGGCATTGCTGGCACATGATGGCATATATAACATTAGTAGATGTGCAGGTGAATGAGCCCTTGATGGTGTGGCTGATGTGGTTGGGTCCTCTGATGGTGTCGCTAGAGTAGATATGGGGACAGAGTAGGCAACAAGGTTTGCTACAGGGATTGGTTCCTGGGTTGGTGTTTCTGTGGTGTGGTGTGTAGTTGCTGGTGAGTATTTGCTTCAGGTTGGGGGGTTGTCTGTAAGCGAGGACTGGCCTGTCTCCCAAGGTCTGTGAGAATTCCAAAGAGGGAATTGTTATTAGCTAACCCACTAATAACCAGAAGGTTTATTTAACAAACACTTGTATGATTATTATTCTCCTTGCACTGTGGGCTTATTTGTGGCTTTCCTTTTGGTAAACACTTTTAATGGGCCCCATTTCAGTCTCAGGCCTAAACTATAAGCTCCTCGGGGCATGACACATCCTAGCAGTGACCTTGAATTTACATCTTTGTTTCTGTTAAAAATCATAATTCTGTTTGAGAATCGTTATTTTATTTCAAACTGTAAACAAGATAGTTATCTCTGTAGCAACAACCATTTACATCAGGGGAGAGAAGTTGATGCAACAAGGAGAAATAAGTCATTTATCCTTGACATCTCTTCAAAAATCAGAAAACCTCTTACTTCTAAATGCTTCCATATTCACCTGCTAAGAATACTGCTTCATTTCTGAGCCAGCCAAGGCCACAGAGATGGCTTTTATCAACAAAACTAAAGCACTTTAATGATAATAATTAAATCATTCTGCTAGCAGTATACTGGCCAATACCAAACTAATGTTCCTCCCACCAAACATATCTTTTTTTCATTTAACATGTGATGGAAGTGGTGGGGAAAACAGTCACATCTGAACTGTTGGTCATCACAGTACTTGATGCTGATGGCAACTTTTTGGGCTGCACTTTTAACTTTTGCTATCACCAACTGCCCCATGGAAGCAGGTTTTAAGCGACATTCTACCCCTAAATGCATCAGTGCGGGTGTTCAGTAGATTTGTCGATACCGGCAATGAGCTCCAAGTGAAGGATCATCAGACAATTAAATGAGTCATTTTAGCTGCAGTTGCCTCGAAAATTGTGATTCCAGCTGATAACAACAAGGATGATTATGAGGAAACACTTGCCCACAGTAGATTCGGAAACATATCCAGGGCATCATCCTTTATGGAAAAAATTGCACAGAGTAAAACCTGATGAGATTTTTATGGTTCTGCTCATGGTAGAGCATGAGGGATCTACCAGCAGCAAAGGACACTTGATTCTTTCCTTTTTAAAATATCACAACAATGTCGTTCTTATTGTTGTTGTAAGATGCCTCAGAATTTAGGGCCAAATCCTTCAATCCTTACAGAGACTTGCATATTAATGATTAATGATCATTAATGATCTGGAGGATGGCGTGGACTGCACTCTCAGCAAATTTGCAGATGACACTAAACTGGGAGGAGTGGTAGATACGCTGGAGGGTAGGGATAGGATACAGAGGGACCTAGACAAACTAGAGGATTGGGCCAAAAGAAACCTGATGAGGTTCAACAAGGACAAGTGCAGAGTCCTGCACTTAGGACGGAAGAATCCCATTCACTGTTACAGACTAGGGACCGAGTGGCTAGGCAGCAGTTCTGCAGAAAAGGACCTAGGGGTTACGGTGGACGAGAAGCTGGATATGAGTCAACAGTGTGCCCTTGTTGCCAAGAAGGCTAACGGCATTTTGGGCTGTATAAGTAGGGGCATTGCCAGCAGATCGAGGGACGTGATCGTTCCCCTCTATTCGACATTGGTGAGGCCTCACCTGGAGTACTGTGTCCAGTTTTGGGCCCCACACTACAAGAAGGATGTGGAAAAATTGGAAAGAGTCCAGCGGAGGGCAACAAAAATGATTAGGGGGCTGGAGCACATGAGTTATGAGGAGAGGCTGAGGGAACTGGGATTGTTTAGTCTGCAGAAGAGAAGAATGAGGGGGGATTTGATAGCTGCTTTCAACTACCTGAAAGGGGGTTCCAAAGAGGATGGATCTAGACTGTTCTCAGTGGTACCAGATGACAGAACAAGGAGTAATGGTCTCAAGTTGCAGTGGGGGAGGTTTAGATTGGATATTAGGAAAAACTTTTTCACTAGGAGGGTGGTGAAGCACTGGAATGGGTTACCTAGGGAGGTGGTGGAATCTCCTTCCTTAGAGGTTTTTAAGGTCAGGCTTGACAAAGCCCTGGCTGGGATGATTTAGTTGGGATTAGGTCCTGCTTTGAGCAGGGGGTTGGACTAGATGACCTCCTGAGGTCCCTTCCAACCCTGATATTCTATGATTCTATGATCTATGTACCTCTGTGTAGAGGCATTCACTAAAATCTGTCCTGCTGAAGGGGTTGGAATGTGATGTGGTTATTTCCATTTAAGAGTCCAACGTTTTCACAATATCTCCTCTCTTGGTGCCAAAAATCACGAGAAAGATAATCACTTGATTCGTTCCTGGGATGGCAAAATTCTGTGCTTTCCAAGCACCTGACAAGTAGCTTATTGTCAGAAGGCTGACCCTAATACTTAGATGGTGATTCATTATTGAGTGCTATCAGAAACATGCTTACCAATTCATAGATGTAAGGTAAACTCATTATCTCTCCCCGTGATAGCCTATAAATCACCAGGCGTCCTTATTAGTCAATTTAACTTTGAAAAATGCAAAGCCTCCTGCAAGAACAAATGCTATTGTGCCAAGCAGAATACAAGAGTTTTCGCTGAGGTACAAACCTAAATTTCATAGCAGGGGCAAATATACATGGATCCAGGCCATGAAATAAATCTCTTTAGATCTCACTTGTAAATTTGCAGACATGAACAATGTGAGTATATCATAGGTTTGAATTCAGCTCAGGTCTGTACTGGCTTAAAGTATTTGTTGCCATATTTGGTCTCAGCCCTTTCTTACACTCTTCCAGCAGCCAAAACACTCACATGAGAGAGCAAATAGTATGTTACAGCTGCTGCTATAGTAACAGTGTATTTTATACCCTGATTGATGGAATGTAGGATTGCATTGTCTTCTGGTTAATTCTGTAGGTGCTGTTTGCCGTGCAATGCTCTGTACACTCAGGCTTTGCATTTGGGGGGGAAGGGGGGACGTTGTGAGATTTTGGATCTAATTTAACAACTATATAAACAACTGAAAAAGAAATGGAGCAGAGGACATTAACCACTAGAGTAGGAATGCTTTTTGTAATCTGAAAGTTGGGAAGCATTTTGGAACTGATGGCGAAATCAATCTAGGCCCAACTTTTAAGAATCAAATTAGTAATTTTTGTATTATGTAAAGCTCACATTTACTGTTGCTTTGGCTGCATTGGAACACTTGCTTACACTGGGCTTTGCAATGTTTGGAAGCAGAGAAATTCTGGAACCAATTTTGAGATGGGGGGGGGGAAATAAGAGCACTGAAAGCAACCCAGGTCACTGTTATTTCTTCATAATTAACATTCTCTAGAAGGGAATGCTGCATCACAACAGTGATGTCTTTCTGGGCTGGACATTTCCTCCATTTTTTCCTGTCAAGCTCAATCCTAGGTTTTCCTGTCACACAGAGAACTGCAAGGCACCCACGCTACAAGTGAGGACTGTACTCAAAGAACAGTCTGAAAGAATTCCAGTTCTGAGAGAGAAATGATTGACGTGTGTCTAAGCTTTATTTCAGTTTAACTATGAGAGAGAAGTCAGTTTTGCTCTCACTTTCCTAGCTTGCTATGCGCATGAGGGATAATAGGGTCAGGTCCCCACATAGTGTAACCACTCAGTGAACCAAATATTTGTATGTTTGCAAAGCTCAGAGGGCAGGATGTCATGTGTATTTGCAATTTTTATTTCTTAAGGGACCTTAGTCAGTTGTTGCACTGGTAAAATGCCCCTGGAAATTAATATAGAATCATAGAATCATAGAATATCAGGGTTGGAAGGGACCTCAGGAGGTCATCTAGTCCAACCCTCTGCTCAAAGCAGGACCTAATCCCAACTAAATCATCCCAGCCAGGGCTTTGTCAAGCCTGACCTTAAAAACCTCTAAGGAAGGAGATTCCACCACCTCCCTAGGTAACCCATTCCAGTGCTTCACCACCCTCCTAGTGAAAAAGTTTTTCCTAATATCCAATCTAAACCTCCCCCACTGCAACTTGAGACCATTACTCCTTGTTCTGTCATCTGGTACCACTGAGAACAGTCTAGATCCATCCTCTTTGGAACCCCCTTTCAGGTAGTTGAAAGCAGCTATCAAATCCCCCCTCATTCTTCTCTTCTGCAGACTAAACAATCCCAGTTCCCTCAGCCTCTCCTCATAACTCATGTGCTCCAGCCCCCTAATCATTTTTGTTGCCCTCCGCTGGACTCTTTCCAATTTTTCCACATCCTTCTTGTAGTGTGGGGCCCAAAACTGGACACAGTACTCCAGGTGAGGCCTCACCAATGTCGAATAGAGGGGAACGATCACGTCCCTCGATCTGCTGGCAATGCCCCTACTTATACAGCCCAAAATGCCGTTAGCCTTCTTGGCAACAAGGGCACACTGTTGACTCATATCCAGCTTCTCGTCCACCGTAACCCCTAGGTCCTTTTCTGCAGAACTGCTGCCTAGCCACTCGGTCCCTAGTCTGTAACAGTGCATGGGATTCTTCCGTCCTAAGTGCAGGACTCTGCACTTGTCCTTGTTGAACCTCATCAGGTTTCTTTTGGCCCAATCCTCTAGTTTGTCTAGGTCCCTCTGTATCCTATCCGTACCCTCCAGCGTATCTACCACTCCTCCCAGTTTAGTGTCATCTGCAAATTTGCTGAGAGTGCAGTCCACGCCATTCTCCAGATCATTAATGAAGATATTGAACAAAACCGGCCCCAGGACCGACCCTTGGGGCACTCCGCTTGAAACCGGCTGCCAACTAGACATGGAGCCGTTATTCACTACCCGTTGAGCCCGACGATCTAGCCAGCTTTCTATCCACCTTATAATCCATTCATCCAGCCCATACTTCTTTAACTTTCCGGCAAGAATTCTGTGGGAGACCTTATCAAAAGCTTTGCTAAAGTCAAGGAATAACACATCCACTGCTTTCCCCTCATCCACAGACCCAGTTAGCTCCTCATAGAAGGCAATTAGGTTAGTCAGGCATGACTTGCCCTTGGTGAATCCATGCTGACTGTTCCTGATCACTTTCCTTTCCTCTGCCACTCGGTAAAAGGTCTCCATCACAAGCTATGCATTTAAAAGTGAACAAAGTTTAGGTATTGGCTTTATTTTTGCATATAGCTAAACTTTAAAAGAGTCACTTACCCTTAAATCTGGGCTTCCAAACATTGCAAAGCCTAGTGTAAACCAGCCTGCGTGTTCCAATGCAGCCAAGCAGGAACCAAACCGAGAGAGCCAAGAAATAGATCATGAAAATTCTGTTGTCTATAGCAATCTGTACTATGCTCTACACACACACAAAAAAAAGAAAGGAGATGGACAAACTTGATAGGAAAATTAGAGGAGAGAGGTAAATAGCTGCATCCCACAAGGATTTGTACTGGGACCAGTGCCGTTCAACATATCCATAATGATCTAGAAAAAGAGGTAAACAGTGAGGTGGCAAAGTTTGCAGATGGTACAAAACTACTCAAGTCAGTTAAGTCCAAAGCAGACTGCAAAGAGTTACAAAGCGTTCTCACAAAACTGGGTGATTGGGCAACAAAATGGCAGATGAAATTCACTGTTGATAAATGCGAAGTAGTGCACATTGGAAAACACAATCCCAACTCTACATACAAAGTGATGGGGTCTCAATTAGTTGTTACCACTCAAGAAAGAGATCTTGGAGTCATTGTGGATAGTTCTCCAAAAACATCTGCTCAATGTGCAGTGGCAGTCAAAAAAGCTAACAAACTGTTTGCTAACAATCATTAGGAAAGGGATAGATAATAAAACAGTAAATATCATAACGTCACTATATAAATCTATGATAGATCCACACCTTGAATCCTGCACCCAGTTCTGGTCACCTCATCTCACAAAAGGTATCTTAGAATTGGAAACAGTACAGAGAAGGGCAACAAAAATGATTAAGGGTTTGGAACAACTTCCGTTTGAGGAGAAATTAAAAAGACTAGGATTGCTCTGTTTGGAAAAGAGATAACTAAGGGGGGGATATGATAGAGGTCTATGAAATCATGAATAGTTGGAGAAAGTGAATAAGGAAGAGTTATTTACTCCTTCACATAACACAAGAATCAGGGATCACCCAATGAAATTAATAGGCAGCAGATTTAAAATAAACAAAAGGAAGTACTTCACACAATGCAGTCAACCGATGGAGTTCATTGGCAGGGGATGCTGTGAAGGCCAAAAGTAATTGTTTTTTGAACCCAGCTATAGATAAGTTAATGGAGAATAGGGACAGCAATGGTTATTAGTAGGGCCCTACCAAATTCAAAGTCCATTTTCGTAAATGTCACGGTCATAGCATTTTTAAAATCTTGAATTTAATGGTGTTGTAACCAACATGACTATGTATTTTAAAATGGCAAAATATAAACATGTAAAGCCCTCAAGACACAGCGTTTCTCAAACTGAGGGTCCTGACCCAAAAGGGGGTCACAAGGCTATTGTGTGTGTGGGGGAGGAGGGGTGTCACGGTATTGCCACCCTTACTTCTGCACTGCCTTCAGAGCTGGGTGACTGGAGAGCAGTGGCTGCCGCCAGCAGCAGCACAGAAGTAAGGGTGGTGATGCTGTGGCCCCCCTACAATAGACTTGTGACCCTCTTTTGGGTTGTGGTCCCCAGTTTGAGAAAATGTGTATTCTTTTATATACTTTTAGCCTTTAGTATAGGGTACAAGTACACAAAAGACCAGATTTCACGGAGTGTAACGTGTTTTTCACAGCTGTGAATTTGGTAGGGCCCTAGCTATTAGTCAAGATGGCTAAGCCTCTGACTGCCAGATGCTGGAACTGGATGACAGGAGATGGATCACTCGTTAATTTCCCTGTTCTGTTCATTCTCCCTGAACCGTCTGGCATTGGCCACTGGATAGAAGATAGGATCAGGGCCGGCACTCCCACTAGGCGACCTAGGCGGTCGCCTAGGGCGCTGCTATTTTGGGGGCGCCTGCGCCCCCGCCGCCCGTAGAAATTTGGGGGCGGGGCCTTCCGCCGCCGCTGTTGGGGGCGGGATTTCGGGGGCGGGACCTGCCGCCGCCTAGGGCGCCGGCAATGCTGGCGCCGCTACTGGATAGGATACTGGGCTAGATGGATTATTGGTCTGACCCAGTATTTCCGGTCTTCTGCTGCTTAGAAAATAATTGCATAACCATAGCACATAGCACTTACACAGCTCTTTACATTTTCAATGCACTACACAAACACTGAGTAATTAAATTTAAGATTCAGTCATAAATCTAACATGCCCATGCTGTAAAGGGGCATAAAATGCCCTCTTGTTCTTCTACTTGGGCTACCTATGTTGTTACTCAACGCACTTGGGAGAGGGCAGCTGTCACCAAAGTCCTGCTGTTATTTCCATGTGGCTAGGAGGGGAGTAAAGCTGGGCAGGAAAGGATTTTTCCCATCATGGAAAAATATGAGATTTTGAAAAGTTTTCTCTTCCCAAATAGGAATAAAAAGTCAAAATTGCAAAAATTTTCATGACTCAACAATCCAGAAAATAATTTGTTTCAGGCCAACCAAAATGTTTCATTTTGATCATTTCAAAATATTGTGTTTTGATTTGGACCCTTTTAATCTTTTTTTAAATACAATTAGCTTAAATTTGTAAATGAAACAATTTCTAAATTTCTCAAACAAACAAAAATGAACTTTTCATTTCAAAGATGTCAAAACAGGATGTTTTGATGTTTTTGAAACTTATTTTTCCAAAATGTGTTGAAAGTGACCCTTTCCCACAAAAAAAAAATGGTTTGACAAATCAGCGTTTTCCAACAAAAAATCATTGTTGAAAAATTCCCAACCAACTGTGAGGGTGAGACAGCAGAACCCTGGCTCCACCGTTTCCCCCTCCCCCAATGCACCATGCCCTACCCCTGCAGCAGTGCAGCTATGTGCTACCCCAGACATGGGGCAGGCTGTAAGACTATAATTTATCCCTTAGTTTGTCAAATCTTTGGGGCAGGGATTGTCTTTTATTACCTGTTTGCACAGTGCCAAGCATATTGGAGTCCTGACCTCAGTTGGGGCCACTAGACCCTACTGACATACAAATAATAAACAACTGACAAAGAACAAAAGCAGAAAAATCTATGGAGTCATTGGCAGTGGCGGATTAATAATTTTGCCGCCCCTAGGCCCTGAAATAATTGCTGCCCCTGGACCCCGCCCCGACTCCACCCCTTTCCCTCCCCCATTCCAACCCCTTCCCCAAAGTCCCGCCCTAACTCCGCCCCCTCCCTGCCCCTATTGGATCCCTTCCCCAAATCCCCGCCCCAGCCCCGTCTCTTCCCCAGCACGCCGCATTCCCCCTCCTCCCTCCTCCCTCCCTGACCAGCGAAACAGCTGTTTCACGGCACAAGCGCTGGGAGGGAGGGGAGAGAAACAGGAAGCGGCGGTGTGCTCGTGGAGGAGGCGAGCTGGAGCAGGGGAACTTCTCTGTGGGTGCTCAAATTTGCCGCCCCTGCAAATTTGTCGGCCTAGGCGATAATATGCCGCTGGTCGTTGGAGTTTTTCTGTCTGTTACAGTAGTCTGATGTTACCCTGGATGGATATTTTGAAAAAATGGTACTCAGAACAAGAAATACCAACCCCATAGAATATCTAACCATTGCAACAAAACTCCTTGTGTTGGCTATCGATGTCTACCAAAAAGCAGCTAATTCTGCTTGAAGATATGCCCATGAGAAGTATACAATATATTTGCTATTAGCAGACTTGGTCAACATTTTTCTATCCAAAAATGGCTTCTGCCACCCCCACCTCCACCACCAACTTTTTTTTTTTTTTTTTTTTTAAACTTTCATGTTTTGACAAAATTAGACACAATAGAGAGAGGAAGTGGGGAAGGAGACAAAGGGTGCGTCTACACTGTATAAAAGCCCACAAGGCAGTGAGTCTCATATCCCCAGTCAACTGAATGGGGCTCACACTACCAAGCAAACAATTGAATTCCTGCCCGGACTGGAGCCCAGCAAGAGAGGAGGGTCTCAGAGCCCGGACTCCAGCCTGAGTGGGAACAGCTGCAACTGCTATTTTTAGCCATATTCCAATAGCCTGATTCAGTTGACCTGAACTCTGAGACTTTTTTTTTTCTTTTTGCAGTGTAGATGTACCCAGAGAGAC
This sequence comes from Platysternon megacephalum, assembly GCA_003942145.1. Lineage (NCBI taxonomy): Eukaryota > Metazoa > Chordata > Testudines > Platysternidae > Platysternon > Platysternon megacephalum. Next base: position 1,093,040 of record QXTE01000135.1, read on the forward strand.
AATCATGGGAGAGGTCAAAGAAAGAGGATGAACTGTGGAGTGATTTAAAGACAAGAGGGAGAAGCTTCAGCTATATGTAGAAGATGGCCCTGCAGAGAATTAAAAATGGATTGGATCACGTAAAGCACTGAGCTTCCTCACATAGACTCATAGACTTTAAGGTCAGAAGGGACCATTATGATCATCTAGTCCGACCTCCTGCACAATCCAGGCCACAGAATTTCACCCACCCACTCCTGTAACAAACCCCTGACCTATGTCTGAGTTATTGAAGTCCTCAAATCGTGGTTTAAAGACCTCAAGGTGCAGAGAATCTTCCAGCAAGTGACCCGTGCCCCATGCTGCAGAGGAAGGCGAAAAACCTCCAAGGCCTCTGCCAATCTGCCCTGGAGGAAAATTCCTCCATCCCACGGACTTCAGGAGATGTGCAATGTCAAGCCTTTTGTCAAATGTTGGGAGGGGAAGCTCAGAGAGCTATGTAATGGGTGGATATTGGTACTTCTTTTCTGTGAACCTCCCTGTTTGGGGAGGCTGGCCCCCTCCCCTCCCCTTCTGCCTGAGGCCCCACCCCTACCCTGCCCTTCTGCCCCCAGCTTGCCCACCAGAGCCAGAGAAGTCCCCAGCCCCCACCATGGCCAGAGGAGCCCAGACCTGCCTGCTGGCCAAGTCCCAGCCATCCTGAGCCCTGGCCCACCCAGCCCGAGATGCCCCAAGCCCCACTCCGAGCCCCAGCCCAGCCAGCCTGAGCCACCCTGAGGCGCAGCCCACCCACTGGCCCGAGCCCCAGCTGCCCTGAGTCCCAGCCTGCTGGCCAGTCCAAGCCCGAGCCCTGGCCTGCTGGCTGGCCCCTGCCCTGGCCAGCCCAAGCTGTGCCAAGCGCCGAGCCCTGGCCCACCAGCCAGCCTGAGTCGAGTCCAACCCTCGGCCTGAGCCACCCCAACTGCCCTGAGTCCCGGGCTACCGGCTGGCCCAAGCCCCAGGCTGCCAGCTGCCCCAGCCCACCAACCGGCCTGAGCCCCAACCAGCCCACCCCTGGCCCGCCCGAGCTCCTGCAGACGGGAAGAGGAGCCTTGGGATGGAGCATGGGCAGGGCCACTGCCTGGCTGTTTGGGGAGGCTTAGCCTTCCCTGACCTATTGTACATGCCATCCATGCTTCTTCTGGGCCTTAGCAAAGCTTTCCTTACAATTCACAACAGAATACATTTAACACAGTATCTAAGGTCACTCTGTTTTATCTAAATCTCAAACTCTCTTCTCTTTAAAGTTCATTTCACCCCGTATGAACTCGCTTGGTGAAGGTGAAAAAAAGCTGCTGAGAGCATCTTAGTCACATCATTATTATTGTTCGCACTAATGGTCTAAGGGTGATTGCATTTCCATCACAGTGCATTGGGCAATTTTTCTTTCCCACATCCTCATCCTGGCCAGCTCCAAACCACACAGCATCAGGAAACACACAGTACAGCACTATGCTTGGAACAAAAACAGATGCTACTACAGAAGCTGCAACACGTAGCTGGTTCTGGCTTACCTCTATTTTCTTAGGTGTGGGCTACACACAAAGTTGTCCCAATATAACTAAAGTTGTGGTTTCGTGCCAGTTATATTAAATCAGTGCAATTTTCACGTGTGGACTCTTACATCAGTTTAAAACTGGGCTATACTGGTTTAGTTTGCACTTGTACTGTTTTAAACCAATATACAAGAGAGTCCACGCACAAAAGTTGCACCAGTTTAAGTAAACTGACGTAAGTTAAATCAGTGCAACTTTGGTGCACAGACAACTTCTTAGGGCTCGTCTACACAAGGAGTTATTTAGGAATAGCTGTTGCACTTTAAATTCACACCCTACCTTAAGCTGAATTAACTTTCAAGCATCAACACCACCTTAGCATGAAATTTTTGTCCTCCATGCAAAGACTGAATTCAGAGTTGAGAGACAACGAGGGGCCCGTTAAATGGGACAAATCCTCCCCCAACTCAGAGCAAGGTGCGGGGCACCTGCGATCACTGGTCTACAATTTTTGAGAAGTCGTCTGCTTCAGAGATAAAATGTGATATTTATTATGTATTTTGATGTGCTGAATTCAAATATGACAATTAAAACAACTGATTGGCTACTGTTTCTAAGATATTTAAGTTTTTACATTTTATGTCTATGTATATTGTGTAGATAGTAGAGTTTTAATCATAAATTGTAAACCTAGGTCTTTTCATGTGTTTATGGTTGCTTTACATGATAATATTTCACCTGTCCTGTTTATGTAACACTTTAAAAATCAGCAAAAGGGTTATATAAATAAAATTTATTATGAAACAAAAGGCAAAAAACTATTATGTACATAGTTTAGTCCTATTCAGTGTCTACTCGGCGCTTCTTGGCTTGTCTCTTGTATTCATTAAATGGAGCATCTCTTGTCACTGTCCAGCAATAGTCTGCAAGCATTGATGGGCTCCATTTGCCCTGATAGCGTTTCTCCATTGTTGCAATGTCCTGGTGAAATCGCTCGCCGTGCTCGTCGCTCACTGCTCCGCAGTTCGGTGGAAAAAAATCTAGATGAGAGTGCAAAAAATGTATCTTTAGTGACATGTTGCAACCAAGGCTTTTGTATGCCTTGAGGAGGTTTTCCACCAACAACCTGTAGTTGTGTGCCTTGTTGTTTCCGAGAAAATTTATTGCCACTAACTGGAAGGCTTTCCATGCCGTCTTTTCCTTGCCACGCAGTGCATGGTCAAATGCATCATCTCGAAGAAGTTCACGAATCTGAGGACCAACAAAGACACCTTCCTTTATCTTAGCTTCACTTAACCTTGGAAATTTTCCACGGAGGTACTTGAAAGCTGCTTGTGTTTTGTCAATGGCCTTGACAAAGTTCTTCATCAGACCCAGCTTGATGTGTAAGGGTGGTAACAAAATCTTCCTTGATTCAACAAGTGGTGGATGCTGAACACTTTTCCTCCCAGGCTCCAATGACTGTCGGAGTGGCCAATCTTTCTTGATGTAGTGGGAATCTCTTGCACGACTATCCCATTCGCAGAGAAAACAGCAGTACTTTGTGTATCCAGCCTGCAGACCAAGCAAGAGAGCAACAACCTTCAAATCGCCACAAAGCTGCCACTGATGTTGGTCATAGTTTATGCACCTCAAAAGTTGTTTCATGTTGTCATAGGTTTCCTTCATATGGACTGCATGACCAACTGGAATTGATGGCAAAACATTGCCATTATGCAGTAAAACAGCTTTAAGACTCGTCTTCGATGAATCAATGAACAGTCTCCACTCATCTGGATCGTGAACGATGTTGAGGGCTGCCATCACACCATCGATGTTGTTGCAGGCTACAAGATCACCTTCCATGAAGAAGAATGGGACAAGATCCTTTTGACGGTCACGGAACATGGAAACCCTAACATCACCTGCCAGGAGATTCCACTGCTGTAGTCTGGAGCCCAACAGCTCTGCCTTACTCTTGGGTAGTTCCAAATCCCTGACAAGGTCATTCAGTTCACCTTGTGTTATGAGGTGTGGTTCAGAGGAGGAGGATGGGAGAAAATGTGGGTCCTGTGACATTGATGGTTCAGGACCAGAAGTTTCATCCTCTTCCTCTTCCTCGTCTGACTCAAGTGAGAATGATTCTGGTGCATCAGGAACCGGCAGTCCTTCTCCGTGGGGTACTGGGCGTATAGCTGATGGAATGTTTGGATAATGCACAGTCCACTTTTTCTTCTTTGACACACCTTTCCCAACTGGAGGCACCATGCAGAAGTAACAATTGCTGGTATGATCTGTTGGCTCTCTCCAAATCATTGGCACTGCAAAAGGCATAGATTTCCTTTTCCTGTTCAACCACTGGCGAAGATTTGTTGCACAAGTGTTGCAGCATATGTGTGGGGCCCACCTCTTGTCCTGATCTCCAATTTTGCAGCCAAAATAAAGGTGATAGGCTTTCTTAACCATAGTGGTTATACTGCGCTTTTGTGATGCAAAAGTCACTTCACCACAAACATAGCAGAAGTTATCTGCACTGTTCACACAAGTACGAGGCATCTCTGCTCACTTTGGCTAAACAGAAATGTGTCCCTTTGCAAAATCAAACACTGACAAATAAGAGAGCACGACACTGTATGTTTTCTAGAGCTGATATAGGGCAATTTGTTCAGCAGAGTGATGTAAGCTTCGTTATGATTGCATTATCCATGACTTCTAGGAATAACATGATGCAATTCATATCCTGTATGACGCAATACCAGCTTCAGATTGCATCATTCATTGTTTTGCCTAGAAAGCAAGTACTGTCCAAACCCAGTCATAGATTTATTCATAGATCCAGTCAAAGATGTATTTTAGTCATTTCTGGTTTAAATTGAGATCCCTTCCCTTTATAACTCACTTATCCCCTGCCACTCCCAAATCAAGGGTCGTATATACTGACCCAATAGCATATCTTGAAAACTAGAGCCAGTCAACAATTTTAAGCATCATTTTCGTTCTCAGTGACCCAGAATTAGTAAAGTTTGACTACATTTATTTCAGAAGCATTTTGGCTGTAGAGCAGTGTTACCATACTGTTTGGCAGGGCCTCGTTCCCAAAGATGTGTTGTGGAGAGTAAAACTGTGAAGTTAGTGCCAGGTCCGGCTCGTCAGCTAACCCATTCACAACACCTTGTCTGGCTAAGTGAGGCCCCCTGCCTGGCATGCCATGTTGTACCACTAGGGATGTTAGACTATATTTTGGGCCTTTCGTGGCACAGGGAACAATTCCCAGCCCCTTCCCCTAGTTTATGATGTCATCTCAGGGAGATGAGGCTCCAGCCTGGTTTACACTAAAAAGTTAGATCAAGTCAGGAGTGTGAAAAAGCCACACCCTTGAGCGACGTAGTTAAGCTGACCTAAACCCTGGTGTAGACAGCACTAGGTCGCCGGGAGACTCCTTCCATTGACCTAGTTACCACTTCTCAGAGAGGTGGATTATCTACATCGAAGGGAGAACCCCTCCTCTCAGCCTCTCAGATGGCATCTACACTGAAGCGCCGCTGTGCTGCTGAAGCATTTCAAGTGTAAACAAGCCCTCAGAATTACTACAGTAAAATAAAGTACTCATGATGGGTGATGTATCCAGCATCCAGCGGAGCTAATACAAGATTGGGTGTCAGGAGAGTGTGCTTCTAATCCCAGTTTTATTACTAAGTCGCGGTGTGTCCTTCTGCAAGTCACCTAGGCCAACGTTTTCAACAATATCTGCCTAAAGTTAGGCACCTAACTAAAAGTATCCTGCTTTTCAGAAGTACTGAGAACTTGCAAACACTCAGTACGTCTAGAAGTCAGTCCTCTGTGTATTTACGTACCTATGTATGGATGTGGGGGCCTAACTTCAGGCACACAAGTTTGAAAATGAGCTAGTGTAAATCCACATAGCTCACATGCCTTAAATAGAACTCAGTCAGTTTGCATCAGCCCAAGATTTGGTCCATTGATTTTAAGCTGTCTGGCTTTACTTTCGCCATTTGTAAAATTAGGATGATGATGAAACCCATCCTTTGCCATTATGCCTTGAGCTCACCCTTGCTTTTGAGACCTAGGGATGAAAAGCACTAAAAAAATACAAAGCTTTATTTATTAAAGGTTATGCTATTATTACGGAGGAAAATTATAATATTTTTAATGTTCAGACCTTTTTTGTTTAGTATATTTTCTATTTTGTCTCACAATGGGGCATTACAACTGAAAGGTGCGATAATCTTGCAAATATACCAAACAGGGTATGATATTTAACATGTATTATTACTCAGTACATATTAAAACAATAACATTTGCAAAAGCTAACCACAGCCTGATTGATATATATAGACCAAATTCTGACATACTTATTCACACTAAGTCGTATCTTAGTCTGTGAGCAGTCCCCTTAAAGCCAATGGGGCTAACTGTGGAGTAACGTGCTATTCATCAGGAGTAAGGACACCAGAATCTGCCCTTTGAGCGGGTGATAAGAAATAAAGGATCACATTTTCCTGTATTGAAATGAAATGTGCAGTTAGATATTATACCTCCTGGGAGGTAAGGAACAAACTGCTCTCCACCTTTCCAGTCTGCTGCTCACCCGGTCTTCTGGGACTAGATCATTTGCTGCCATCTCTTCTTGCATTTATCACGGAGTGGTCAGGCACTAGTATATTATTCATATGAATGAGAGTGGCGAAAGCATGACTGGTGTTCAGGAACAGGAAGGGAGGTAAAGAGAGAGCTGTAGAATCTTTATGAGCATAGGCTGTTGGCATGTATCCACCCCACACCAGTGCCTTAATTTGAGAATAAAAGAATTGTAACTGGTAGCGTATGCCACTTTTATTTTCCTTTCAGCTACTAAAATGTTTATTTTTCAAAAAGGAAGGTTTTCCCCAGCGATGGGACAGGTCCTCAAATCAGAGAGATGGCAAGTAAGTGGACACACGAGTTTTTATGGGTTAAGGGATAGTCTCCGTTGATTAAATCCACCCTGGGCAGATGGCCAGGGCAAGCCCACTTAAGTCAGGCTTATGTGAGGACTTAAGCAGCACACAGGTCTTCTCTTAGCCTCCATCCAAGGATAAGTTTCACCCCTCGGAGGTCTCAACATTCTTTGGTTAAAAATGGCAACATCTCAGCAAAACCCAATGGAACAGAGATTTTCTAACAGGTGTGTGGACCACCAGGAGCCTGCATGCACACCCGCCTGGGGGCTGCAAACATTCTGAGGCACAAGCAGTGGGGATTTAATGGGAAAGGTGGGTCAATGAGACAATCTCTCCTGTACAAAGCCACCCGCAGGAAGAAAGAGCCCGCAAACCCCTGCAATAGGCACATATAATTTCTAACAGGAGAACTGGCAAAGTAAATGATAAAGGGTTTAATACTAGTCCCATTGCAGCCAACAGCAAAACACCTTTTGGCTCAAGTCCCCCCTATCAGTTTTCTTTCTTCCTCTTTATATTCTTCAAATGCCTTTATATGTAAATGTCTGACTTGACTGTACTTGCGCTGGAATAAATATGCTGTTCTTCCGTGCACAGCAAGCGTGTGGAGCCCCTCAATATATATTCTAGTAATGTGGATGTGTGTGGGGAGGAGTGGGAAGTAGGCACTTCAGCATTGGGGGGGGGGGGGGAGGGGTTAGATTCTCTTCCTTAATCCCTGTAACAATCAGCATGGTTTGCCCGTGTAGGTATATCCACCGTCTGCTCTCATTTTATAAGTACGTTTTCTGAGCTCGTTCAGTAGGTGACTTGACCTTTGGTGAGAGATGCGGCTGCTGAGTTTGCCAGTGGGGCACAGAGTGACACACAAGTTATTTTTAGTCAGCTGCGTGTTCAGTTTCTTACTGGCCGCAGGTACACGTGGAGGATGGGGAAGTTCTGGATTTGACTGAGCTGCACACTCTCTGCCTCTCTTCACAAGGGGAGCTCTCCTATATAAAGTTTGTACCTTTCTTGTGAATTTAGGAGATAAAACCAGTTTAGCAACATATACTGGTTTCTAGGGCATGAAATAAACGTTCCCTAGTGGAAAATACATGTTCAACTCAGCACATCATCCCTGGTTCCAAGTGCCTGAGCTGATAATCAGTGAACTAAACTCATGGGAATAACATTTATTTATGACAATATTTTTGGTACCATACACTGGACCCTAAATATTGTACATTCATAGTGTCCAAAAATATGCAGCAAGACCTCAGTTCTGTTTTGTAGGGTTCAGGTCAGCTCTCAGTTAGGCACTGTGAACAATGGGAGCTGCTGGGTGCTGAGCAGGGTTGAAAAATCTGGCCACACGTATTTACATTTCTGTAAATACTGTCGTTTACACTAAAAGATAATGGCATTCCTCAATTTGCCATGACAGGGGTGCAGTCTAGCTAAGGGAAGGGCATGTATAGATTAGACTGTAGGAGTGTGTGTCCATGATACAATCAACAAGTCCTTCATGGCTTTACACCTGCAATGTTTCAGGAGAGAGGGTACAAAGTGTGAGGATGCACAGGGGACTGGCTGCTAGAGCAAGAAGCCTTCGGCCCGGGCGTTGGGAAAGCCATTGTGAATCTCCAGGCTCTAGGTCAGATTTTTTTCCCTCCAGCATCTCTTCTGATATGAAAAATGACAGCTGAGTCTCCTTAGAAAATCAACTAGGGAGAAAAATGAGGCTTAGGTTATACTAGTGAGAGCCCATTAGGAAGATATATAAACCAAGCCTTACAGGGCAGTACAAGTAGGAAGGAGACTGGCATTATAATGAATCTGTGTGATTCAGACAACACCACTGTACAGGCACCAGTCTGAAACAAATCCATGTGCTGCTGACATCAGTCACACGATTAGTAGACAAATCTCACATTCACCAGGGGAGCAGGGCTAGAACTCTGGTCTTTCAGCTCCAAAGAGGCAGACTGCTAAGACCTCGCGTTGAAGGGGGAACATGCCTCCGTAATGGTAATAGTGTCATGTTCTGCAGAATGGGGAATCCCGGAAAGCAATGACTCTGAAAAGGATTAAGGGGTCGCAGCAGATAAGCAACTGAACATGAGTTCCCGGTGTAATGCTGGGACAAAAAGGGCTAATGCGATCCTTGGATGTATAAACAGGGGAGTAGGAGCAGGGAGGTGATTTTACCTCTGTATGTAGTATTGGTGAGACCAATGCCGGAATGCTGCATCTGACACTGGTGTCCCCATTATTAAAAAGATGTTGAGAAATTTCAAGAGGTTGGAGAGCTGGAGAAAATGCCTTACTGTGTGGCCATGTCTGCACTACAGTGGCTACAGCAGCACAGCTACGGCGCTGCAGTGGTGCCGCTGTAACACTGTTGTGTAGATGCTTCCTACGTCAAAGGAAAGGGTTTTTCCATCAATGCAGTTAATCCACATCTCTGAGAGGCAGTAGCTTGGTCAACGGAAGATTTCTCCGTCAACCTAGCCGTGTATCCAGTGAGGGTTAGGTCAACCTAACTACATTGCACAGGTCACAACATTTTTCGCAGCCCTGAGCGATGTAGCTAGGCTGACCTAATTGTTAGGTGTAGCCCAGGTCTGATAGACTTAAAGAGCTTGATCGGTTTAGCTCAGGGGTCGGCAACCTTTCAGCAGTGGTGTGCCAAGTCTTCATTTATTCACTCTAATTTAAGGTTTTGCATGCCAGTAATACATTTTAACGTTTTTAGAAGGTCTCTTTCTATAAGTCTATAATATATAACTAAACTATTGTTGTATGTGAAGTAAATAAGGTTTTTAAAATGTTCAAGAAGCTTCATTTAAAATTAAATTAAAATGCAGAGCCCCCCGGACCGGTGGNTGCGTGCCATAGGTTGCCTACCCTTGGATTAGCTTATCAAAAAGAAGATTGAGAGGTGACTTGATTACAGTTTTAAATGAGGGGGATGAATTCACTGGAATGAATTACAAAGAAAAGTGGTGGATTCTCCATCTTTTGATACTTCAGTTCAAGACCGGATGCCTTTCTGGAAGATATACTTTAGTCAAGCACAAGTTATCGAGCTCAATACAGAGACAAGTGGGTGAAATTCAGTGGCCTGTCATATATAGGAGGTCAGACTAGATGATCTAATGTTCCCATCTGCTCATTAAACTCCATGAAACTTCTCCGTGATCCAGCCGATAGCTGTCAGCATAATCATCCAGTTACATACACAGTGGCAGCACAGAGAGAGGTAGGATCCAGGGTAATGTTACAAGGTTGTTAATATTATGCTTTGATACTGGCCACTGGAAATAAAATCATATTCATAATTTGGGGACCTTCATGCTATTAACAGCAGTCATCAGAAACGACCAGTAAATCTAATGTTTCCACTTTACTCCACACTGATTAGGCCTCAACTGGAGTATTGTGTCCAGTCCTGGGTGGCACTTTTCAGGAAAGATGTGGATAAATTGGAGAAAGTCCAGAGGAGAGCAACAAAAAATGATTAAAGGTCTAGAAAACATGACCTATGAGGGAAGATTGAAACAACTGGGTATGTTTAGTCTGGAGAAGAGAAGACTCAGGGGGGACATGATAACAGTTTTCAAGTACACCTCCACCCCAATATAACGCGGTCCTCGGGAGCCAAACAATCTCACCGCCTTATAGGAAAGACCGCGTTATATTGGGTTTGGTCCAGTCCTGTGTACCGGCAAGAGCCGGTACGCTGTGCCGGACTGGACCGGCTTCCCCGGCTGTGATTTAAAGGGCCCAGTGCTCCAGCCGCTGCGGGGAGCCCCGGGCCCTTTAAATCACAGCCGGAGCTCTGGCAGCGGGGCTCGGGTGGGGATTTAAAGGGCCTGGGGCTCCCCGCAGCGGCCAGAGTCTCTGGCCCCTTAAATCACTGCCCGAGCCCGGCTGCCGGAGCTCGGGCAGCAGGGCTCAGGCGGTGATTTAAAGGGCCCGGGGCGCCACACGAATTCGGATATAATGCGGTAAAGCAGCGTGGCTCGGGTGGCGCTTTAAAGGGCCCGGGGCTCCCCACTGCTTTACCGCGTTATATCCGAATTCGTGTTATATCGGGTCGCGTTCTATCGGGGTAGAGGTGTACATAAAAGGTTGTTACAAGGAGAAGGGAGAAAAATTGTTCTTATTAACCTCTGAGGATGGGACAAGAAGCAATGGGCTTAAATTGCAGCAAGGGAGGTTTAGGTTGGACATTAGGAAAAATGTCCTAACTGTCAGGGTAGTTAATCACTGGAATAAATTGCCTAGGGAAGTGGTGAAATCTCCCTCACTGGAGGTTTTTAAGAGTAGGTTAGACAAACACCTGTCAGGGATGGTCTAGATTAGGGGTGGGCAAACTACAGCCCGCGGGCTGGATTTGGCCTGCAAGCCATTTTAAGCCAGCCCGCAAGCTCCCGCTGGGGAGCCGGGTCGGGGGCCGCACCACGTGGCTCAGCCCTACTCCGGCACTCCAGTCCGGGTGCTGGGTCGGGGGCTGCATCACGTGGCTCGTCCCCGCTCCGGCGCCTGGAACGCCGGGTTGGGTGCTGCACCACGCGGCTCGGCCTCGCTCCGACACTCCAGCCGGGGCGCCAGGTCGTGGGCCGCACCACGTGGTTCCCAGAAGCCGCTGCATGGCCCCGCTCTGAAGGACCCAGAGAAGGGACATGCCACTGCTTCCGGGAGCCACTTGAGGTAAACACCACTAGGAGCCTGCACCCCTGAGCCTCTCCCCACACTCCAACCCCCCTGCCCCAGCCCTGATCCCCCTCCCACTCTCCAAACCCCTCAATACCAGCACGGAGCACCCTCCTGCACCCCAAACCTCTCAGCCCCACGCCAGAGCCCGCACCCCCAGCCGGAACCTGCACCCCTGCACCAGCCCTGATCCCCCTCCAAATCCCTCAGTCCCAGCCCAGAGCACCCTTCTATACCCCAAACTCCTCATCCCCAGCCCCACCCCAGAGCCCGCACCCCCAACCAGAGCCCTCACCCCCTCCCGCACCCCAACCCCAATTTTGTGAGCATTCATGGCCCGCCATACAATTTCTATTCCCCGATGTGGCCCTCGGGCCAAAAAGTTTGCCCACTCCTGGTCTAGATAATACTTAGTCCTGCCACAAGTGCAGGGAACTGGACTAGAAGACCTCTCGAGGTCCCTTCCAGTCCTGTGATTCTATGATTCTAACCCCCAACTAAAGGCTCTATTTCCTGAGCCTTACAAGGATCCTGATTGAAATTTGTCTTACAACTGTATTGCTCCCCACATCTTGCCCTTTCAGAGCATGATACTGAAGCATGAATATATATTTAGCAATGACATTTACAATTTGATTTTTCAAGTGACCTTGTCAAATAGTTTAGGCCTAAACTTAAAAGTTTTGTAACATTTCTATTAACAGAATTGTTTTTGTGATTGTGTGTGTGTTTGTGTTTAATAATGAGCAATCTTACAGTAACTAACATTTTCCCTATAAGTCCAGGATGGAGGGGGAGAGAATCAGTAAGGAAAGAGAATGAACACTTCCACAGGGGCGGCTCTATGTATTTTGCTGCCCCAAGCACGGCAGTCAGGCTGCCTTCGGCGGCATGCCTGCGGGAAGTCCCCGGTCCCGCGCCTTCGGCGTACCCGCCGCCGAATTGCCACCGAAGCCGCGGGACCAGCGGACCTCTCGCAGGCATGCCACCGAAGGCAGCCTGACTGCCGCCCCCACAGCGACCAGCAGGCCGCCCCCCGCGCCTGACCGCCCCAGGCACGCGCTTGGTGCGCTGGTGCCTGGAGCCGCCCCTGCACTTCCAAGAACTTATTGTAAACAACCGCAAAGAATAAATGATTTTTTTTTCAGAGCATGCAGAATCCATTGACGCACACACTCTCCTTAAGCCCACTTATTCTCTATAATGTAGTGTATTGCCAAGGGGAAAAAACAGCGCACCTCTGCTGCCAGAAACTCACTGCATTTAATGAGTCATCTAATCAAGTGTCAGAGCAGATGCCTGGAATCAAACCTTAACTGTGATGTAGAGGGGGGGCTTTCTTGCCATACTAGTCAATACTAGCCATACTATATAATAGGAACTTGATAGATCATTTGGTCTTTCTAAATTTCTTTTTGGTTCATGTTCTTTTTTTCATAGAAATAGGTAACCAGTTCCTTTGAGGAATAAAATGCATATTTTTGTCTCCCTCTTGTCCTCATCCACCCCCTTATGCAGGAGTACAGTAACTCCCCACTTAACGTCCTCTCGCTTAACGTTGTTTCGATCTTACGTCCCTGCTCAATTACAGAACATGCTCCATTTAAAGTTGTGTAATGCTTCACTATAACATTGTTTGGTGCCTGCTTTGTCCACAGCTGGTAGCCCCTGTATCAGCTCCCCTACGCCACCCCCCTCCCCAGCACCTCTCGCCCGCTGGCAGACCCCACGGATCAGCGCCTTCCCTCTCCTCTCCCCGCCTCCTGCCCGGGGCAATCAGCTGGCTTGCGGCATTCAGGAGGGAGGGGGGAGGAGCGAGGACTCGACGCGCAGGCTCCCCCTCCCTCCCCTGCCTCTTGAACGCCGCAAACCAACTGATTGCCGCGGGCAGGAGGCGGGGGAGGGAGGGGAAGGCTGTGTGCTGTGTCCTCCCTCCTCCCCCCTCCCTCCTGCCACCTGAACACCACAAACCAACTGATTGCCGCGGGCAGGAGGGAGGGGGGAGGAGCGAGGATGTGGCGCACCTCCCCCCTCCCTGCCCTGCTTCCTGCCCCCAGCAATCAGCTGGCTTGCGGTGTTCAGGAGGCAGGGGAGGGAAGGGGGAGGAGCGAGGACACGGCATTTGGAGTAAAGGGGGAGCAGGGGGGGAAGAAGAGGCGGGTTAAGGGTGGGCACTTGGGGGAAGGGGGGGCGTGGGCAGGCCGAGGGTTGAGCCCCCCGCCCCTGGTGCTTGCAGAGTAGGGGAAGTTGCCGCTGCTGCTGCGCAATGTGTTTCTCCTAGCCTACAGCACCTTCAGCCTCCTTGCCTGCCTCATTGTCTCCTGTGCCAGTGGGCTGTGCCTGTGTGGGGTAAGGTGGGGGCACCTCCCAACTATAGTACTGTTCTGTACTGTATGGCAAAAAAAAATTTCCCTGGAACCTAACCCCCCCTATTTATATTCATTCTTATGGGGAAATTGGATTCGCTTAATATCGTTTCACTTAAAGTCGCATTTTTCAGGAACATAACTACAGCGTTAAATGAGGAGTTACTGTATGTGACTTTTAACTTGGAAGTTGGGGCATGTCTACACTACAGAGGTAAATCAACGTAAGGCAGCTTGTGCTGACCTAACTATGGAGGTGTACAATGCTCCTCCCACTGCTTTAACTCGCCTCCTACACCAAACTAATAAAGCCACCTGGATGAGAGGTATAGAGCTTTTTGTGACATAGTTATAGTGACGCAGTGTAAGTGTAGATACTGCATCACTTATGTCACCCTAAATGGCCTGCAGGAGGTGTCCCACAATGCCCACTGTGACCACTCTGGTCACCGTTTTGAACTCTGCTGCCCTGCAGCCAGGTACACAGGTTACTCCTGGGGGAATTGTGCGTGCACACAGAATTCATGTCCCCCACAGATTTCTTTGCTTCCCTGCAGAAAAATGATTTTCTGACTGGGAAGCAAAGGGAAACGGCAAGAGCGGTCATGCATCCCTTCCCAGCAGTGCGAGTGCATTGTGTCGGTAGCCCGGAGTGGCCATCAGAGAGGTAAATGACCATAGGGGGGCAGGGTTGGGAATGCCCCAGCCAGTGGCTCCTACCCTGTGTGGGGCTCAACTGCTAGTCCTGGCTGGGATGGGGGTGGAAGAGGACAGGACTTCCATTTCCCCTCCAAGGAGCAGCCAGGGCCAGGGCAAGGGCAAGAGCAAGAGCCAGATCTGACCAACCCCCAGAAACCTTTCTCAGCTACAGGAAGCTCTGCACCCCCCCACACACACTTCCCGCCCCCATTGGTCCGCAGCCACGGGGAGGGGGGTCACTGTGTGGAGAGCTGCACCGCTGTCCACCCAACCCCCGTATAGCCAGACCCCCCCATACCCAGATCCCCCCGCCGAGCCTCACTCCCCCACACACACCCAGAACCGCCCCACACACTGAGCCTCCCACCCCCGAACCCCCACCCTGTCAAGCATCACCCATGCTGCATCTGGACCCCCACCCAGCCCCTCCCGCCTGCATCCAGACTCCCACCCCTTCATCCAGACCACCCCTTGCTGAGCCCCTCACACTTGAACACCCACTAAACTAGCCACATGTCTCCTGCACCTGGACCACCCTGACCAGCCCCCACCCCCACCCCACTGAGTCCCAACCAGGTGCACCCGGACCCCCATACGACCCCACTAAACCCCACTCCCCCAGCACTCAGACACCCCCACTGAGCTCCCCCCAACCAGACCTCTCCTGCTGAGCCCCAACCACCTTCACCTGGACCCCCCAGCAGAGTCCCATTATCCCTGCCCACAGAACCTCCAAATGAGCCCCTGTGCATCCAGATCCTCCTGCTCCCAGACCCCTCACTGAGCTGCCCACACAGCACCCTCTCACCCCACACCAAGCCCCTCCACACTTGGCTCCTGGCAAGCTGAGCCTGCTTGCCCCACACCTGGTTGGGAGCCAGGCATGGGCATGTGTGCAAAACTCTGTCCCTTTCACTTGCTATCTTGGTGCCCCTGACGGGAAGGGGCAGGGCCCAGGGTGTTTCTGGGGCAAGCCCAGCCCTTGCGCTGTGTCAGAGTCGAGTGCAGCCTCACCTGCGTCTGAGTCAGGTGCAGCTTCACCACCGAGTCTGTGTCCCGGGAGGGGCTGCAGGGTGATCTCCCACCTACGTGCAGCCACTGGCCTGTGCTCCCCACTGCCATGCTGGAGCCTCCGCATTTATTTATTGACAAAATTTGCAGAGTTTTGCAGAATTTGAAAACATTGTGCACATAATTTTTATTTTTTTGGGTGCAGAATTCTCTCAGGAGTAAAAGGTGAATGCCCATCCCCCTTTAAAGACTCAAGAAGTTTTGAAATTGCTCTTCCTGTTTGCTCGGCATGGAGAGCAACTGCCCAGCTGACCATGCCAGCTCCATGCAGCGAACGCACTCCTGCCTGGAGTACACGGGAGGTGGTGGATCTCCTGGGTCTGTAAGGAGAAGAGGCTGTGCAGGCACAGCTCTGCTCCAGCCGCAGCAACGTTGATATCTATAGCCAGATCGCTCAGGGCATGGTGGAGAAGGGCTATGACAGCGACATGCTGCAGCACCGCGTACAAATCATGGCGTTGAGGAAGGTGTACCAGAAGCCAAGAGAGACAAATAGCCACTCCGGTGCGGAGCCGCAGACATGCCACTTCTACATGGAGCTGTATTCCATCCTCAGTGGCAACCCCGCCTCCACCGCCCAGAGCCTCTCATCAAGGATCTAGTCCCTCTGCAGCACCCCCTTGTGGGGCAAGAGAGTCATGCACTTACTCAGGCTCTCGTCTGATTTGGGGCAGTTGGCATCATCAGCCCAAGAACAGAAACGCATCCCTCCAGTTGAATCCCTCTAGAGTTTACCACTTCTAGGGTTCAGAGGAAACAAAAATAATGGTGAAGGCAGGAAAGAAAAGAAACAGTTTCAAACGAGACACCAGCCTCTCTTCCTTCTGGTAGGCCTTGGGCAAGCTGCAGTCTAACTCAATGTCACTTGATCAACCGCCATAAAGTGTTGCAAGGTGATTGTTTAGAGTCCAGCCCAGCTTTCTGTCAGGGTGCTTAGACAGTCTGTAGGCATGGGAGCAGGCTGTGCCCTCCATCAGGCCTCTCACTGGGACCTGGAGGAAGAACTAGAGATCTGTCCCCATCCTAGCGCTGCCTCCTACTGAGCTGGGCTTCTCCCTGTTGGAACTCTTCCTCCAGTCCTGACATGCTGGGCAGGTGTGGCAGAGCAGGTCTACTCAAGCCTGTAGCAACTCCTTAGCCTCTTCCTGTCTGGCGTGGGATCTGTGCACCCTGTTACATTACGGCACTGAAACAATTGTTTTTGTTTAAATTAAAAAAAAAATATATGGAAAATTTGAAACCAAATGAAAGTTTTTTATTTTTTTCAAACGTTTTCATTAAAAATACTTACTTTGTTTTTACCAACTCCCAGTGGCCTTTTCTCTCTTCCCCCCATCAGTTTGCCATGGACAGATATTGCTGGAGCCATGTCAAATTCATCTGTACTTATTGTTCATTTAGTGTGCAATGTCTGCTTTGTGTCTAAGCACACTTGGGCGCTATCATTTCAGACATGAAGGTTACCGGACCTGAAGATAGGCACTTCATCAAAAGACACTCCCTCATCTGAAAGTTGAAACTAGACAAATTCACACTGGAAATAAGGTGCCACGTTTTTAACAGTGGGGTTAAATAACCACTGGAACAACTTAAAGGATGTGGTAGATTCTGCATCACTTGGAGTCTTGAAGTCAAGCTGGGCCGGCTCCAGCTTTTTTGCTGCCCCAAGCGATCGGCGGCACTTCGGCGGCAGCTCTACCATGCCGCTTCATTCTTCAGTGGCAATTCGGCACTGGGTCCTTCGTTCCGAGAGGGACTGAGGGACCCGCCGCCGAATTGCTGCCAAAGACCCGGACGTGCCGCCCCTTTCCATTGGCCGCCCCAAGCACCTGCTTGCTATGCTGGTGCCTGGAGCCGGCCCTGAAGTCAAGACTGGCTATTTTTCTAAAAGATATGCTATAGCTCAAACAGAGGCTGATGCAGGAATTACTGGGTGAGGCTGTATGGCTTGTGGTTAACAGAGGTCAGACTAGATCAGGGGTTCTCAAACTGTGGGTTGGGACCCCAAAGTGGTGTGTGACGCCATTTTAATGGGGTCGCCGGGGCTGGTGTTAGATTTGATGGGGCTCAGGGCTGAGGCCAAAGCCTGAGGGCTTCAACCCTGGGCAGGTGGGCCAAGGTTACATGCCCCCAGCCCAAGGCAGACGCCCTTGGGCTTCAGCTTTGGCCCCCCAGCCCAGGGTGGTGGGGCTATGAGCGGGCTCAGGCTCCAGTACCCCCACCTGGGGTTGTGCAGTAATTTTTGTTGTCAGAAGGGGGTCACAGTGCAATGAAGTTTGAAAACCACTGGACTAGATGATCATAATAACCCTTCTTACCTTAAAAATCCATGAATCACAAGGTGTGGGGGGGAACTGGCAGATTTTACACAGTACCTATCTCTCTATTTATAGAGATATTACTGTAGCACAGGTGGATCTGAGAACAGAACTCCACCTTGGGGAAACAATATACACCAGAAATCTTAAGATACTATATACTACGCCTAGGGGAAATCTGCACCAATGCACATGCATAGAATTCATGTCTCCCCGTAGATTTTTTTTTTCTCTGTAGAAAATGCATTCTGCTGGAGAAGCACTGCAATTATGCCTTTAGACCACCAGGGGCTGCTATGGTGCCAGAAAAGAGGGCAGCCAGCTGTAGCAGCCAGGCGCAGATAGGGAGGGGGCACTGTTTGTATTCCTCACAGCACCCTGCCCATGGGGCCAAGTAAGGAGGTACGGGATATGAGGGGGACAGAGAGGGGCACATGGGGTGTTGGGGGGGTCACATAGACTGGGGTTCAGAAGGGCTAGTAGGGGGGACAGACAGGGGCAGGGGCTGAATGGGGTGGGGGTGGAGGGCCACATGGGGATGGTGGGAGGGGGATGACTGAGTGAGAGTGCAGGGACACATGGGGAGAGGAGCAGATGTGCCTGACTGTATGGGAGAGGCAAGGGGCCAGCCAGGGTCTGCATGGGGGAGTCTCTCCAACTCCCTAACAATTCTCCCCCCCCACAAAAAACAAACAAACCCCTGTTCCATTCTTCTCCCACCCACACCCAACAACCCTCCAGGTTCACTCCTAAGCTTCTTCCCAGCAATTACTTCGCTCTCCCTTGGCTCCTCCATTACCCCTGACTCCCCCAAGCCTTTGCACTGCTTCTGAGGGGTGCAGGAAATACTTTACTGCATTGTAGTTTAAATGAATTATTACTCAGAGTTCTGCATTAATATGCCTAGTAAGGAATCTATTTATCAAAAAACATTTCCTGAATCTTTTTTGTTGTCTGTATTGTTACAGACATAGTTGCTGACAGGTATTTTGAAATAAATAACCAAAATAATTGAAACTGGTGTGATTATACTGTGTTATTTTGACAAAATATGCAGAATTTTGAAAAATGTGTCACAGAATTCCCCCAGAGTATATATACATATGCAACTTGCTGTGCTAATTTCAATGCAGTGCAATTGCTTTTTATTTGGTTTTACACATTATACGCAGAACAGCCAAATCCTAGTTTAGAGAAGAAAATTACAATAGATAGATATTTTTGTTGCAGGAAACAATCATTACATCAAAAGCAAAAGATGCCGCTGGTACCTCGGTGACTAACCTCTTAAAATGAACTTGCTGAGATAGACTCATACTGAGGAGCTATCTAATACCACCTGTGCTTCCATGATATTTTTCCCCCTTGCAGCAAAACTTCTTCCGTGTCCTGCTTTACTTGTAAATTAACCACAGGAAATAATGCTTTCAGGTCTCCTTATACTGAGATTTTATTTTTAACAACAACAGAAACATCTTAATGGTTAAGACAGAGAATACTTTGTGCCTGGGATTCAGTACTCTTGAGGGTACTTGCTCTCAATACTGCGGGGCGGCACAGGGGAAGGGGGAAAATCATCTGTCAGATAGTAGAGAAAATAAAAAGTTAGATTGCCATCTAGAGGCTCCTTATTGTTTGTAGGCTTCTTCAGTGTGTGCAATGTGATCTTCTGCTGTTGCTGGAATGCTTGCTAAACAGGCGTAGTGCCTCCATCAGCACTGGTTCGGTTTCGGTGGCTTTCTTGTTATGGGCATATTATTAGACTGGAAGACCAATGAATTTCACAGCACGTTGACCAAGGAATGGCACTGCTTGGCTAACGATCATGCAGGCACCAAAAGCTTCAGCGGCATGGTGAGATTGTTAGTGAGGCACATAAACTGAACATCCAGCCAGACCACCATAAGCACATTGTCAGGGATCAATCCAGATGGCACGTGATCTGCAAGGAGGCTATGTCCCTTTGGGATATGCCATGGTGGTGATGGTGATGGTGTGGGCACAGAAGGGTCCAGCAAGAAAAGTCAACCCATCCTTGGAGCAAAGCTTTCAAACCATGCCCAGGAAGAGAGGAAGAGATAATTCCTTCAGGAAAGACCTTAATAAAAAGAGAGACTATTCTCCTGGGAAGACAAACAGAGATTTTGCTTTGTGGAAACAGACTATGCTTATTTCACCCTTCTGACCCCATAGAACTAAAGCTCTTTCCAGCTGCAGAATGTGTGTACAATCATGGTTCTGAATTGGCTGAAAAATGCAGATCAGCCTCAAGCTCTGAGTGAGCCAGGAAAAAACAGAAACACTCAGGAGAAAAACTCTAAGCCATCAGTAGTGAACCTGAGCCCCAACTGGGGGAAACATCCAAATTAACTGGAGTTTTCCTGAAATGGAAAAGAACTATATCTAGACGATATGTGGGTGTGACCCTACCTAATGAACTAGAGTGGATTCTTGGACTACTGAAATTGCTGAACTCTGCATCCTTAAGAAGTAAACTGTGATGCCTTTGCTCAAAACGGCAACCCAACACTTCTCTCTGGCACTGTCCAACTGGATATGCTCTAGAACAGAGGTTCTCAAACTTTTTCTTTCTGATCCCCCTCTCTCCCCAACATGCTATAAAAACTCCTTGGCCCACCTATGCCACAACAACTCAGCCTCTCGAGACATCCACAGTGCTGTCCAACACTAAGGGGGGAAGTTTTGGAAGGAGCGGGTGATAATTCCCATTGATTTGCTCACTGCCATTTGTGCTTCTGGAATTCTCCACCGACGTTCCTAGATCTGAAGTCAGTGTCACCAAGACAAGCAAAAGACAATAAACCAAGTGCCTAGCCCAACCCTCCTGCCCACCCTCAGCAGTAATGTTCAGGGCAAAACTGCGTTGCCCACAAAGTAATACAGCCTGGGTGTCCGTATAGCTGCACGGATCTGTTGAAGGCTTTGAGACCTAGAATCTAGTCCACAAGGCTCAATTCGGTGCATTCAATGAACCCATGACCGGTGCTCCCCTTCTTTACATGCACAGAGGCAGCAAGGTGCTACCTTCGAAGCAATGCAACATTGCAGACCGCACAAAGTCCTCAAGTGCAAAGCACAAGGAGAAGAAATGGTGCTGTGCCATCAGAACTCCTTGCCATTATATTGGACTCATGTCAGCACTGTCCCAGAGAGAGTCTGGAATACAGCCATTCACAGCCGGCCTTCCCCTTGCAGTGCCTGTACCCAATAGGAGAATGTGTTCCCATATCAGGTTGATAGCAACGGGTGAGCTCTTAAGCCCCTAGATTTCCAAAATATTTCAGCTGTGAGAATAGTGCTCCCAGTTCTAGGGCAAGGAGCTAGGAGATCCTTCCCTATCAAAGACACTTCTACCATGACAGCCTCTCTCAACCAGCTCCACATACAACATTGCAGGGCTCCAAAAAGCCCAAAGTGGGAGAAGCTGCCCAGAAGCTACGATGCTGGTGTGATGGAAGTAGGAATTCTCTGTAATATGTTTATGAACAATGTGCATGTCAGTTGACCCATTTGGCTTGGTATTGCTCTGCAGTGGTGCAGAAAGGATAAAGTGCTTCTCCTGGACGAGAGGGAAGGGATTTGGGTCACATGGCTGGCTGGGATGGTCTGAATGAGCCATCAGCAGATGGAATCAACACATATCAACGGAGGACCCAGAAAAGACAACTGGGACCTCAAATGACCTAACGATTATCACTTAAGAGGGAGGCTCAGGCAGGCTGAACATGGGAACTTAGCATGGTTTTGCAGCAGGACAATGGACTGGAGGCGTCAGGGATCTGTGATAAGAACAGGGTGCACAGACACTCAGCAGCTCTCGAGGAATTGCTCTGTGTAGCTTGAAAGATTGTCTCTCACCACCAGCAGTTGGTCCAGTAAAAGATATTACCTTATCCACTTTGTCTTTCTAATATCCTGGGACCAACATGGCTAGAAAAACACTGCATAGCTAAGAGCTAGATATTAATTATTATTATTATTATTATTTCCCTGGACTTTCCTTTTCTTCTCTCCTCTTTGTTTACATGTCTTTTGTTTTTTCAAACAGACACGAGGGCTAGGGCTAGTAAAAGCATACGCACATGCAGCCAAGAATTAAAGCAGGGACTGACGCAGGCTCTATCCTCCCAGGCAAAGGAGATGGGAAAATTGAAGAGGGAATCAGGTGGGCAGGTTGATGGCTTTGCACTGGACAAAGCTGACAGGTCTTCTTGCCTCATTGCTTCCTGGTAGGTGGAGACATGCTGCTACCTGTCAGGGCTGCTCGCGATCCCTGGTGGGAGGAGAGGAGGTATATGACAAAGAAATGGAGGCTAGCACAGCTCAAAGATTCAATTCGCTCACAGTAACTAAGGGAAGGGAATCCCTTTCAGCATTCTTTGGGAGCCAAAAATCATCCACCTGTGCCTCCATTTCCAGACATCCCACCTAGGGCATTGCCCAGGCAGCCATCCTCTCCCCGAATATGGTCAATAGCTATGTGAACACCTTAGGGGAGATCATGGATCAGCATGGAGTACAATGCCAGCAATGCTTCACAGATGAAGGTCAACTCTATGTTACCTTCACATCAGGCACCACACATAGTGGTAGGCACCCTGCAAGAATGAGTCAGACAGACAAAGATGAGGACAGATAGAAACTATTCTCATACTTGGAGATAATTTTAAAATTCCAAATAGTAATACTTAGTCTAGCAGAGTGTAGTGCATGGGCCAGTGTGTATGCTAGCCACTGCCTTCTGCTGGAGAGGGCCAGACCTGCTCAAGTTGATAAGGGCTTGTTGACCTCTAGGGACATCTAGACATTCAATTTACTTGGAATAGCAACTGTAATGCTCGCAATGGTCAAGTGGTGGTAAATGGCCTGTGATTTTGGACCACAGGCCCCAAGATCTGTCCTCACGTGCTCATACAACACCTTGGGCAGCTAACGTTTTCTGAGTAAAGATGAAGCTGAAGTGCTTCGCAGTCATGGATCCACTGTAAAATCCACTAGCCCTCCCTTGCAGCTGCATAGGACTGGTACAACTGTCTGCAGCATGATAATGTTCCCCTCGCTTCATGGACCAAATCAGCAGTACTGGCACATGGGACGAGCTTCTGATTAGCTTCTGCAACATTTAGCCATGGAAGTGAGTTTGGCAGGAGGGTAGGTAGATGGCAAGTGTATCACCATCCTGTCTGGTGATCAAGGAGACTTATTATTATTTGTATTCTGATAGTGCCCATAATATGCTAGGCATTGTCTGCATGCACGGGAAGATACAGCCCCTGCCTTGGAGAACTGGCAAGCTAGGAAACCCATCATGAAGCCAGGATATGTAACACTCCATTGTTTGCCTGTAAGGCCTCAGACATAAGGCCTCAGTTAGTTCAGGCCCACGGGTGTTAAATGAGCAGCTTATGTTCTCCAGATATCTACACAGCATGCCTGAAATCACAACTTTAGGTAGGGTTCTTCATGGACACCTAGCACCAAATCTCACTGAAACTCAGTGGGACTGGTCTCCCCTAACTCCCTTTGTCTCTTTGTAAATCTCAGCCTTAGCTCTTTGCTGTTAAAGCAAATTCAATTGTAAGCTATCATAGAATCATAGGGCTAGATGTACCACACAGGGCGTCTAGTCTAACCCCCGGCAAGATGTGGGATTTGTTGTGTCTAAACCATCCAAGACAGATGGTTATCCAGCCTCTTTTTGAAAACCTCCAGTGAAGGAGCTTCCACGACTTCCCAAGGCAGTTTGTAGCTATTGAAGTCTTAATGTTTGTTTGTACTGCATCTAACACAGTGGGGCCTCAATCCTGACTTGGCCTCTGGGTACCACCATAGTACAAATAATACTAATAGCGGATAGCAGAGTTTTAAATACAACCCATTTCAACACATCCGTATTACAACATTCAAACACACACTCTGATTTTACAGATAAAAACACTACATTGAAACTCATCTGTTAACCTGTGTAGTGCCAGGAGTCTAAATGTTATTTCCTCTTTGAGTGATTTATCTATGCCTGCATATATGGCAAAGCAGTTTTCTGGGGTCAACGCATGACAAGGTTTGAGCTTCTATGGCAGGGGTTGGCAACCTTTCAGAAGTGGTGTGCCGAGTCTTCATTTATTCACTCTGATTTAAGGTTTCACGTGCTGGTAATACATTTTAACGTTTTTAGAAGGTCTCTTTCTAAATAATAAATATATGGAGATATAACTATCTCATAGAACTGGGATGCTGAAAGGTCATTGAGTCCAGCCCCTGGCCTTCACTAGCAGGACCAAGTACTGATTTTGCCCCAGATCCTGAAGTGGCCCCTTCAAGGATTGAACTCACAACTGGGGGTTTAGCAGGCCAATGCTCAACCACTGAGCTATCCCCCCAAGTCTATAATATATAACTAAACTATTGTTGTATGTAAAGTAAATAAGGTTTTTAAAATGTTTAGGAAGCTTAATTTAAAATTAAATTAAAATGCAGAGCCCACCGGACCGGTGGCCAGGACCCGGGCAGTGTGAGTGCCACTGAAAATCAGCTCACGTGCCACCTTCGGCACGCGTGCCATAGGTTGCCTACCCCTGTTCTATGGAGTCAATTCTTTTGACGATTCCAAGTTTCTGGTCTTTCCTCAGTTATGGTGAGTGATGAGTAATTTTCCTCCAGCTGATAAATTCCATTACCTTCCCCCCCTTTTAAAATTAGCATCCTCTGCAGAAACCACATCAAAACAGTCATCTAATGTCAAAAATATCTCAGGCTCAAAAAATAAAAAAAATAAAAAGAGTGAACAAAACATCTTCCCCAACAACTTAGAAAAGGCTTTCATTCCTGCTGCCGAGTGCACGATGAGTAATTCCTTTGTAAATGCTAAATCCACTCAAAAGGCATTTTAGAGTAATGTTTTTGAAGGCTTATGCTTTCATAATCACAGCCGGGAAGGTGAAGTTTCCTCACTTGATTACAAATCTGAATGCAAAATAAAATAAAAAACAAATAAATAAAGAGATGAAATAACATGGAAATATCACACGTTATAAACCAGCACTCACAATCAGAAACAAAGTTAGTGTCACCTGCGAACTCCAGAGTATTAAAATATCCTTTAAAAGTGGTCTCATGCAAAGGCACGGTCCTTGGCAATGTATTGTGGGACTGGCCAAAGGTTAGTCTGTGGGCCAGGAACATACCACAGAGTTTCCACATTTGTGGCAGTCCTCATCATTAATACATTCACCTCCATATTATATTAATAGATTCATAAATGTTAAGGCCAGAAGGGACCATTATGATCATGTAGTCTCACCTCCTACATAATACAGGCCAAACAACCTCATCCAGTAATTTCTGCATCAAACCCATAATTTCTGTTTAAACTAACACATATATTTTAGGTAGAAATCCAGTCTTAATTTAAAGACTTCAAGTGATGGAGCATCAACCATGTCCCTAGGTAAGTTGTTTCAATGGGTGATTATTCTCCTTGTTAAAAATTTGCACTTTAGTTCTAGTTTGAATTTGTCTAGTTTCACCTTCCCATCACTGGCTCTTGTTATGCCTTCTTTTGCCAAATTAAAGAGCTGTCTACTATCAGAAATCTCATCTCCGTGTAGTTACTTGTAGACTGAAATCAAGTCAAATATTAGTCTCTCACTATAAGGCATATTATCCAAATATCAAAGTAGTCTTGTAGCTTGAATTGACTTGAATTGAATGCTTTCCAATTTTTCAATATCCTTTTCTGAAATGTGGACACCTGAACTGCACACATTATTCCAGTAACGATCTCGCTGATGCCACACACCATGGGAATACCACCCTCCGTACCCTTACTTGATATTCCCCTGCTTTTACATCCAAGTATGCACCTGCACAGACTCACTCTTGGAGCTTGTGCTAAGCTGGTTACCCTAAGTCGTTCAGTGTTGCTGCATTCCAGGATACAGTCCCCCATCTTGTAAGTGTGGCCTACATTCTTTTTTCCCCCAGACGTACTACCTTGCATTTGGCTCTGCTAAAATGCATGTTGTTCAAATGAGTCCACCATGCTAAGTGATCCAGGTTGGTTTTTATAACTGATGTGTCTGAATCATTATTTACCACTGTGATGGGGTACACAGAGCCCACACTGGGCAACAAGGGGGCTGAGGAGTTGCTCTGGGCTCATGCAGCTCCACCCCAGGGCATGCATGGGCTGGAGGAGGAGCTTAAAGGGGGAGCAGAGCAGCTCACTTGTTGGCAGACCAAAGAAGGGAATAGAACAGAGCCCTCCGCTCCTGAGGAAAGGGCTGACTGAAGGAAGGAGCTTTCCAGATGTCCACTGCCTGACGGCCCCAGCCTGATGCTGATGCACCCTGAGAGGGAATCATTCCCCTCTACTTCTTATTAACAATTTATTTGCATTAGTTCCCCCTTGCTTTTTGACTACCCTGGAAGGGGAGAGACTTTAAAGTGATTGCAGGTCACTGAAGAGGTGGAGCAGCCATCATCAGGAGACCCAGCAGGGAGAGAGCTACTATGCAGGCCTGGCCACTAGGAGGAGCCAGCAGTGAGTCAACACCTTCACAACTGGTGGAGAATGCCGGCACCCTTCCCATGCCTAGAGAGAAGGGAGGACTGACTGACCCAGACAGCCAAACACCCTAGACCTAAAGGCATGGGTTGGTAGGACAGACAACATGGATCTAGAGCTGGGGTGGCCAAAGTGTTGCTCGCTAGTTGCATGCAATTCTTTTACACTTAAAGTGCGGCTCGTGGAGCCTCTCCTACCCCCATTCTCCACCTGCCTGACTTGGGGGGTGGGGGGAGAGCTCAGGACCTTTGTCTTGAAGCAGGGTGGTGGGGTAGAGGCTTCTGCCTGGCGGGGAGGTGCTCAGGGCTTCAGCAGGAGTGGGGCTGAAGCCCTGAGTCCTGGTAAGTGCCTCCCATGTGGCAGAAGCCCCAAGCCACAGCAGGCACGCCCCAGCTCTCAAACTTCTGAAGATTTTCATATGCAACTCGGAGGGTCAGTAAGTTTGGCCACCCCTGATCTAGAGCATCTTGTCCCATAGATAACTGAGAACCAGCAGCAGCAACAGGCAGCGCAGCAACAGCAGCAGCAACAACTCTTGCAACACATGGCTGCCCAGCAGCAACACTGGTCCAACAGGATCTCCTGGAGTTTCCCCTCCATTGGCTATAGGCCCCATGGTCCGGCCTGTGCCAGTGAAACTCACAAATATGGGCTCCAAGGACGACCTGCAGGCTTTCCTGCTAATGTTTGAATGAGAGGCAATGGCAGCCCAGTGGCCACCTAACCAGTGGTGGCCGAGCTTACTTGACGGGACCAGCGCAGGCCCATATCGGGAGCTGAACACAGTATCTGCCCAAGACTATGCCCAGGTGAAAGTGGTAGTACACAACCACTTTGACATTCCGGAGGAGAACTTCTGACAGAAGTTCCGTGGGGAGAAATACCCCCAGCCTCGCATGGTAGCCCAGAAATTAAAAGACCTGGGCTGAAAACCTGAAACCAGGTGACTCGGGATGGAGTTGAGGTGGCCGAGCTCATTGTGGTGGAGCAGTTCGCCTGCGTACATCCAGCTGGGGTTAGAGACTGGGTGCTCAAACACCGACCAGAGTCTCTACCTAGTGCTGTCTGATGGGAAATAATCTAGCTGCAGAAAAAACTCTGGCAACATCACATGAGCAACTGCCTGAGCCAAAGGGGCCCCTTGACTCAAGGGAAAACCCACCCAGACAAATCAGGGATCGCAAAATATGGTCTCAGCAGCACCAGCCTCTGAGGGGCCCAACAGGTTGTTGGGCCCTGGTCTGGCCTCCGTTGGGAAATCCCAGCATCTCATGCCCCAGTCCACACAGAGATCCCTGGGACCTCTGTGGACATCTCCAGAGGAATGCAAGGGAGTAGGAGCAGATCAGCCACACAGGAAAGGGCTACCTCAAACATTAGGCCCAGGGCCAGCACCCACTCAGCCAGGAATGGGGATTTGCTTTTTATGTGGGTGCCCAGATCATCAGTATCATGATTGCCCCTATATGGAGTGTGGTTATGGAGAGATGTAGCCTGAGTAAAGACGCACCCTAGGCAAACCCCAGCTAAAGTAATGGGCCCTGTTCAGATAAATGGAACAGAGATAGAGTCCAGGTGTGGGCAGATCCTGGTCTGGGACAGCTTGGTCCCAAAGCCTAAGGCTCCCCAGGGAGACTATCTGTATTCCCGGAGACATTAAACCCTATCCCACTACACGCATGCGCTTGGCTGTAGGTGAAAACATGAAGTTGTAAGTGGGGTTGGCCTGGACACTAACCTACCTCATTAACTTGGGTCAGGATTGGTAAGATTACTCTGAGGTACTGAGGGAGGTTAAACCAGCCCCACAGGGATTAACTGAGGGGACTCTGGGAGATGGGCTCTCAAAACCTGTGATGTTGGCAGGTGTAGGTGGGGAGCTGGGCCCTGGAGCCAGGGGATCCGGCCAAGGAGAAGTTCCGCCAGAAGGGCCACCTAATAACAAAGTGACATTGGCCCCCCTACAGGAGAGGGACATCCTAACTAGAAGGACTGTCTTCATCAAGGATCAGAAGGAAGATGAACCCTTGAGCCAAGCCAACTACTGGTGGTTAGCAGGGAGTTAACAGACTCTTAATGAGCAGAGCAGTACCCCTGGTTTGAGCTCTAGGCAGAGTGATTGTACCGACTAGAGAAAGACTGACCGATGGGTGAAATTCGATTGCAGCTCCTCGTTCCCTGACCTCATAAGCACAAGGTTATATGACTGGTTCACACTATCCCCTCTCCAGGTCTCCTCAGTCATGAGAAAACCCTGGCCAGGATTCTGGACTGATTTTTTGGGCGGCCAGGATTCACCAAGTCTTCTGAAGCTCCTGTCCCAAATGCCAACTCATAAGACAGAAAGGAGTGACAAAAACCCCTCTGGTCCCACTCCCCATAGTAGGCATGATGTTTGAAAGGATTGGAATGGACCTCTTCAGACCCTTAGAAAAAAGTTCAGTTGGGTACAAACACGTATTAGTTGTAGTTGATTATGCTACCCGCTGTCCTGAGGCAAACCCACTGTACGTCTCGAATGCAAAGACTATTGCAGCAGAATTACTAAAAGTCTTTGCCAAAGTTGGGGTACCTAAGGAGATCCTCACTGATCAAGACATCAACTTTGTCACGTCTGCTGAAGGAGATGTTGTAATCTATTGAAAATAAAGACTTTACATATGCCTGTCACACCCTGAAAAGGATGTTAAAGAAGTTCATTGCAGAGGATCCCGTCATTGGGATCAGCTGATCTCTCCCCTGTAATTTGCTATTCAAGAAGTTCCTCAATCATCTACTGGATTCTCCTTCTTTGAACTCTTGCACAGGAGACAACCCTGGGGAATTCTTGACCTGGCCTGTGAGATGTGGGAGGAACAGGCCCCTAGGACAAGAGTGTTGTACAGAATGTAGTGAAGCTCTGGGAGAGGCTCAAAACCCTAGGGACCTTTCCCAAAGAAAACTTTCTCCATGCTCAACAGGCCCAGCAGCAAGCCTACAACAAAGGTGAGCACGTGGGCATATTTAAGCCTGGCAATTGGGTACTACTTCTACTCCCGAGTGCAGAGCCCAAGTTACTTGATAAATGGCCAGGGCCATACAAAGTAGTCTGCCAGATCAGGCCAGTTAACTATGAAATCAGCCAGCCTGATAAGAGAAACCGAACCCAGATCTACCATATTAACCATCTGAAGCCATGGAAGGAGTGGGAGAGCTTATTTATCATTCCTTATCCCCGTAAGTCAGAGCTGGGGCCCCAAGGCCCACCCCACTGGACCCAGCTGCTATATAAATGGGAAGACACCTTTGCCCGGAACAGAGAGCCCAGCGAGAAACCTAGTAAAAGCCTTCTCAACGGTGTTTGTATCCCAGCCAGGATGGACTCATCTCTTGCAACACCACATCCAAACAGAAGCTGGGCAACTCCTGGGAGAGCCCACAGTGACTCCCTCCCCCAAAACACAAGAGGCTGTGAGGCAAGAGGTCCATGCAATGTTGGAACTAGGGGTCATTGAAGAATCCTGCAGCAACTGGTAAAGTCCAGTTGTATTAGTCCCAAAGCTGGACAGCACTATCCAGTTTTGCATAGACTTTAAAAAGGTCCGTGCTATCTCCAAATTTTATGCTTATCCCCTGCCCGAGTGGACAAACTACTAAACCAGCTAGGTGAGGCCCGATATATCACCACGTTAGACCTAACCACGGAATACTGGCAGATCACACTCACAGCAGAATCATGGGAGAAAACTGCCTTTGCCACACCGTTTGGCCTCTATCAGTTTAGGACTATGCCCTATGGCTTCCACAGTGCCCCAGCGATATTCCAATGGCTCATGGATCAAGTTCTTCAGGGGGAAGTCTAGGGTTGACCTTGACCAGTTACATTGAGGTAGAACTACAGCTTGCCCCATCAACACTACTCTTCTGTGTTAGCTACCTGGTTATAAAATCACACCTTCCTCTCCCCCCAAGTATAGACATGATCAGATTGTGGACTACATCTTAACAGGTAGATTGGCTTGTGGACAGTCCTTTTCCTGGTAGTCCATGCTATTTCCCCTCTCATTTGTGATCACATGACACCCCAACTGCTACATGACGGTGGCAACTACAGCAAATGCTGACTTGGGAAAGTAACATCAGAAAATTATTTATTGCATTTTTAGCTTCTTTGAATGAAATTTAGCAGATGGAGACAAGGAGGAGGAACCAGTACCAGGTGACCAGCACACACTTCATGATCCACCAACAAGTGCTCCACAGTTTAAGGATATCTGTTCTATATGATATTATGTTAAACAAAATCAAACCAAACTAATGTTAAAAGGACTGTTTTTTAGGTTGCAAAGTCAAACACTCAAAAGTTAGGAAATGCAGAATTTTGATTGTCCATGTAACCTTAACCTCTGCCCCACAATCGTTCATTACATGATCACATACTGTTTTTAACACAGGATCCTGGACTCCTTCAGTGCACAGGATGGGTGGTGTTCAAGGAAGGAAGCAGCTGTTCAATACCTTTAGCTTCATCATTTAATTAGTGGTTTCTGCCTTATTTGCTGCACACATTCCCAGGCCTGCAGCGCATACATAATTAATCATTTCCTCATGACCTTTTCCAGGACACTTATTACTGTGGTGTCTGAGTGTCTCACAAACAATGAATTCATTTACACTGGAACATAATAGGGTATTATTATCCTCATTTAAGATATGAGGAAACTGAGACAACAAGAATTCACTGTAACCATACAGTGACTCACTGGCACAGCTCAGATTGGAACTAAGGCTGTTCTGACTCCCAACACTGGGTTTACACCTCCAGACCAGACAGCCGCAATACTACGCATGCACAGCTTCCCTTGGCGTCAGCTGGAGTTGTAAGCGTTCAGCACTTCTTCACCTCAGGCCCCAAGTGTCTCAAACTAGGCACACAGAAAATGAGGAACACACAGGTTAGTGCCACCTGCCAAGATTTTGGTGACTTATAAGGGAAGCCTGTGCCAGAGGCAGGAGTAGCGCTGAGCTCTCCTCCATGGCATTCAAGTGCCTTAGCCCCAAGAACACCCTTTTTATTCCTGCAGCCTCTTGCCTTGTTCTCTTCCGACTTCTAAAGCAACTGAGGCCGAGATCCTACAAACAGCCTCAGACACTACACAACCCTGAATTATGGCCTGAGGACAGTCCAGCCTGGTTGCTGAATCATTATTATTTCTATTTATGTGGTGGTAGGGTCGCTGAGTGACCTCCAAGGGCATTGAGTCCTGAGCTGAATAAACCAAACAACAGGGGAAAGGACAAGGTAACAGTACAGAACTGAAACCAAGCAAACCCCCAAGCTGAGTTTGTCCCGCCAACTTCAGTGAACTCATAAGCCTACAAGACAACTGCCCCCAGGAGGACATGGGTCCCTCTCTCCAGGAAGGGGCAAGGGCTGGAATCTGAGACAGTTTTCTCTGAGCCTGCTTGGTTACTGAGAGGCTTTGTTGCTTGTTGTCATTTATTTTTGCTATCGAATAAATAGCAGGTTAATAATAGCTGTGAGTTCTTTGCTTGTCTGAGTCATTACACCCTTTCATGTGTGCAGTAGCGGCGCCAGCTCTTCCGGCGCCCTAGGTGGCGGAAGGTCCCGACCCCGAAATGCCGCCCCCAACAGCGGTGGCGGAAGATCCCGCCCCCAAATTTGAACGGGCGGCCGCGGCACCGGCGCCCCCAAAATAGCCGTGCCCTAGGCGACCGCCTAGGTCGCCTAATGGGTTGTGCCGGCCCTGCATGTGTGAGAAGAGCCCATGTGCCGAATAGCGGGATCGCGACCCTGAAGCTTAGACAATGAGGCTCACTTATTAGCAACTGTCTGCCAGCCCAGACTACACTTTTTAGTAATTTTGAGATAGCAATAACTTGGTGTGCAACAGCCCACTAAATCATGCCTAAAACACCTTGTTCCTGTCTATACTCTGCAGCGCTAGCTCCCCCAGTTCCTTGAATGGCATCTGAGGAAAGACTGGGCTCCCAGCTGAAAGGAACATGCCCTGCTGAACAGAGGTGCTGCTGACAAAGGGCTAGATTGTCAGCATTGTTGTTCCCCGGTGTGGCTGAACAAGCAGGAGTAAAACCATCCTCCTTCCTCAGATGGCTACTCTGGCTGCAGGGGGGAGACAAAGGCTGCTTGCAAGTAGGCAAGGAGGAGCCCAGCCTCCCATCGCCCTACCGAATAACCGGCATCAGTGTCCTGGTGAACAGGGAAGGGGTTTGCTGCTCCCTGGAGAGACATGAGTAGCACACAGAAGGGCAGATCAGGGTTAGAGTTACCTGTGCCCTGTCCCTTTAAGGATTGAAGGGCTGCTGAGAGGGGTTAAAAGGGACAGCTGTGGTTGCAGCAGCAGAGTAGTGTGCGCTCTGCAAGGACTGGGCTGGGCTGGGCCACGCCGTGTGTGTTTGTTTGGATATGAAGTTGAGTAAAACTCCAGTTTTAAAACGGTCCCTGCTCTGGGAGCGTAACATGTGTCATAACTGACTTCCTCTCCAGAGCGCGGGAGGAATGGTGGCTGGTTGTGAACGATATGACAAGCAAAGCTGTTCCTAAACCTACTGTGTCAGACTGTACACCTCTCTTTAGGGGGGATGAATAATAAACATTGCTAGGGCCTGGGTCTAATTTATACAGCTGTTAGGAGAGAATTGTAAGAAAAATAATAAGATGATGGAAACACTGAAAGATCCATTGAGATGAGCGCAGCAGCACCCGCACCTCTGGGAGGGCTTCCTATTTTCTAATAAAAAACAATGCAGAATTAAGACTTGCAATTATCTGCAGGGAGGTTTCATACTTTTGGTCTTTAAGAACTCGCTGCCATTGGAACCACGTCAAAACTTACACTGACTTCCGGGAGACAGGCTCAAGCTTCAGGGAGCAGTAGGCCGTGCGCACTCCCATTGAAGATAAGGAGCCAGATTTACAAAGCTACTTAGGTGCCTAAAGATGCCGAAGGATGTGGAGGCCCAGATCCACAAAGGTACTTTGGAGCTTTGAAATGAATGGAAGGTGCCTTTGAAGATCTGGGCTCTAGAGGGATGTTTGACTTCAACAAGAGTTAGCTTAACTCATTGAAGCGCTTTCATAAACGCCAGTCGGTGCCCATGTCCGTTGTTAGGAGCCAAAATTCCTTTGTGCATCAGGCCCCTAGAATAGGGACTGGTCCGTGGGACTACATGTGTGATTGAAATTAGGCACATCTCAACAACTTGATCCACAGCGGCAAGCCACTGCAACTCCCTCATTGCAGCATGCAGAGAGCCTCTTAGCACTGCATATCTCTAGGTCCCATCTACTTACCAGACATCCTAGCGTCCGGTGCTAGGTACTGGAGCTAGCTGCATTCTTGTTAACGATGCAGTAAGTGCTACCAGTGAGTAAATTCCCTCCCGCACTCTGCCCTATGCTTGGGATCTTCACCTTTCCGGCGCAGTCCAGCTCTGGGTCTAACAGCTATAATTTAGCTGTTTCTTTCAAGCTCCATGGACTAGTGACTGTGCCTCCTGCTCTGTTCTGTACAGCACCAAGCACAGTAATTGCTCTCAGTTAATAATCAAATGCAATAAGTTGCGATATTGCAATGAAATTTACATGGTTAAAGTTCCCTGAAGTCCAATACAGCGGAAGTCAGTCCTTCAACAATGACAGCTCACCTGCATCACAGATTTGTTATCATTATTACATTGGTAAAGCTGCTATGCAATAGCACTAAATGTGTCCAATAAAATTTCAAATGCACGAGGTAGGATTTATGGTATTAATTTCAGTGCACAAGTAGTAACATATTTAACTACATATTTAACCCGGTAAACAGGGACAGAAAAAAAATATGGTTGAAACCTTGGCCCCACTGACGTCAATGGGAGTTTTGCTTCAATGGAGCCAGGATTTCACCCTATATATTTGTAATGAAGCTGAATTAACATACCTGTTATTATGTTCACACCTGGTTTTGGAGACTAACACTGTACTGCTCTGTAATTGTATTAAGAATTATCTATGCATTT
Source organism: Platysternon megacephalum (assembly GCA_003942145.1). Classification (NCBI taxonomy): domain Eukaryota; kingdom Metazoa; phylum Chordata; order Testudines; family Platysternidae; genus Platysternon; species Platysternon megacephalum. Next base: position 1,127,258 of record QXTE01000135.1, read on the forward strand.
AATTCTCTAGGTTCTTTTAAAGAAAATATATTGTGAAAGGTGACCTGCAAAGGAGAAACCAGTGTTGAATGTGCATCTTTTTTTGCTTCTTTCTGAGGTATACACAAGGCATCCCACAGTGTGCCCAGCTAATTGATCATCACACCGAGACTGAGGGCCAAATTCTCTGCTATACCTGTTTACAGCAACATTTTGCCCTGGGACGCAAGCTTATGACACTTATGAGTTCAAACAACTAGTGACCGGATGGGAAAACCTGAATTTGGTTCTACACAATTCTGCACTGCTTTGGGCTCAACAGAATTCTCTGCTCGCCGAAGAACCCAGGGCCATATTCTCACCTGCCACTGACTTTACAGCGGTTCCTCCATTGTTTTGAGTGGAGTCATTCCTAATTTACACTGGTGTAAGGGAGAGCAGAAGCAAGCCCTAAAATATTGCAAACGAAAATCCAGTATCAAATTCTCTCAGGCAAACGAAAGAAGCTGATATTGGCAGATATGGGGCAACAAGTGTCGTCAGGGAAACAGAAAGACAGAGAGAGAGGCCTTGTCATGTCAAGGGAGAAAATACCACCGGTGAGAGCTAAACTACTGAAGAAACAAGTCATAACTGAAGCTGTTTCCTCCACCTGCTGTTCGACTGTTCTGTCCTCTCTCCTGGCCCATGGATTCCGCTCCCTGCAGTTCATAGCCCTTATTTACAAGCGAGGAATTGGGGCTCGGAAGTCTCTCTTTGTTGCAGCATCTAACTACTGGTAGAGAGCAGGCAGGGGGTTTGTAAATTACTGTTCCCGCACTGCAGAGAGAGTCCTAGTTACAGTGGTGATTTATTTTTAACTGGGAGGGAGAGGGGGAGAGAAACAGGAAAAGATGCTACCAGGAGTGGCAAGTCTTCAATTTGAAAATTGTGACACTCATTTAAGTGTAATGACCCTGAAGCCTCTATCTCTTCACTACCATTCGATCCACACAGAGGACTGTGCAGTCTCTATCAGTGAGATGCTCAGATACTACAGCCATGGGGGCCGGAACTGCCTTGTTAGATAGATGGCTTCTTTTGCTGAAATGTTTCCATTCCGTTTTGCAAATGCAGCTTTTGTTTTACACTGGACATCCCACTGTGAATATATAAAAGTTTGCAGTGAAAACCCAGCACCATTGAAGTCAATAGCAAACTCCCACTGACTTCAATGAAGTTGGCATTTCATCCTCTGTACCTATTCATTTTTTCAATGCTTTATTATTTTTACATATTGGAAACACTGCTTATCACAAACTTATCACCGCACATGCTGCTTGTTGGCACAAAATAAAGAATTCCCCTTCTTTAACCTCATCTCATTACTCATACTTATAACGATAGTTTTATTGTTCCACATCTGTTAGTAGTTTTGAATAAAATTGCTACCAAGTCCTAAGGCACCCATCCTGAAAGCGTCATGGGAACAAAGAACCAGGGGCTGATACCAGAAAACTGGGGAGAATCACTGAACTATTTGCCATGGAAGGGGAATAGAGTTTTACTTAAAGAGTGATTTTTAAAAAGCACTCTCTGTATTAGCACTTCTAAACTGGGTTGAAAGTAATTTGTTTTGCCTGAAAATGATGTTTGCCAGTGTCTCCCCAAAGATCTTGCACTTCCTACCTCTCCAAACAGGCAGATGGATCCTCCAATGGCTGAATTTTTGACTCCTAGTCCTGACAGCAGCTTGCCCACATGTGGTCGGGTTCCAGAGCATCCACATCTGTTTACACTATCTGTTTGGGGAAGCAGTGAAAGAGCAGCCTTCTACTCCCAAAACAAAGGAGATGTGGACTGAAAAGAAATTAACATGGTTCAAATGAGGGCCTTGAAGTCTAAGAAAAGCTTGGTCCCCTTGGAAGATATAGACCAGGGGTGGCCAACCTGAGCCTGAGAAGGAGCCAGAATTTATCAATGTACATTGCCAAAGAGCCACTGTAACATATCAGCAGCCCCCCAGCAGCTCCCACCACCCACTCACAGCGACTCCCACCCACCAGCAGCCCCGCCAATCAGCGCCTCCCCCTCCCTCCCGATCAGCTGTTTCGTGGCATGCAGGAGGCTCTGGGGGGGAGAGGGGAGGAGCGAGGGCACAGCAGGCTCAGGGGAGGGGGCAGGAGGGGGTGGAGTGGGGGCAGCGCCTGTGGCAGAGGCAGGAGTTGAGCAGTGAGCACTCCCCGGCACATTGGAAAGTTGGCGCCTGTAGCTCCAGCCCCGGAGTCAGTTCCTATACAGGGAGCTGCATATTCACTTCTGAAGAGCCGCATGTGGCTCCGGAGCCACAGGTTGGCCACCCCTGGTATAGACGCTTTTGCTTGGCATCCTGCTTTGTTTTCCCACTATGTGACTTTAAATTCATGTTTCCAGGAGGCCAAGGAATAGTATCTGAATTCTGATCAGTGGTTTAGTTTCAAGTGATGCCGTCCTATGAACATCACTCTTCCAACTTGGTGGTGTGAGAGGTCTAAATCCATTCTCCAAACAGTTCTGTATGGGAGTCATTTTTAAAAAATGATATGGTTGTGTTATGTAAACAGGATTAAAATGTGTTTGAAGGGCTCTGAAACAGTTTCCCTTCTTACTTGGAGCTGGTGTTTCTTCTCAGCATGTTGGGAGCAGGTGGGTCAGAAGATCTGAGCAAATGTGTCTAGAGTTAAATGAATCTTGTGGGTGGGGGAATCCCTTGAATTCTGCTGTCGTGAACCCCTATACACAAAACTCTGAGTAGACTGAAAGATCTTTGAGACAGGGACTTTTTTTTAGTAATTGTGTACACCGTGCCTAGCACAATAGTGTCTCACTTTGTTATTGCGCTATAAGAAGGAGGCGGATTTGAAGAATCTGAAAAGTGCAGTGCTTTTTGGATGACAACGAACAGTAGGGAGAACTATACATTGCAATGTGAATTTTCCCTAGACTGCTGGCAGAATTTATATGCCTCATCTGAATCCCTCTTTTCAAAATGTGTCCTAATGAAAATGTCAATAAATAGTAAACGCAAGTAGGTTTTTTTGTTTTTTACTTAAACTTGTTTTAACCATCAACTTTAGCAAATTTTGGCAGTTACAAACCTGTACACGTTTTTCTTTTTTATAGCAAAAGAACACAAGACAATACTGCCAACAGCAATTATGAAGGAACAATTAATCTTCAGATGAGGGTCGAGATCCACTCGAAGTGATTACCTTCTCCTTTGCATAAGGTTGTTTTTTTGTCGATGAAGAAATTATGTATCTTAACAGCTACTTGACTTGGTGTAAAAATCATGTCTCTAAGTCTTTGTGCAAAACACATTGATTTAAAAAAAGTCAATAAAAAACATCTTCTTAAAAACAGAAAAAGTTAAATGAAAAGAGCTGAACCAAAAGGAAAGCTACAGTACATTTGAAATGAGTAAAAATTACCATTTTTTCAAATCTAAAACTTTTTTTTTGTTTTTTTTGCCATTACCGTAAAAGTTTAAACCAACTTGGATGACTTTCTTTTAATTATATCAAACAAAAATTTAAAGCGACCTGATTGGCATCAAATATCTACAAAAGCCTGGTAATTTGAAACCATTATATACATTATTTTTATAAACTTCTTTTTAAACATCAAAACATACATCTTTTACAAACCAGCCTGCTTGCAACAGGTAAAATTTACAAGACAATCTTTCTGATACAGTGCTTTAAAGAGAACTGCTTCCATTTCCCAAATGCATTTGTCACTTCCTGAAAAGCAGTAGTATGGGCTCATAAAATTGTTCAATAGTAGCAATTCAGGTATTCATATGACGGAAGAATAATTACAGTACTGAGGGTTCCAATCTCATTCCCATAATACAATTCAAGTGCATCCTTAACACTGGTAACGACAAGTTATGGCCTTCGCGTAATACTACATATTTGTAATTATTGCTTTTTGTTATTACATAAAGAAATGAATTTCGTTTTATTCTTTCCCCGCCCACCCTTCTGTTCCTCCCCCATAAGATGTGGCTATTGGTAAATCAATGCCCGTTCTGTTAATGGGTGACTTTATAGGTCAAGTTTACAGACTACAGGCTAAAGGCAATGGGTAATAATGCAAATACTGTTAATTTGTAGGGCTTGTTGTATCACTGACGTGTACTGAGAGGACAGAGATGCAAACTGGCAAAAAAGCAGAGAACTATACCATAGAGCATGTACCATCATGAATCTAAAGAAGTCTCTCTCCCCTTTAGAACCTTTTAACGTCCATAATTACTCATGTAATAATTAAAAAAAAAAAGGCTAAAATGGTAATATTGATCTAACAAAGATGGATTTCCTCTATTCGTTTAAAATAACTGTTTTCCTTAATTATGAATGACACCAGCCTTTTAAAGAAAGCATTGCAGTAATCAACAGGAATGGTCCATCGCACCTCGAGTCACTCCTGGGTTGTGGGGTTTAAATATCATGGCATGATTCTCAAACAGGAGTATGACTTGCTACCCAAAAATATATAGACACCATTCCTGCTAGACCTGCCTTTTCCATTGAAACTTGTATTGAGGCACAACAACAATTGTCATGTAACATATCAAAGGCTTTATAATGGGCTAGAATTCTTTTTGTTGAGGACCAAAGTTAACCAACTCTAAGAAACATGCTCAGGGTGAGATTCTGTGCTGTGCCTCTGAGAGGTGCAGCCCAGGTGGAGCTGGGGTCTCTAAACCACCTTTGTGTCTTCTTGACCATGGGCTGCTCCTGTCTCCCAACCCTTGCCTTGAGAAAGGACTCTTGGAAGGGCAGCCCTATTGCTGTCTCCTGCAGTGCTTGTGCCAGGCGAATCCTCCCCAACCTTTCTATGGGACTTGTAGGGTCTCTGTACACCACTTTGGCCCTTTTACCCAGTGTAAAGGAGCCAGAGCAGGAGTACTAGTTTTTTTTAACCTCAGAAGCTCATAAACAGGAGGCAAAATGTTAACAATAATTTAAAAAAACAAACATGCTTGCCAGATTCTCCTTTATGCTAAGGCCACTTTAGAGGGTCTTGGCAGTGTAAATGGCGCCCACTTTAAGGCCCTTAAAGGAGCATTGGTGTAAATGAGAATCTGATCCTTTGTCAAAAATAGAACATTTGCATCGTGTAAGTAAGACCCACAAGCATCTTGGAAGTCTAAGAAATTCTGATAAAGATATGAATTTATTTTCTGAGTAGTTTTTGCTTTTTATTTAAAAAAAAAAGCAAAGAGTGTATTTACCATAAAGGACTGTGGTTTTGCCGTGGAATATCATGTGATATTGTAGTCATTCTGTGAAAACCCTTTACAGAAGAATCTGAAGGGAAATATCATGTAGTGGAGCCATCTACAGGAATGTGAATTGTGACACTCTACAGGCACAATGACAGTTAGTCAAGACTAGCAGGGATTCTGAGGAAAGGCCTAACTAGGCAGCTGAGAAGACAGCAACAGAAAAAACCCCATCATACGACAGAGTAACATACATCGGATGGAACAGTGTAAACTACCTACTCATGTACTCATTTGGTTCATATCAGAGTTAATCAAAGCACACCATTAATTAAAAAAGCAAATAAGATGCCGAGTTGTATTAGCAAGGAGACGGAAAGTAATGTGAGAATGTTATTGCATGCTGTAATGCTTGGGAAGGTTTTCACCTTGAGATCTGCATTCAAGTTTGGTCATTGAAAAGAACTAAAAGAGAACCAGAAAGGCAACAAAAGTGAGGACAGGCATTGAGGGGTTTCTGTCTGAGGAAAGACTGAATACAGGAGGTCTATTTAGTTTGGAGAGGAGGAGATATTGAGGTATATAAAATCATGAATGGTACGGAGAAGGTTAATCATGTGCTCCTATATCCCCTTCTCCATAGCACATTAACAAATTGGCGCTTGATTAAATGAAATGGCAACAAAATTTAAAAGACAGAAAAGGAAGTATATACTGAAGCTACGTGTATTTTACCAGTGAAACTCACTGCCCACAAGATATTACTGAGGCAACAAGCTTAGTAAGAACCGTTGGTCTTCTCTGGTATGGCAATTGCTATGTTACCAATTGTGTTTCCCTTTGTGACACTTTTGATATGTCCCTATAAGGAAAATAACTTAGATACCAGTGTCTCAGAGATCTATTACCCAACGCTGTTTTCTACAGATGAAGATGGTGAGTGTATTTAATAACTAATTGGGGGCAAAAAGAGAGTTCATTGCATAATAGTTCAAAATGTAGTACATTAAGAGCTGACTTGAAGCAAACCCCATGTATGTCACAGCCATGTGCTAAAAGAGTATTAAATTCATAGAAATTCATATCAGTATTAAAACTATTGCCCAACAGCTAAACTTGCAGCTTTTTAAATTTGTTAAAACTCAAATACTCCTATCCTTGAAGTAATACTAATCTATTCCTTGCAACCACTTCTCTGCAATGTAAACTTTATCAGCAAGGCATGGTCATGCTGCATAACTGAATCTGTGCGTTGGCCTTAGCCAAACTATTTCATGGTTTGTAGGGAAATCCCGCATTTTCCTTGCAATCATGATATATTTGAAATCTGTATTTTTTCTTAAAAATGGCGGAAGAGTGGGAGGGAAAGGGGATCAAAATGTACCATGAACACATTTAGAACATATCACTCTTACAGAAGCACGTCTGCTTTGAGGAGACCAAGTGACATTCATAAATTCAATGAACACAAACTATATGCAGGCAAGTACTTCATAATACTTGTATGTGCAGTACGTTCTCTTGCCTAAAGTCCACTTTATTATGTACCTCTACATACTGTAACTGGATTGTTTTCTAATGAAGAATTGTTGCATGTTCCAAAGTAAAACCAATCTTCTACTGATATATGATATACTGGAGGGAAGCATTGAAATATCAGGTTACACTGCAAATTTTAGAGACCATGTTTTATTAAAAGTGTCACAAGCTACACAACTATTTAAGTAACATTCTCAATAACCTGTTTTCTTTTGGGGCAACTTTTGAATAATCACCAGCTGTATGATAAGAAATAAGACTGACTTATGACAACCGAATGGGTAAAATTCAGTTCAGTCAAGAATCTCTCTTCCTAAAAATGATCCAGTTAACTTATTTGACCAAGAAACAGGATAAGGCAGCAGCATGAAAAACCTGTTAGAGCATCCACTCATCCATAACTTCTACCTATTCAATAAACTTTCAGAATGACTGAGTTCTGCTAGGGAAGGACGTGGATAATAAAACATTAATGCAAAGTGAAGACTTCCTCCTATTCAATGTACAACGTATAGCCACAGAGATGTACAAATGCTGTAGAACTACTCGTAACTGTAGTAAAAATATTTTCACAGCATTGAGTAAAGGGCACATATATATTTTTTACTGCAGTGAGTGGAAAAAACAGATTTCCGTATTGCATTTAACCTGCTCTGGATGATTAATGTGAAATGCCAAAAATTAACCTGATGTGTTGTTTTTGCATTTTACAGTATTATACAAAAGTGCTTTTAACTCTGTGAATACTATTTGGGAGTTCTGAGGGAATACAGGGCCAGATACTCAGCTGATGTTGATGTAAATAAACATACCTCCATTGACTACACCAGTCTACACCAACTGAGGAGCTGTTCCACAAACTCGAGGGCAGGACATTTTTCAACTGTAGTTGATCTAGCAATTTAAGATTATAGTAGAATGTGTATGCAAATTAATTAAAACTAATTTAACTGGACTATGACAGCATTATGACTGCTGTTAAAAAGCTGCAAGGAAGCCCAAAATAAAAGCAGCAAAATGTGGTAGTTCAGGTCCAGTTCTGTTCTCAGACACGTGGTCACATTCTGTACACAAGTCACTGGGAGTTACACACGTGTATCTAAGGGCAGAATTTGGCCATTAGTGAGTCAAACTTGCAAGGGTTAAATGTCACAATATTTGGAAAGTATCATAATTCAATGTATACACAAACATCTGAAATTAAGTCTGAATAATGGCAACCAACCTAGTCTAGTTTGGTGTATAATATATAATGTATATATTTGTCTTACTCTATACACACAAGCTAGGATTCGATGTGATATATAAACAAAACTATAAATAAATAGTTATTTATGGACCGATATCCATGTCGATAAGTTGTCTTTTAAATGCTTTTTTAATAAAACCAATGGAATTGTTTTACATATGATCAAATTCTTTCACTCTTTAGCTGATCTAAAATTTCATGCAACAGTGCCTCTTGGAATCATCCTCCCGTTTGTTAATACTGCACGGAGAGATTGTAACACTTTTAATAATACAATACCACATAAATAGCAGGTGAAGAAAGGGAACTTAAAAGGTGAAATTGTTTCCCCCCTCAGAAACTCTGTGAGTGTACTCTTGGTAATAAATAGATGGTACATATTCTCCAGATTGTCTGTAACAATTTTGTGGCATACAGCTTAACATAACTGGTCTCTTTGTGTCTGCACATACAGTATCATTTTTGAAGAAGTTAATAGGTTATACTGGATTTCTGCCTTGCCCAATATACATAGATACATCTTTACCAAAATGTCTTCTCAGTATTTATACTGTTAATTGGACCAAATGACCACCAAAAAAAAAGTCTCCTTTACACTTGTGTCTGATGCTGGGTCTCCACAAATGGAATGTGAACATTATCTAGGATGAGTTCCTCCACACTTTCAAAGTCACTCATGGCTACTTCGGAATCGTCAAAGCCGCAGCTGGCTGAGATGTCAGATGAGGAGGCATCCAGAGAGTTGTGTAAGGATAAGGGCATCTTACCTGCACTAACGTTTTCCACGCTCTGGCCTGGGACAACAGCAAAAGTACTAAATTCATTCACAGTCTGAGACCCAGCAGCGTCCATCTCGTTGGGGAACTGATGAGGAGGGAGGTATTGGCTAGGATGAAACTGTGGCCGCCGTCTGCAATCTGGGCTGAGTGTGCTAGCCATTGAGACTGGCTGTGATGGCGGAAGGGTTTCATATTGGTCTGGATAGTCCTCTGGGAGTGGAGGTGGTAACTGGTCCTGACTTAAAAACTCCTCTTCGTGAGGAGGAGGATAGTCGCTGTCAATGTCATAGCCACCAAGGTAGTAATCAGTTTCCAGCTCCCTGTTACTTCCATGATGCACCGAGCGTCCATCTGCTGTTTCATAATTGGGCACTTCCTCAATATCAGACAAACGAGCGCTTGGCATCCAGTCAGAGGTGTCCCAATGATAAGCTGTAAAGGGGAACAAACTCTTTAGGATGGAGAGTAACTAATAAGAACAAAACCTATTGCATGCACCTGCTACAGAGCAAATATTCACAGCAAATTTCAGCCACAGATGCAAAGATAATCAGCATGCTCCATAGCCTGCTAAAACCGGTCAGCCATGCTCTCTCCAAAGGGGGGGAAAAACAACTTTACATCACGGTGCCAACACAAAGATTAAAAGAAACAAAACATGACCATCTGAAAGCATTTCACATTGAAGGATGCAAGTAAGTGTATTAGAAATTATGAGTCTAAGAAACCAAAATGCCAGAAATCTGTGAATTAATATTTTTCACACGGGATTAAAAAAATCCAGCATGCTCAAAATAGCACGTCTGTCACCCCCAAACAACTTTGTTTTAGGAGAGAAAATACACAGGACACACAAAGTGAACGGTTGAGAGGTTGAAAAGTATGGACGGCCCCTGAAGTAAACACTGGATGGCAAAATTCCCAAGCATGCAGAATTTGGACATAATATAATCCGGAAGAGGGAAAACAGATGAAGCACATCGATACTGAGAAAACAGAAACCAATGCCTTCCCCCCCACCGACACAGTCCAATAGGCAGAAAGCATCTCAGAAAAGTCACCTCTGTTGTAGTTCTGTCCTTGATCCATAACAGACACTGTTAGATACAAAGTGAAAAGTAAAAGCTGGTAATTCAAAGCTTGCTACCAGCATAGAGTTATAGGTGAAAATACAACTCTTAGCATGCATATGTCTAAAATACAGCTGGCTGTACGTTGTTTTAATTGCATTTTTAATTGTGCCTTAGTTTAATGTACCAGGTAAGCTTGCCCAGTCAAACATAGGCATATATGGAAACATTCTGTCACTTGTATCAGTAACTCATATTCCTTTCCTTTCGTCATCTTAATTATCTATCCTCCCTTAACAAATATGGAATTAAATTAAAGCTGGAATTCTTAATATGAAAGGGCCACCCACAGTCTGTAAGGTTTATAACTGTATAATACATTTCTCTCTCTCTTGGTCACTTTGAAATGGAAAAATAAGAATCTACCATTCTCAGGGCCAGTTCAAACAAATCTGGGCCCACCCAAGTTCAAATACCATGATGATGGGCATGGTATAAAAACCTGAATAGAATAGAAAGCCATTCCATGGGGTCATCAGCTATACTACCCAAGATTGCATGCTCCCCGATCCTACACCCTTGACCTCCAAACTGTTCTGCCATGCTAGCTGATGGGGGGGAGGAGGGATTCCAATATGGGGTAGGGAAGAGAAGAGGGATGAAGGTTTTGCGTTAAACGGGAGGAGAGTAACTTGTGATGTCTTCTTAAAAAGAAGCTCTAATAATTCAATCGCTAGTTACTGGGCTCAATGCAGGAATCACTGAGCAAAAATCTATGGACTGTGTTATTGTAGGAGGTCAGATTAAATCATCATAAAGGTACTTTATGGCCTTCAAATAATCTATGTATCCCAGCCAGGGCTGAGATAAAAGAGTGTGTGTGTGTGGGGGGGGGGGGGGGGGAAACCATCCCAGTTCCCTGGGGGCTCAATTTATTAACATCACACAGAGCTCTCATTCAGCCCCAGGCCAGTGTACATGGGAATGTAGCGTGGTTAGGAAGCAGCATGCTGGCCTTCCAACTGCTCTCTGATGATGCTGGGATGGCTGGGGACATGCTTGCCTGGAGGCTGCAGATTTGGCGGCACTGAACCTCCACTAGCCATCCAAATATTTTCCAAAAAGAGCCTAAAACGAATGATTACCCCAGTGGTCCCCAAACTTTTACCTCGTGCCCCCCACCCCAACCCGGGGCCGGGAGCAGGGGCCGGGGGTATTAGGGTAAGGGGGCCAAGGCTGGTGCCACAGCTGTGGGCGGCGCCTCGGCCAGGGGCCAGGGCCGGCAGCCGGGGCCAGCGGCTAGGGCTGGGGCCAGGAGCAGAACTGGGTGGCACTCCCTCCCCACCCCACGTGGGGGCGGGCCCGGGCCCCAGCTGCGCCCCCCCAATGTTCCTCCACGCCCCCCCCTCGGGGGGTGCGCCACACAATTTGGGGACCTCTGGATTACACTGACAACACTCTTTGTTTGTAACCAGTATTATGCTTTCCTCCCAGCTGTCTTCAGTCAGTGCCATTATACTGTACCCACGGCGCACCAGGTACCTTAGCAGCTGCATCTTTTCACTGCCCAGTAGAACCTCACTAATTTGCTGACCTGCACCACCCACAAGTCCCACATGAAATAGTGCCCCCTGCCCCCCGCCCCTGACTTCCCAGCAGGGATTTAACAGCAGATGTTGTTGTGAGGTCTCATGTGACTAAGGGCTTGTCTACACCACGAGCAGCGTTAGCTTTGTCGCAAAGCCACATTCACACTGCTGCTTGTGTCGGCAAAACTTTTGTCTTTCGCAGGGGGGGCTTTTTTTGTCGACAACTTCGCAGCGTAGTTGAATCCACTGCTTTTACCCAACTCTACCACAGAACATCTAGGTCTCACATCAGGAGTTTGGAGGTGGGCACAACATTTTCAGTGGAGGCTTCTGAAATTTATTTCTATATTGTTTTGAGTCAACTTACCTTTATGGCATGGTGTGCAGCCAATTTGTTTTTCAAGTTCTTGTCTTGAGACACTGAGGTATTGGCGTTGTTTCTTATTTTCTTAATTTGGGGTGGAGTCTATTTTATTAGTTAACATTGACTACCTCATTGTATTGGTTTTATTACATTGTATGTGTTAGACAGCTGCTAAGGGTATATCCTTAGATCTCAGGAAATAAGCAAGTATATTCATAAGCTATTCCGGCTAAATGAATCTTTGAAAACTGCCATGAAAATATACTAGCCTGGGCACAAAATCATCCAGCTCACCATTTATTGCCATTATAATAAAGACATCAGTATTTTATTTGCCCATCCTTAAACATTACTCAGCCTGGGCTAGCAGTAATCTGTAAGGCTGGACTAAACTATACTTGCTAAATAAGAGTGAAATCCTGAGCAAGTCAGACTTGATGGGCTTAGCAAATAAATAATAAAACCTAGTTCTTATATAGCACTTCTCACCAGTAGATCTTAAAGTGTTTTGCAAAGGAGGAGAGTATAATTATCCCCATTTTACAGGTGGGGAAACTGAGGCACAGCAAGGTGACGTGACTTGCCCAGCAGGCTACGTGTTCCAGATGGGAACACAACCCAGTTGTCCTGAGTCCCAGTCCAGTGCTTTATTCACTAGGCAACACTGCCTCCAATGGGGGGCTATGAACCCTCACTCTAACTGAGAACCAGGACATGGTTCTGTAGTAGCATCCATAGCTTTCTGCACAACCCGTGTGTTGGCATTTGGGACCATTTGGCTATGCCCACGCCTACCGTCAGCCCCCATCTCCTCTCCATGTGGTCCTGTGGTATGAAGAGCTGCAGAACGTAGCTCCACTGTGGTCAGGGGCTAAACAGTCCCCATGCATGGTCCCCCAGCATCTACCTGTAGGACAGCCACAGCAGTTTGGCTACGTCATGAGCTTAATCTTGCTCCCAATTCAAGTCAAGAGAATAACTCCCATTGACTTGAATGGCACAGGATCAAGACCCGTGTGCCTTTCTGTACCCTGGATGTCACCCAAAATTACCGAAGTGGATTTTGTGATGCATCATCCTAGCTCTTATTCTGCTGTGTTTGTCTGTGACCTTGCTAATTTGTAAAGCCATCATCTGTAGTGGGTTTGCCAGTCAGTGTAGATTAGTGAGGTTCTGCTGTAGTGTTTCAACAAAGAATACAGAAGGCAGTGTTTGCAGAATAATAAAGAAAAAAAATTAAATACCTTCATTTTCTATAGTGTCAACTACATTGTTGACAAGCTGTATGACAGTCACTATGGAAGCTTGTGGAAAAGGGAGAGCAGAAAATAAAGAGAGGGGAAGGACAGCTTTAGGTTAGTATTTAAACACACACACAATATGTTCCCACATTAAAATTTCTCAAACAGAACTGGCATGGAAAAGGCTGCCAAACAATTCATGAATGATGCAGTGGTTTCCAACACATTTCATTTCAGATAATCCTGTATATTTTTCAAATGGAAAAGCACATGGTGATAAATTCCAAAGCATTACTTCCAAAAAGGCACATGCAATGATGAATATCGACTCATAAATTCAAACAGGACTGTCCAGCTGATTCAATTAACCAAAGTAGTATCTGGTTTTACCAGATACTAATCTCAAATTAATTCTTGCTCAAAGTCCTCCAGAGACAGTGTGGTGTGTTCCAAGGAATCATTATCTTTGAGGCAATCACACAGATCTGAAATGGTGTTAAGCCTTCAACTTAATCTATTTCCTAATAGAGATATTTTACTTATTTACTGTGCGTACCTTGCAGTATAGTGTCTCCAGGACATTAAGCAGTGCTGCTATAATTAGGACACAGTCAAATTTTCAGTCCAAATTTCGACCCACGTTAAATAAAATGCTATGTTGAATGTCCTGTGGGTTCAAAACGTGTTTTACCAGTAACTAATTTAGACCAATCACGGTTAAATACAGGACCAAACAGCATTGTATGGCATAGACACCTTGACAGTAGCAATGAGTGGACTCCAAAAGGTCCTGGGTTTTGGATGAGCTACCTCAAGTTCAGATGCTTATCTGAACCTACTCCCGATCTCACAGCTTGGCAAACCAGGACTTGACATTTTTTGCAAACAAGCTTTCCTAGGTGATTTCTGAATGTGCAGCGTTATTCTGATTAACATCCCATTCTGCTTCTGCTGAGAGGCTTGGTCCCAGGCCCACTGGAGTCAGTGGAAAGACTTCCATTAAATTGGTGCTGACTCTTCATGAACGAACAATCTTTCCCATCTCTAATTACCATGACCCAACTTAATGCTCCTGGGAAGAGGCCCCCTTATTGAGCCAGAAATAGCCTCTCTTCTCGTGGTATTTAAGCCCATCCCTCATTGACAGCCATTTAGCAGACAGAGGCCTGGTTAACCAAATAAACCATATCCTTGAGCTGTGTTGACCTTATAGATGCCATCAGTGATTATAGGATTATAATCATATAAACAAGGGAGTCCTATATCTGTTAATGCACCGTGAGTAATAGAGAGGGATAAAAAACCCTCCATTATATGGTTAGCTGCTGCATGACTGGGGAAAGAGGGTGAAGGGCGCACTAAGTGGGGGTGCCTTTCCAGAGACGCAGTGAAGTGCCCTCCACCACCTGGCCAGCAGGATTCCACCAGCATAAATTACAGAGTCACTGCTTAGCCTAGCAGCGCCAACTAGTGCAAGATTTGGCACACACAATCAGGGGCGGCTCTATGGTTTTTGCCGCCCCAAGCACGGCAGTCAGGCGGCTTTCGGTGGCACGCCTGCGGGCGGTCCGCTGGTAATGCGGATTCGGTGGCATGCCTGCGGGAGGTCCGCCGGTGCCGCGCCTTCAGCCTCCCCGACGCCGAATTACCGCCGAAGCCGCGGGACTGGTAGACCTCCCGCAGGCATGCCACCAAAGGCAGCCTGACAGCCGCCCTCACAGTGACTTGCAGGCCGCCCCTGCACACAATTTGGAGACATACAAAAATCTTGACCATCCCTCTGCTAATACAAATGCATGGCTAATGAAAAAAAAAAGGCAAAGCCCGAAGAGAATGTGATGCTAGTGTGAAGCATCTGAGAGACAAGAGTTGAAAACAAAATATTAAAAACCAGGGTCAGCCTCGCATGGAAATGGCAGTGCAAAAAGCGAACAAAATGTTGGGAATCATTAAGAAAGGGATGGATAATAAGACAGAAAATATCATATTGCCCTTATATAAATCCATGGTATGCCCACAACTTGAATACTGCGTGCAGATGTGGTCGCCCCCTCTCAAAAAAGAGTCAGTGGAAGATGAAAACCCTACACAGTTTTGCTAATAATTTTTGCAACATGATGCAACACATTGCCCGGTCCCAAAAGAGGACAGTCTGTTGCAGGCAGGGTCATGCGCAACCTTGACGGGAAGAAGTGTAATAATGACTCCTCCTCTGTGAGGGCGGCATGGTGCGTGTGTAACCCACAGTGGAATACAATATGGAACATCACTCGAAGAAGAATCTGTGTGATCTGATGACAAGACCATTTCCCCTCCCAGGAAAAGCACTCCTGAGCGCAACAAAAATAATCGCTATGCTGCTTGTGGGTAAAAGGTCACAGCTTAACCAAAAGGATCTGTGAGTGCACTTCACTTTAAGTGCTTTTTCTAATATTTAAGAGCACTTAAGGAAGAGCTGTACACGATGACTGGGGAACTAGATCTGCACATGCTTCATTAATTGATTGTTGAGGATGCTAAGAACAATTTCTTTGTGATAATCTTCCTTATGCATCTGAATTAGGCATCCACTTTCATGGCAGGAGAATCGAGCCTTTTTTCAGACCACTGCTCATCATACACGGTCCTTAAGAATAGAGGTTTGATCGGCTGCTTAATTTTAGGCCCCATATATTCACCCCTTGTATAACCTTATGTCAACCACCGAGGTAATAATCTAGTACAAGAGAGCAGGCAACTAACTTTCTCTGAGTTGGGATGTAATGGTATTGATCATTCATCCAGCTGTGATTCCTAGCATGACAGTCACAAACGACTGTCCACTGAAAGGTAGTGGAGTTTTTTGTTGAGAATCCTAAAGGAGACTTTGCAAATCTTATAGGATTTCCCTTTGAACGGACTCTTGAGACATGAAAAAGATATTGCTCCAAGGCTGAAAGACGCTGCTGCTTTATATCCAGGTCTATTACATTCATTGCGTTCTGGACCTTTGGGTCCATTGTAAAGCTGGCTCCTCCTATGACAGCTCAGGGCTTTTTTCCCTTTAATTGAAAAAAAGAACCACAGAGAGGTTTAGAACCCAGGAGCTCTGTGCTCCCAAGCCTGTGCTCAGACTGCACTAGATTTCAGCCCTCTCTCTATAATGGCTGTGAATGGGTTTACAAGATGTGGAAACAACTGAAAGTGGTGGCAACCTCTGCTGATCACTCGTCCCCAATATAATAATGCTGTAATCATTTCTTACCATTATCATCACCTGAGTCTGACTGGAAGGAGCTGAGGGACTGAACTTCAGAGTTGCTGCCTTTATTACTTCCTGCAAAACAGGTCACCTCTTCAGCGTCATCAACCTCTTTACCTTCATCGATAGCAAAAAACAAAGCAAAATGGTACTGTGTAGGTATGCACATATGTTTAGTTATACCACTGCAGAGTGAGTTAAATGTTGCAAACAAGTAGTTCCCTCTTGCTTTTGTTGGAATAAAATTATTTACTTCAACTGTGGGAAATGACCTCAGCCAATCAAGAGATGTGAATTATGTTTCTGAAACACTTGACAAGTTTTGAAATGGCTGATGACAGCCGAAGCAATGAAGCAGCAGCTGTTTTAAATTTTCCCATTTGAATGCTGTGTGGGATCACAACTAATTAAAATTATGATTCAAAAGGGTGCTATAAACATCTTATACAATAGATCATAATTACATTGAACTTTACTGTTCACTGTCCTGGGGCAGAATCTCACTCAGGGCCTGCTCCAAAGCCCATTGAAGTTAATGGGAGTCTTTCCATTGACTTCAGTGGCCTCTGAATTAGGTTCTACTTGCTCTGCCATTGGTGAATAGTCACAGTGATTATACTTTGCACTTCCGGTGCCTTTCCTCTTCAAGCACTTGACAATTTCTCCTAACTCCTGAACAGTTCAGAAAGGTACTTAATTTAACTGCCGTCCATGGTCTATATCCTCTCTCCTCCACATAAAGGTACAAACACACCATATAAGACACATAATTAAACACAGACAGATATATATTTCCAATCAAACAACTATCGAAGTGGCACAATTACATTCTGTAATAAGGATATTTAGGTCTTTATTCTTCTTTTGATCAATGAAACTGTGTTTATAGGTAAGAAAAACATACCTATATCTGAAAATGCTGTTGTCTTCAATGTAAGTGGCAAGTCAAAAATTAAAACACTGCTAGAAAGCCTGAGAATTATATCCTCAGTAAATAAAGGTTATTCTTGTACTTCACAATGCTAGAAATACATTTGGTCAAAATTCTGACCTCATTTACATCACCCAATTGAAGTTAAAAGGTTAAGCTAGTTCTGCACTTGTCCCTTTGTTCTCGATTAATAATTTCCAGAACAATGCGACTTCCCATATTAAGATAAAGGTCGTAGTATGAGCTCCTTCAGTTGGAAGTTTTAGTTTAATCTACAAAACAAAGGTTTCAAGATGCAACAGAATAAAAGAGGAATGAGGTTACTAAGAAGAAAAAAAAAATGATGAGCAAAAAAAGAAAACTTTGAGGACCCCGTGCCCTAATACAAAGCGTCTTATCAAGCACTGCCTTGCGATAAGGGCAGAGGGACATACAGCCTAATATATGGCCCTTGGAAACTGCTATTTCCTGATGTGATAACCTGTATCATGTCCCATGTGTGGATAGACTGTACAGAAATTGAAGATGTGCTTTGCTATCAGTGAAAAGGGAAGAGAAGCACTGGGAGCACAAATGGTTTAAATATGAAGATAACAGATTGTATGAGGTTTTAACATTTAGCGCAGATGAGAAAGTAATAGATTGAAAATGTGGTTATAAGAGCAGCTTACACTCTTCCGACGAGCAGTATAAATATTACAGATAAAAAGTACTTATTAATTCATTTCCTGCATTAATTTTTAAGTGCTTTGTCTTGTCTAGTTCTAAATACCCCTTGCAAGACTGATTGCCCAAGCTAAGAGAGCTCACAGTCAGGAAACTTAGCCTAAAATTTTCCTTTTCAAAAGAAAGACACTTGCACTGCATCATGCGACCGGAGTCCTCAGAGCAGTCTTCCTCAAATGTTCTGAACGAATATAAAAAGTAGGTGGGTTGTCATTTTTTGATGATCTAAATAGGGCACTTGTATACCTAGTCTCATCCTAATTACATCCTTTCCGAACTAAACAATCACTTTCTCTGTGAAATGTAACAATTATGAGTACCCGTCTGACGACGTGGGTATTCACCCACGAAAGCTTCTGCTCCAATACATCTGCTAGTCTTAAAGGTGCCACAGGACTCTCTGTTGCTTTTTACAGATCCAGACTAACACGGCTACCCCGCTGAATTATGAGTACATTAGTCTGGGCTGCTTTCAATAAGGTTCATTAAGTGTTCCCTGTCAAACTTACCTAGCGTTAACCAGACAGCACATCCCGGTTCACTCTGCCACCCTTGAGCTCATAAAACTGCTGTACTCTGACAAGAGCTGTTATAACATGTGTCAGAAAGGGAAAGTAACACCCAGCATCAGATGACACTACTCACTTTCAGTACCGCCGTCCCAGGTACTCTTCCTGATGGAGTCACAGTCGGATCGACAGGGAGACACGGCTGGCAGGTTGGGAGCCACGCTGCACACCACCACACCCCGCCTTGCTGTTAGTATACGAGGAGACTCTGGATGAAACGTCGTCATCTCCTGATGCTCAACTCCAAGTCCATCCACTATCTTGTCTAAATTGTTCCGCGAGTCACTCTGGAAGCAAGGGGTGTAAGCCATGGGCCTCACAGGGACTTGCGGTGGCCCTACCTCTTGGTAGATATTGCGACTGTCCCCACTGTTCCTTAGGTTCTTGAACTGGATCCCATTGCTCTTGTTGAGCAGAGCAGCAGTAGCCGGGTCCTGGACCAGGGTGATATTGTTGCGTGAGTAATTTTTCCTGAACACTTTCTTGCGGAAAACTATAAACAGGATGATCAACACAAAGATGACAAAAAGGACGACTGCTATTCCTATTAGCTCTTCTTTGCCAACGTAGGAATGTCCGGCTTGTATGTTGGGTACCACCACAGGCCTGAGGCCACAATACTGCCCCACATATCCAGGAGTGCAGTTACATAGAAACGAGCCAAAAACATTGATGCAGGAGCCGCCATTTTCACATTCCTCTCTTTCACATTCGTTGACATCATCTTCGCACCTTAAGAGAACAAGACATGGCTATAGATCTCGGAGGAGAAACCTTAGCAATCAACACCGCTTACCCTCATTTATTTAGGCTGTCCAGGCAGCAATTGTGTTTTGTACTGTGCCGGTATCTGGCAAATGAACATATTATTATCCAGCCACATTATAATATTTAAAATCTTCTAAAGATGGAAACAAGTTCTTGTCAATGACAAGAAAACATACTGGAGAAAAGAACTGATTAATCCTACTCGTCAGGAAAAAGCTCCTAGGACTGATTCACCATTGCATTACTCCCAGGTTTTATGCTGGTGCAACTCCATTGATTTCAGTGGAGTGAAACCGGTATAAAACTGGACCAATACAGTGATGAATCAGGCTCACAGACTGTAATAAAAATGCTAACTTTTCTGTAGGTGTTTTGGACCATTCCAGGAGATTCGATACAAACTGATATCCCTGCTGTACAATTCCACAGAATAGTTCAAATAACCTAACAAAAGGTTAGCATTGGCTATTAAATTCTATAGGATTTTAGATGGTTTGGGAAGAGAAAGGGAATGGAAATGAAAGAGAACAAATAGGGGGAAAAGGAGATATCAAAACGATACTAATATGGGAAAGGAGTGGGTGATGGGGACTTTCAAAGGAGCCTATGGGAGTTAGGTGCCCAAATTCCACTGAAATCCCAGAGCTAAACAACAACTTCGGAAGCTAAGTTTAAATACCCACTTTGGAAAACTTTGGCCTCATGGATTTCTTGGATCATGTTAATATGGCCTCTTGGTAAGCCACGTGATTTGTCTATACTTTGTTAGGTAACTAGAGGCTTTGGGGTACAAGATGCCCTATGCAAAAAGGACCTCGTATTAAAATGATTCAAAGATGATAATTCCCCACTGGTAGTTCACTTACGTTACTCCTGTCAGTCCATTTTTGCAATTGCAGATGAAGGCATTGCCTATCGGGTCACACGACCCTCCATTCCGACATGGATTTGGAAAGCACACTGTGATTTCAGATTCACAATTTCTTCCTGTGAATTGAGAGAGGCAACTACACTGATAACCTGGGAAAATAAAAACAAAAGCAACAACAGGAGCCTATAAATACAACTGTCAACACACGATACAATCTGGTTACATTAGTAGCTGTCGGGTAAATTGAAAGAGAGTCACTTGGGGTGGGGTGTCACACAGGAATTCTGGCACGCAAGTGTGACCCACATTAATAGCAATGTGAGGGTTTGTCCCCCGCTGGTGGCCAGACCTTATAAGAAGCTTATATATCTGCAAATGCCTGTGTCCTAATGGAGTTGATCTTTTTGCTCCAGGAGTACAGCCAAATGTTTTTATATTTAGAGTCCTGGGTTCAATCCAAACAGATGACACCACCAAAGAAGCAGTTACAGTCAGTAACTTTTCCTTCACTTTCTGATATCAGCAACTGTCCTTTGAGAAAGCCTTTAAAAAAAGATTCGACATCATTGCAGCACTTCTTACTCAAAGACGTTGCACACGAATAGAAGCCACGCACACTTATCTCAGGGCTTCTGTGCAGAATAAATAAATGGGTCTAGACCAGGGGTGGGCAAACTACGGCCTGTGGGCCGGATCCGGCCTGCCAGCCTTTTTAATCCAGCCCTCGAGCTCCCGCTGGGAAGCAGGGTCTGGGGCTTGCCCTGCTCCGGTGCTCCAGCTTGAGAGCAGGGTCGGGGGCCACTCCACATGGTTCCCGGAAGCAGCGGCATGGCCCCGCTCCAGCTCCTACGCATAGGGACAGCCAAGGGGCTCGGCATGCCGCCCCCGCCCCAAACGCCGCCCCTGCAGCTCCCATTGGTCGGCAACTGGGCCAATGGGAGCTGCAGGGGTGGCGCCTGTGGACGGGGCAGCGCGCAGAGCCGCCTGGCCGCGGCTCCGCATAAGTGCTGGAGGGGATACATGGCCGCTGCTTCTGGGAGCCGCTTGAGGTAAGCGCCGCCCGGAGCCTGCACCCTTGAGCCTCTCTCTGCACTCCAACCCTGATCCCCCTCCCGCCCTCTGAACCCTCGAACCCAGCCCGGAGCACCCTCCTGCACCCCAAACCCCTCATCCCCAACCCCACCCCAGAGCCTGCACCCCTAGCTGGAGCCTGCACCCCTTCCCGTACCCCAACCCCCTGCCCCAGCCCTGATCCCCCTCCTGCCCTCTGAACCCCTCGGTCCCAGCCCGGAGCACCCTCCTACACCCCAAACTCTTCATCCCCAGCCCCACCCCAGAGCCCGCACCCCCAACCAGAGCCCTCATTCCCTCCCACACCCCAACCCCAATTTTGTGAGCATTCATGGTCTGCCATACAATTTCTATTCCCAGATGTGGCCCTCGGGACAAAAAGTTTGCCCACCTCTGGTCTAGACCCTTTGAAAATATTTCCAATTCAGACATTTAGAAGGATGGTACATCAGAGCTTACTGATCTCATCACTAGAACAGAAAATCACATGACACTAAATTAAGAATAGACATGATAATGATACTTAACATTTCAATATAATCTGTCATCTAAGAAATTCTGTGTCCCACCCAACGCCCAAGTGAGGTGGGAAAGCAGTATGACATACATACTGCTAGCTAAGCTGGGGCAGCATATGATTAAGTACCTGATTAATCACATCCTGGTGTAAATCAGGATTTACTCCATTGAAATTGACGGAACAGCCTGGATTCGAGATCGTTGGCCCCAAGTTTCCTGCTCAGTCTCACACTGAAGGTCAGCGGCAGTTAGAAATAGAACCCAACAGTTCCTAGAACTTCCAGTTTCCTTGCACACTCATTTTTGTAACGATGAGTAACATTAATGAAGATTGCTTAAAATTAATAACCTGGAACAAATTTAGTGTTGTGGATGCTGTCACTGGGCCTATTAGACAACTGTAAGTATCACAAAACCACATATTTTCTGTGTTCCGGTGTCAGTACTGCATCTGCAAGAGGAGGTGGTTGGTGGGTTTTTTTTCCAATTCAGACATTCTGAACTACATTCTGAACATTCTAAGATTTGGATAAACACACAGAGTGGCCTAACGAGATGTGAAACTGACAATGCCATTGGCATTATATCATGATGCCAGCCTATTAGGAAGATTTCTTGTTACCTGGAAAATCATTTGCTTACAAATAGTTTGGAAAGGAATCACTGCATGAGTGAACAAGATTATGTCAAGTATCAGAGGGGTAGCCGTGTTAGTCTGGATCTGTAAGGTGCCACAAGATTATGTCAGTGTTCCATTATATGACTCAATAGTGACATCTATAGACCAAAACACTACAGTATATCTGTTTTTATATAAAGCATTGTAATCTCTTTGTGTATTTAACTTAACCAAAATATTTAATTCAAATACAAGAGATTTTATGCAGAAAGTTGTCATGTGACAATAGCTGAACTAATAATAATAGTAATAGCTGAACTAATATGTTTTCAGTGATTCCTGACCTAATTGTAATGAGACAGTATAGAACAAAATAAAACATTTTTATAAATCAAATTTATTTATCTAAGTTACTAATAATTACCAAGAATTATATTAAAATATAATTTTCTTGTCACTTCTTGCATTTCTCTGAGCTTAAAAACTGAAAAGAGGTTAGTCATTTTTTCTTTCACATTCTCATGCAATAAAGCATGATGCGACAATGTTTGGATTGCAAAAAGTAAACCTATTTCCACTGGAAATAAAAAAGCATGCCATTTTTATTATTTTTGATATTATTTGCATTGAGAGCAGCATTTAGAAAACCTGAACTCTCAGATGCTCAGAACGGATTAAGCTCCATTGTGCTAGGCAGTGTATAAACAAAACAAAACAAAAAAGTCTCTGTCAGATAAGCTTATACTTACAAAGCTGCATTTTACACTGAATTTTACTCAATGATATGGCCTTTAAAATGCACTCAGATGCTAGCCTAGTACACTAAGCAGCACAGTATCTAAGTATAGGGATCCATTTCTTGGGTTTGGAAAAAACATTCATAAAACAACGTCAATAGAATCCACATTTATCACTGATTTAATCGCAGGGCCCTAATCCGGAACCTACTTATGCTAATAGTTTGGGACCAAACGCAGCGGGGAGACAGCTTTCCGGTTGCACAGCTAGCCCAAGCCACCAAAAACACGTTCAGGAGGATGCCACTCACTCCAGCACATTCACGGGTGGAGAACTATTCTCCATGGGGAACTATAGAAGTGAAGCACTGAGCATGCTGGAGGTATTGCCAGCAGGCCAGTGCACAAAGCAGATTCCCTGGGCTGAAAGACTGGCCATTCCCTTTACTCCTTCCTATCCCCTCAGAAGTGGCTGTGTTCTTGTTGTATGGCAGCGACTGCAGGTCAGGACGGAGGATTCCAGAACTCACCCCGTGACAAGGTTTGACCTTGAAGCAAATCCCTTTGGCTACTGTTTCTGACGTGGGGTTCAGATTTAGGCCCCCAGGGAGGAGGTATGATACATATTGCATTTCATGGGACACACCATGTGATAAAGTTAGCTATTATCCCACTGGCACTATGAGAAGAAAAACACAAATCTGCTTCCCTAACAAAGGCAGGCAAAGTTAAAGGAAACACTAACGACCTCAACCTTTTTTGCACGGAAAAAGAGCACATTTCAAATAGTCTAGGGCTTGATCCTGCTGCTATTGAAGCCAGTTGGGGGGCCTGTGGATGTTCAGCACCTCTTCAAGTCAGGCCATGTATTCCGGTGCCTAAATATGGATTTAAATGCTTAACTTTATGTACCCGTGTTTGAAAACACTGGTCTATATACTTCAGTGCAGTATGAGTCACTGCTGAACCGATGATGTTTCAAAAGGGAGCAGAGGAAGAGGACAAATAAAAACATGTTAATTATTATAAATAACAACACAAATACTAACACCATCAAGTGTACTTTGTCTTCCTGACATTTTTAGAGGTGTGCATATTCAGTATAGCACTTATCTGCCAGAAGGCCACCCTGCAAACCTCAGGCCTGGTCTTCAGCTGGTGTGAATAGGAGCAGTGCCCACTGACACCAGCTGAGGACATGTTCTTTCAGCTTTTAATAAGGCTTTTACCACCAACTCTACCAACTTGCCTCTCCTCAAGCCTCATCACTTTGACTTCAGCATCTTCCTTGCCTCCACTGCTCACCTCTCCCTTTCTGGTGATATAAAGTGTCAAGTGGCACTAGGACACTCAAGCAGAGCTTCCGTGAGGTCCCAGAAGAGGAGCCTCCAGCAAGCAATGACACTTGCAGTACTACGCAGGCTTCTCATCTATACACATGTTTGCTTGGCTCCCGTAGAGCTAAAGAAGTTGTAAGCAAGGAGGCACTGTGCCATTGTAGCAGATGGGATGACTCTATGCAGTTGTCGTGCAGAGAGTGTGTCTGTCGTTGGTAGAATCTCCAGCCTGAACCTCTGAGCTGCTGCCTATCCTTAGGTTCACTCGACTTTATTAAAGAGGATGTTCCAAACAGCAGCCAATTCTTTTTAACATGCATATGGCTCCTGTTTCCATCGATTACCTGGCCTTCTTTTGTGACATGCTTTGCTTTTACATCAGTTTCAGGCATGTCGTTTCCATGCTGTGCAGTTTTACCTCACCAATTCAGAGTTGGAGCTATAGAAACAGGTCTTGCCTCAAATCCAGTTACATGGGGAGCTGATTGGTATGAAGCATTGGAGCAAAAGGGGAGTTCCCTGTTTTGCATTTTGATATGATTCTGTAGACATCTGGTTGGTTTGGGGACCAGAGTATTCTTCATCCAAGCATATTCCTGCCACTTCCAGTTTGTTTTATCTTTCTCACACAGACAGTGACTCCCTTGCCATTCAAATTGTAATTACAATGAATCTCTCTGTCTTTCACTCAAGACTCTTGGAACCAAATTGTTTCTGTGAATTTATAGTCAGAATATTTTACCTAATTTGAAACCATAAAATTAAATCAAGAAATCTGGAAGAGCTGATTAGCAGTCGTTTAAAGTTATACAAATAATAAAATACTCCAACTCTTAAAAAAAAATTTTTTTGTTTAAATCTTAAAGTGTTTTAAAAATCAACATTAAATGGAGATGTGATGTTAAGATTGCTTTTGTAAATCACGCTGTTTCGTTTGCGTCTCTCTGAAGCAGAAAGAAAGAGAGAGCCGGTCAGCTAATGACCATATGATTAAAGCAGCCTTTTGTTCTTTGCCTAAGTGTTTGCCTGGATGTTCTGAGAAATACCTAGTTCACATGTTAAGATCTCTAAAATGCATCAAAATTTAAAAGTACCATGTAAATGCTACAAAGTGTTTTTTCCCCCCACTCGGGATTTAAATGGTATTTATGTAAAAAGCAAGAGCTCATAGAATGAGAAGGAGGAGGAAAGGAGTGTTGTTCTCTACTCATACTTCGCCCATGATCCCAGAGAAGCTAGACCAGGGGTCGGCAACCTTTCAGAAGTGGTGTGCCGAGTCTTCATTTATTCACTCTGATTTAGGGTTTCACGTGCCAGTCATACATGTTAACGTTTTTAGAAGGTCTCTTTCTATAAGTCTATAATATATAACTAAACTATTGTTGTATGTAAAGTAAATAAGGTTTATAAAATGTTTAAGAAGCTTGATTTAAAATGAAATTAAAATGCAGAGCCCCCTGGACCGGTGGCTAGGACCCGGGCAGTGTGAGTGCCACTGAAAATCAGCTCATGTGCCGCCTTCGGCACACGTGCCATAGGTTGCCTACCCCTGAGCTAGATGCTGCTGTTAAAATGATACATACTAAAATAGCTAACGTTGATATTTATGATGTTGTCATTAGGATTCAGAGTTAGTGCCTCACTAGTTAATAATGGGGCAGCTGCATCCTTCTGGGAGCTAGTGTCTATCCGTACAGATGGTAAGACAGCTTCTGTCAGCTCACGTTCGAAAGGTTTTCTTTAAAGCGGTAAGGGTGCAATTTAATTGAAAGTTTGAATTCTGCAGAAACTGAAGGGCTGAAAGAGGGCTGCTGGTACATAATCTCACCACATACTGGTTCAAACCAACTCCTGAGATTCAACCCAACATGATTTTTTTTTTCACACAGACATGGGTAAAACTGCCTGTTCAGACAATTCAATCAAGGCCAGATGTATAGCACTGATCAAATTAAAATGAAGTAACTATACTTCTAATTACAAGACCCTAACTAATCTAAGGTTTGTTTCTGTGACTGATGCAAAACTTGGTCCAATATTCATGCTTGTACTATTAGTACATTTGGTTACAGTAATGCTGGGTATGCCACTGCTGTTTGCCTGCCTTTGCTCATCTTGTTACAGTAGCGGCTAGATTGCCAATTATTATAGGTGGGTCTGATAGCATTGCTTATTATTAAGGTTGCCCAACACTTCCCATTTTAAGACCCTGTTTTCAGTGGCTTATATTTTTGTATCAATCTCCAACCATTTGGGCTGAAATTTTCCATGCCTTGGGCTGATTATTTGGGGAAACATTCAGCTGACACAGTGCATCCATCTGGGACTGGGACTGATAGGTCGGGGGAAGAGGCTGGGATTGGTTGGCTGGAGAGGCTGGAACTGGGAACCGGACGAAAGGGGAATCTGGGACTGGCTGAGCACGGAGACGAGGAGTTGGGAGGCAGGGAGCCCGGGAACTGGTGAGGGAAAGAGGGCGATGGGAGAACTGGGAGTCAGTTGTCCAGGAAGGGGAATGCTGAGATTTGAACAAGCAGCTGGGGAGCGGGGAGAGGAAACTGAGTCTGGCTGGACAAGGAGACTGTAACTAGGAACCAGTGAGGGGAATGGAGACAGATCTGACAAGGAGCTACAGTGGGAAAACTGGGACTGGCTGAGCGAAGAGACTGGGACAAGGAGGCAGGGAGGAGGGACACTGAGGTAAGGAGCTAGAAAAGGAGGTTGGGGCATAGCTTGGAGAGAGAGACTGGAACTGAGAGACACTGGGGGGGAGGGGAGAGACAGTCTGGATGAGGAGTTGGGAGCAGGGAACTGGAACAGGATGTGGAGGGAGACTGGGGAAGAATCAGGACTAGGTCAGGGACAGGTTGGAGGGGATGGGACAGAAGGGTTCAAGCTTGGGGGAAATGGGTAGAAGAGTCTGTGTCAACGAGACAACACGCCCCTCCAGAGCACGGACAGGAACCGAAGAGTCCTGAGTCTCACTGCATCTCCGCTGTCAGAAAACAGCTGTGAAACCCACTGGAAAAGTTTCCCATCCACGTCTACTGCCAGTCCACACAGCAGTGGTAGGTTGTCATCCACTATCAGCTACTCTATTAGCTCACGTGGCAGAGGTTTGTGTGATGGATCTAAGGGTTCCAAGCCTGCTGATAAGAATCTGACTTAAAAAATAAATAAATCTAGGAAATCCCACTCCCCCTCCCCAATCCTCTCTTAAAAGAACATTAAGGTTGCAAAGTCAAGCACTCAAAAGTTAGGAAATGCCAGAATGAAGCTTTCCTTTTAATTCAGCCTTCTTGCTCATATGTTTTATGATATAATCTTTAATTAGATGAGTTTTTCCACACAGGATCCCTGTTTCATTCAGTACACAGGATGCCCCTGCTCTGGGAATGAATCAGAATTGTGTAGTAGAGAAGACTGTCGTGTGCAGGATCCCTGCCTTTTTTGTTGCAGGAGTTGGAAGTAATGTGTAGTCACAAGGCAGGGGATTGCAGGAAGAGAAAGGCAGGTTTCATGGTTAGGGCAGCTGAATGATGCCCAGGAGAACTGGACTGCCTTTGCCACAGAGTTCCTGTGTGATTCTAGGCAAAGCACTTAAACCAAACTTTTCACAGGTAGTTCTTTTAATGCGTATTCCTCATTTTCTGGGTGCCTGACTTGAGACCTTAGGGCCTAAACTGTGGAAATGTGGAGCTCTATGGCAGCTGTGCTTTGAACATAAAAAGTGATATATAGTGCTAAGTGCTTTGACAAATCAGGTCCTCGGTGCTTCAAATCGGCCACTCAGAATTAGTGGAAACTTTTGACCTTAATCTCTCTGTGCCTCACTTCCCCATTTGTATAATGGGGACAATACCACTTCTTCACCTCTTGGGGGTTTTGTGAAAATAAATTAATGTTTGTAGAGAACACAGCTACTATAGATTCATAGATAAGGCCAGAAGGGACCTCTGGGATCATCTGGTCTGACCTCCTGTATAACACAGGCCAGAGAACTTCCTTGAATTAATTCCTGTCTGAACTAGAAAAACATACAATATTGATTTAAAAATTGCCAGTGATGGAGAATCTACCACAATCCTTGTTAAGTTGTTCCAATGATTAGTTACCCTCATTGTTAAAAATTAACATTTTATTTCGAACCTGAATTTGTCTTGCTTTGACTTCCAGGCACTGGATCTTCATTTACCTTTGTCTGCTAAATGTGATGTATGCCACAGAAAACCAATGAGGAAATTAGTAATTCTGTATTTAGAACAGGACTTGAATAAATAGTGTACAATAAATAAAGCATTCAGCCACACACTGAACAAAGAGAAAACAAAATATTGAATAGATGTTAATTAAGTGTGCACTGAATGAGGCAGGAGTCCTGTGGAAAATATAGTATGTGATCACACATTTAAAGACTTACTATAATGCACACACACAAGGGGACCAAATTGAGGTTGCACGGGCAAACTTTTTGAGTACTTGGCTTTGCAACCTTCATAGTGTTCTTTTGATATGGTTTTTTGGAGTATAAGCCAGCATCACCACAGTCTCTCTGAAACATTAATGGAATTTACCCTCACAATGTCCCTGGGAAGTGTTATTACTCCCATTTATTTAAACAGTTGGGAAACCTGAGGTTTTGGAAAATTAAGAGTATTTCTACACTGCAGCTGGGAGTGAGCCTCCCAGCCTAGCACACGCTAGCTTTGCTCAAGATAGTGCACTAAAAATAGCAGTGTGGACACTGCAGCATGGTAGGCGGCATAGGCTAACCATCCCAGTACAAGCCTACCCACACCCCCTAGGTCTGTATTCAGGTAGCTACCCTACCTGTGCCACAATGTCCATTCTGCTACTTTCCCCATGCTCGCTTGAGCAAAGCTAGTGTGTGTCTGTCTACCCGGGCTGGGAGACACACTCCCAACTGCAGTGTAGACATTCCCTAAATGGCTTGCTGAGAGGGCAGGCACCAAGTCTGTGGCAAAGCCAGGAATTTAACCTAGGTCTCCCGAGTCCCAGTTCAGCACTTTACCCACAAGCCATCCTTCCTCTTTGCCATGATCCATTGAGCTGATCATACTTCTGTGTGAGCCATTGCTTTGGCTCCTGGGACCTTATATTAAGGACTTGATGTTCAGGTTCTAGATTCTTTTGCACATCTAGCCCTTTCCTAGTTGGCATCATCCTATGGACCATATGGTTATCCTCCATTCATGAGCAGAATGCCCACACAGGTCAATCAGAAGCAGTTCTCCGTATTGGTGGAAGTCCCCTACATGCTTCTGAGCTGCTCACATTGTACAGTTCTACCTTTAGGGTCCACCATACTTTAATTTTGGAGAACCCCTTCCAGAAGGCCTCTGGTCTCAGCCCCTCTATATGTCTTAGCAAAAAACTCTGATCTGTTGGGAATAGTCTTTTTTCCCTTCAGACATGTCATCTCTCTCTCTCTCTAGGGGTGCCCAAAAAATGGCCTGAGATTCATTGTAGCTAGTCCTAAAATGCCTCTAAAGCTGTAATGGCAAGATGAAACCAAAGTTGATCAAATGTAGGTTTTATTGCTGATGTACAGAAACAACCAGCCATTTGTATTCAGGAAGGAAGGTATCACCTCAGTGCTAATGTGGATACGAGAACAAATGGATATAAATTGGCAGTTGGGAAGTTTAGGCTTGAAATTAGGCGAAGGTTTCTGACCGTCAGAGGAGTGAAATACTGGAATGGCCTGCCGGGGGACATAGTGGGGGCGAAAGACCTCTCCGGCTTTAAGACTAAGCTTGATAAGTTTATGGAAGGGATGATCTGATAGGATAACTTGATTTACCCAATAGGTCAATAATGTGCCACNTATACTGGCACTAGAAAAGGTTCAGAAAAGGGCAACTAAAATGATTAGGGGTTTGGAACGGGTCCCATATGAGGAGAGATTAAAGAGGCTAGGACTCTTCAGCTTGGAAAAGAGGAGACTAAGGGGGGATATGATAGAGGTATATAAAATCATGAGTGATGTGGAGAAAGTGGATAAGGAAAAGTTATTTACTTATTCCCATAATACAAGAACTAGGGGTCACCAAATGAAATTAATAGGCAGCAGGTTTAAAACAAATAAAAGGAAGTTCTTCTTCACGCAGCGCACAGTCAACTTGTGGAACTCCTTACCTGAGGAGGTTGTGAAGGCTAGGACTATAACAGCGTTTAAAAGAGAACTGGATAAATTCATGGTGGTTAAGTCCATAAATGGCTATTAGCCAGGATGGGTAAGGAATGGTGTCCCTAGCCTCTGTTTGTCAGAGGGTGGAGATGGATGGCAGGAAAGAGATCACTTGATCATTGCCTGTTAGGTTTACTCCCTCTGAGGCACCTGGCATTGGCCACTGTCGGTAGACAGGATACTGGGCTAGATGGACCTTTGGTCTGACCCGGTACGGCTGTTCTTATGTTCTTATGCCAATGACTCTTTGACGTCACAGTGTTGGGTCGTAGCTATAACTCTGAGCTCTCTTTGTTTTCTCTTAATTTCACGGTAAATCATAGTAGGATTATTATAGGAAAAGGGAACTTACAATTGTACACAGACTACTCTGGAAAATTCAAATTCAAAATTTATCAAACTAAATTCTGCTTTTATGCTGAACACTGCTCACTTTGCGACAGATTCCAACACCCTTATTCATAGTTAGTAGCACCTTGCTCCAGTGACTTCAATGATCCTGTGAAGTAAGGTGCTATGTAAAGCACTAGGCTGTAGGTGCTGCTGTGTTATCCCTATAGTCCTGGACTTAACTGGACCAGAATCGGGCCCCTTTGGTAGCAAAATATATGTGTGTGCACTTTCCCCCCAAAGAAAAGCTGCCATCTCCTTTCCTAAGATAAAAATGAAGCTTTGTATATTTTATTTTAAATCCACTGCGGGTGCTACCATCTGTGCCAGCAAGCACAATGTTCTGCCATCCTTAAAAGCATGTTACAATTTGTGGTTATATAACTAGCATTTGACATGGTGCAGGGTTCTCCTTTCAACCCAATTTAATTATATGCTCTTTTTATATACTGAGGATGGCTCACACTAACAGGATTGTTTTGCCTGGTGGAAAAAAATGGTCATGACTTGTCATAGCGGGCTGGTTTATAGAGCCACTCATGTATAGTTAGGGCCCACTGCTTTGAAATTATGGTACTATAACAATCCTTTATTTACATATATTGCTGAAACAGTAAAAAGAGCAAACAGATTTCTTAACTAGAGACAGCTGAAATATCCCCTCTGGGCACTTGCCTCCTCATTGAGGCAATAACGTATGCAAGTCTAAATAACTTCAGTGCCTGGATTCCAGAAGTAAATTATCTTGACTTGAACCGTTTATGTTATTCTAATAATAAAATGGACTCAACATTTGGAGCTGCATGCATCCACCCCACTGCCCCCCTGTAAATTGGCAATATATATGGTGTTGGGAAAAAGAATTACCATGAAGTGATTTGTTAGAAAGGTCTCAATATACTCACCATGCAATTGCTAGACAGTACAATAAATAGATTCAAGTTAAATCAATAAAAGACGCAGTTCCTACTCTCCCCAGCTTGCTAACTTGGTGAATACTTGACCTAATTTATTATATATGGAATCTGAGTTAACGTTTCATCTTTACTTCACAGGAATTCAATAATCTTGTTTACCAGTTTCTCAAAAGCCACTGCCTCTTTTTCACTCAGAATTATTTCCTTTCCCCCTTTATTGCACGCTGCTTATTTTCTTTCCTTACATTCGCAGGTAAAGACCTTACACAAACACATGAGCTGCAACATTTGTTTTCGTGTTGCACATCGAAATCCCATTGCCATGCTTGGTGTTAATACTGAGATGCTTTGTTAATGCACGTGCTGTGGGTTCATTTCTTTTAACTATCTTTGCACTTTCTTCCATTGACCATACGTCTACAGCTTCCCTGACTCATCCTTGATCTTACTTGTTGTGAACCAAAGCAAAGTAGGAAGCACTGAGGTAAATACTGGGATGGAAGCAGGGTGCTGTGGGCCAAATTAAACCTCCCACTAGCGGAGCTGTGAAGAAGGTACCTTGCACGAGCAAAGATGGCTGGAGGCCATTCAGCGAGCCCCTCCCATATGCTCAGGGAGCACACACAGACCAGTTATGGCTTCCTTCTGTACAAGAGCACTAGGGAAAGTGCTTATAACCTCCTTCATGTGAAAGCGAAAATCCAGCTTCTGTGTTTTCTTGCAATACTGCTGAAGAATAAGCTTGCTTTTACAGAGGGAAGGACACACCAGAGTGTGCAAGTTTCCTGCAGATTTTCTTCCATTTCTAAAATTGAATTTCACTCCAGTTGAACTATTTAATGTCTGTACAGGGCTGGGACTGAGAAGCAATAAGTAGATGCTAAGTAACATTATTACTAACAGGTGCTTGGAAAAGGTGCCAGACTGTTTAATAACTGGAATTGGAGCCCACAAAGACAAGGAAAGGCTCCACCCCTTCAGGTGAGGGAGGGGCTACTGAGCCCTGAAATCAATAGAAGAAAGCAGGGATAGAAGTGCAGGTCACAGAGTCAAAACCAGGGCTCCAGAAGGGGCTGCCAAGCAGAGAACCTCAGGCAACACCCACATTTCCAAGGAGGAGTCCAAGGAGTCAGCCGATGCTGCATAGAAGAACCCTACCTAGATGTGTGACTGTATGAAGGACTGGAAAAAGGACCCACAATCTCAGAGAGCCATGTATGGAGGCGGCTGATGAGTAGGTCCTGGGACATTGTAGGGCCACGGAAGAGGCGTGCATAGAGGTGCCAACCTGACAGATATGGAAAACGAAGCACTGAATTGTGCATGGCAGAAAAAAAGCTTCCTCGTTTATGTGCTGAAACTCTTACCGGGAGGGCCCAGCCTTAGCAACGAGGAGGTAAATTTGTCTTCACACCCAGTCAACACTCTTACTGACAGGACTGCCAATGATACCAGTGTTTTTTATGATTTGGGCACCTGCTCGTTGGGAATTAGCTTGATGCTACGAAACCCACTTCACACAAGCTGTCAAACTGCCACTAGACAGGAACAGTCACCTCCAATACAGGTGTGAGTAAAAACAATGACCTAATGGCTTTGCCCCGTTACCAAGACCCTGAAGCGTTCAGTTCCCCTGGGACTCTAATGCACATGGGTTTTGTCTGCAGTTTTATAACGCTATAGACTCACAATTTAATATATAGATATGTAATCAAATTATGTACTCAAAAATGGATGACGGTGTTGTGGAAGTCTAAGTAACAATCTGTGCCAGCTTATATAGAGAAGCACAACCGTACTGTTCAATCTGTGATGGATATTAGGTATCACCATTTTTGTTTGCAACCTCTGTTGCTGTAAATGGATTTTGAAAGCCTCAGCTGAGCACTTCAGTAATTGTTATGCTATTGGTGTCTCTATAAATAGGATTATAGTAACACCTAGTAAAAGACAATCTCCTCCTTGAATACTAATACAGTGAGCATGGGTGAGTGCTATTTAGTTGTTGTTTATGAAGCTGGCAGCTTTTATAAACTTTTCCAAACCTAAAAAGCTTTTATAGAGTTTATGAGACTTTTCCAACATGTTTCTGCATTGAAAGACTTGTGACATAGACTGAATGAGAGACAAGGTGGGTGAGGTAAAATCTTTTATGGGACCAATTTCTGTTGGTGAAAGAGACAAGCTTTCGAGCTCTTCTTCAGCTCTGTGTAGCATGACAGCTTGTCTCCCTCACCAACAGAAGTTGGCCCAATAAAAGATATTACCTCACCCACATTGTCTCTCTAATATCCTGGGACCAACACAGCTACAGCACTGCAATAGACTGAATGAGACAGACAGACATTGACTCCCCCGCAAAAAAAGTAATATGTAATTAAAGACATTTACCACCAGATGGCAAACTAGTACAGCTCCCTCCGTTCTGGCAAGGATTCCTCTCACATGCATCAGGGTACAGAACGCAGCCAAGCTTTAATTCAGTCAGGCCAACCACTTCTGCAAAGCTGCTGCGCTTGTTTTGGAGCGGCAGTTCATTGTTATTCAGGATAACAGAATCCAGACAGCCTTGAAAACCACTCAAGACCTGGGTTGTCCTCTTGTCAGTCAGGCTCCGGACATTATCCACTTGCACCTGGGCTCCAAAGTAGACAGAGCTATCTGTACTCAGAGTCTGGAAGTAGAGGGGGGCTTTGCGCCGCTCCACGTAACTGTCATCAAGTGACAAGCTTGTGAAATTCCGATTGAGCTCCAGGAAGACCGAGTGCCAGTTCCCATCATTAACAGTCCTGCCAGAAATTCCCAGGATTCCCGGGCCACTTCCACAGTCCAACTGGAACCACAATTTGCCATCCACGATCTGTGGGGGTAAAAGCAAAAACTAAACCGCTTAATACATTAGTTTTACAACACTTCTTTAATGTGTGTCCTTAAAACTGGTCTGATACTTTACACGAATACTGTGGTATATTGTAGCAACCATTCACAACAACATAGACACACATTACTGTACATTAGCGGCAGCAGTATAAATAAGTTTCACACTACAGGAGAGAGAGCGTGATGGTGTAATTCAAGGGATAAGGCACTGGGCTGGGACACCTGGCATCTATTCCCAGCTCTCTCATGTGACTTTGGGCAAGTCACTTCATCTTTCTGTGCCTGTTTCCTCTCCCATCATGTGCCTCTCTTGTCTATTTAGACTGGAAGCTTTTGGGGCAAGGACTGTCTTGCACTGTACATTGCCTGAGCTTAGGACAATGGAGCTCCAATCTCAGCAGGGGATGCTAGGTGCTAATACAAATAGGTTTAACGGCGTTTACATTAGCTGGGCGGCAGGATTTTGCATCCCTGTAGCTTTCACGGAGGAGCAGTATTTTTGTTGTTTTTCCTAATGTCACAAGTTCACTCCCCTCTATCAACAAACACTGAAATCCTGATTAACCAGGGGTCAGTTACTTCACTGCACTCCAGCTTCCACTCAGAAAATGCAAGAACTGCCCGCGAGCTTCTACTTTCTTTCCTTCCCTCATATCTGTACTGAGCTCATCACTGTGGTGTCTGAGCCTTTAATTTAAACATCATCATCACCACAACATAAAGGTCACACCTGAGTCTAGTTTCCTACCTCTTCCCCTAGAGGCAGCTGGGGATTTATTGATGGTGGTGGTGATTATTTATTACTGTTCCTCTTGCTCCTTGTCTGGCTGGCGGCAGAGGAATGGAGGTGCTGGTTAGGAAAGAGGGTCTAGTGTGGAGAGGAGACTGGACTAGAACTCAAGAGACCTGGGTTTGATTCCTGCTTCAGACTCCTTGTGCGCTATTGGGGAAGTCACTTGATCTACCCTGTGCCTCAGTTCTCCATCTGTAAACCAGAGTTTACACTTCCCTACATCAGAGGGGTTGTGAACATACAATCCATTGAAAATTGTGTGAGGGCCAGTGCATGTACATAAATAGTGACAAGTAGAAACCTATGCCTGGGTTTCCCTGAAGTTGAAGCTTGCCAGCATTGTGGGGAAGGTGATGTTCTTGGTCCCCCAAATCCAGAGCACAAAGACTGGCTTCTCTGATTAGCTGTTTATCCAAAGGTTGCGAGTGTCACCAGAGGACCATGAGGAACTTTAAAATGGCTGACAGATTTGGGAAACATTTCCCTTGATGTGCTAACACATTCATTGGACCCACACACTTTTAAAACCTTTGTAATTGTTTTACTTTTATTTCTTACTAAATGTTGTCCTTCAAAGGCACAATCTTTTTGCTGTGAGGAAACGCTACCATCTCATCTGGAGCATGGTGATACAAGTGACAACCCAGCCTCTGATTTAACTGCTGCCATTACTACTTCTTCCCTTAAAAGTCATACAAAATGGGCACCTGTAATAGAGATGTCTCAGCTTTCAGCTCTAGTGTAGCACAATGAAAGGAAAACAGCCTTCAGGCCTTAACTGATGTAGCATCAGTGATGAAACAGACAGTTGGCAGAATGAGGATGGTGCACTTACTCTTTTAGCCCTAGAGACCAGTGTTCAGATCTAGATTAGGTTACTGGTGAAAATAAGTTTGGTAGTTTCTGCAGGTCCTTACTGTATACACTGCAGTTTTATTTTGAATAGCCTCTGCACTGTGACTCAAAATGCTTTATCACATTCTCTAAGCAATATTTATCCTCACCACCCCATTTTGGGACAGCTCTGTCCCAGTGTTTATCCCCCACGTAACGTGCAGACACTTTATACTTCCACAGCATTCCATGCAGCAGACATTCTGCTAAGAGGACTCTTTGTATCAGTTTATACTGGCAGAAGCTAGCATCTACTCAGGCTGTATCTGGTCCATTATATCTATTTTACACCTGGGTAAACCGAAGAAGAATAGTTAACTGGGATGCCAAAGGTCAAAATGCAAACCATGGCAGAGTTGAGTATAGAAACCAAGAGCGTTGATTCCAGGTCGCCTGCTCTACAGGTTCTCAAACCATGGTCTGTGCAGCACATGCCAGAGAGCTGGCAAGTCACATGTTGCTGGCTCCACCTCCTTGGGTCAACAGGCCTATCATTAGAAGAAGAGC
This sequence comes from Platysternon megacephalum, assembly GCA_003942145.1. Taxonomy (NCBI): domain Eukaryota; kingdom Metazoa; phylum Chordata; order Testudines; family Platysternidae; genus Platysternon; species Platysternon megacephalum. The sequence goes on from QXTE01000135.1 coordinate 1,164,300, forward strand.
ATGGAAACTGTTGGAAACAAGAAAGAAGTGTCAGCCTACCTGCCTCTACTAGTAGCTACTGCTAGATAACTAGGGTGACCAGACAGCAAGTGTGAAAAATCAGGACAGGGGGTGGGCGGTAATAGGAGCCTATATAAGAAAAAGACCCAAAAATCAGGACTGTCCCTATAAAATCGGGACATCTGGTCACCCTATAGATAACAGGAGGAGAAGATGGAACCGGAGCAGCTCCCAGGGACTGGAGCCAACCGCAGAATGACTACAAATAACTAAACATTTCTGCATGTTTACAATTGTCGTAGTTGGCAATGGGATGTTGTGCAACAGTGAAAGGGAAATAGTTTCCTCTGATCAGTAAAAGAGAGGGGAGGTGCCCAGGAGGCAGTGGTCCCCAGCTCACTCTAGCCACCAGATAGACACATTGAAATGTGTCTGTCTGTGCATTGCTTGGCTCTAGAAGGTACTTTAGTTTTTTTACTTTCATCTGCACTTGAGTTTGCACAAAAGTCCCATAAAATATTAAAGCTAATACACTCCTTGACATTTCTCCACTCCTTGACATTAATTTTTTCCTCACTTTGCTGGCTTTGGAAATTGAGGTAAAATATTTGGGACAAGGGCATGGGCTGAATTTTCAGCTACAGCCAACTTCCATAAGACCTTATGCCCCACCACTCACAGCTTCTGATCCTGAGATTGGCCAGATTTGGACTGGCTGTAACTTTGAATGGGCATGCTAGGAGATAATGGCTCTAAAGAGGCCGTTCCACTGCCCAGCACTCAGAGGGTGGGGGCACAGAGCTGGCTAAGCCGGCTGTATGCCACATAGGGACTCTCTTCAGCTGCTTTACATGCAGGAGTGGTGCCTAGCAGATGGAATCCAGAGGACGAGAGGAAGGATTTGGCCTTATGAGTTTATCATGAACAACCCTTTATTTAACAGGCCATGACCAGACAAACCTGTAAGAGTCTGATGGAACTAAAGAAAATTGGAAATGTTTCTAACACAACAAACTTAACTGATAGAGTTTAGAAATCTAAACTGTTGTCTTCTACTCCCAAAGCTCAATAAAGAAAAAGGCTGAGAGGTGTGTATAAGAATAAGTCTGGATTCACCTTCCATTTCAAAGTCTTATCTCAGAGGGCTTAAAAACTGGCCAACAATTACTTTAAATTAAAAGCTGGCCTATTAAGCTATCAATTGAAGACGAATCTTTTGATCATCAAGATGGCCCCACAAACTACAGTTGTTGTTTTTAAATTGAGAAGCGGCAGTTTATTTTTCCCCATGCAACAAATAAACACCCCAATTTTGTAAGAGCAGTTTAGACAGGCGGTTTGAAAGTTTGGCCTGACATGGTCTAAATACAAACTACAAGGGCGGAGCGGGGGGCGGGGGGAGGAAGGGGGGAGAGGAGAGAAGAGGTGCTTTGAAAAGTAGCCATTATAGGAGCGGTAAATACAGTTCTTTCCCTAAAGGCTTTTATTACGCTTACTATGGAGTCTATTCTCCTGCATATAACTCCCATAAGGCTCATTATACCCTGACAGGTCCATTATTGACATGCCTTTTACCGGTATCCACGTAACATGCTTTTCCAATTATCTACCTAAATACAGCACCGTACACACACTCTTGGGACAAACATGACACAGTTTTTATCTGGGAGACAATGTTTTAAAGGATCTTGAGTTTAAAAATGCTTTACATATCTTCTGTTGTAGCTTGATCTTCTCTTTCCTTTCTTTTTCATCTGTTTTATTCTTCCCCATTCATATGTTTATTAAATATTACAGCTCCTCTGTATGCTCTGAAATTTCATGTCCATTTCATTCAATGAAAAACATGTGCAAGTCAAGTCTTGGAGAGAACAAGGATGGTCCAGGGGTTACGGCTGTAACCTAGGATTTGGGAGACCTGCATTCATGTCACCGGTAACAAACTGATAACTTAAACAGTTATAAGTCACCAGGATCAGATGGTATTCACCCAAGAGTTCTGAAGGAACTCAAATATAATATTGCAGAACTGCTGACTGTGGTATGTAACCTGTCACTTATATCAGCCTCTGTACCAGATGACTGGAGGATAGCTAATATGATGCCAATTTTTAAACAAGACTCCAGAGGCGATCCTGGCAATTAGAGGTCGGTAAGTATAACTTCAGTACCAGAGAAACTGTTTGAAAGGACAGAATTATTAGACACACAGATGAACACGATTTGTTGGGGAAGAGACAATACATCTTTTGTAAAGGTAAATCATGCCTCGCCAATCTATTAGAATTCTTTGAGAGGGTCAAAAAACTTGTGGTCAAGAGGGATCCAGTGAATATAATTACTTGGACTTTCACAAAACCTTTGACAACGTCCCTCACCAAAGGCTTTTAAGCAAAGTAAGCTGTCCTGGGATAAAAGGGGATTAGGGATAGGGAACAGCTTCTATATGAGGAGAGATTAAAAAGAATGGGACTTTTCAGCTTGGAAAAGAGACAACTAAGGTGGGGATGTGATAGAGGTCTATAAAATCATGAATGGTGTGAAGAAAGAGAATAAGGAAGTATTATTTATCCCTGCACATAACACAAGAGCCAGGGGTCACCCAATGAAATTAATAGGCAGCAGGTTTAAAACAAACAGAAGAAAGAACTACTTCACACAATGCACAGTCACTAGGAACTCATTGGCAGAGGATGTTGTGAAGGCCAGAAGTACAACTGGATTCAAAAAAGAATTAGATAAGTTGATGGAGGACAGGTCCATCAATGGCTATTAGCCAAGATGATCAGGGATGCAACCCCATGCTCTGGGTGTCTTAAGTCTCTAGCTGCCAGAAGCTGGGAATGGACGACAAGGGATGGATCACTTGATAATGACCTGTTCTGTTCATTCCCTCTGGGGCACTTGGCATTGGCCACTGTCAGAAGACAGCATACTGGGCTAGATGGACCATTGGTCTGACCTAGTATGATTGTTCTTATGTTATGTCCCTGCTCCGCTACAGACTTCCTGTGTGACCTTGGTGCCTCAGTTTGCCACCTGGGAAATGGGGATAATAGCCCTACATTAAATACATTAAAGAGTGTGAGTTGCTCAGATACAGCAGGGATGGGGGCCATAAAGTACTTTAGAAAGACAAACATACAGACAGTTACAGTCCTTAATGTGGCCTGCAAGGGAAGTAAGGTGTTCTGCTCAAATTGTGAGCTATGAGTAAGAGGGTGAGGAGGGGCTGAGAGCAGGAGGAGGCCTGGCCCTACCCAACCTACTTGCTGGCTACAGAAGCTGGATAGACACACAGGGAGGAATAAACTGCTCCACAAAAACAGGTGAAGCAAGTTACTCCTTCTCCCAGAGCAGGCACTGAGTAAAGGAGAAATTCTTGCTCACTGAGTAACAATTCACTTCTAGTTTGCTGCCCCTTCCTTAGGACAGGCTGTCAATTTACAATCTAATTTTTGGTAGTGCATTGAGAGATATGGGAAACAAAGCTAAAATTCTGTCTGAAGACGGTAAATGCTAGCAAATGTTATGAAAATCAAATTAAAAGCTGATGCTCAAGTCAGGTTCTGCAAATTCCCATGCAAATAGCTTTTACGCCTTTGGACCTAAATGGGATGGCTAACGGCTTGCTGGTCTGGGACTTCAGCTCAGAACAGAGCCTCCGGTGCTATTTTTGCACATACAGCGAGGTGCAAACTGCCCCATCCTGTGGTAATACAGTCCGTGGCACCTCAGTGGAGACCCGCTCTGATCACATTAAAGAATGTTGCTATAGATTCACTGCAGGGCAGCCAGTGTTTCTTTAAACTGGTAATTCCTGAACAGCTAAGTGCTTCCTACCTCAGAACACAACTTACCTTACAGTCTCTCTCCTTACAGCTGCATGGGCTGTAACATAAATATATACAGTAACTCCTCACTTAAAGTCGTCCCGGTTAATGTTGTTTCGTTGTTACGTTGCTGATCAATTAGGGAACACGCTCATTTAAAGTTGTGCAGTGCTCCCTTATAATGTCATTTGGCAGCCGGCTGCTTTGTTCACTGCTTGCAGGAAGAGCAGCCCGTTGCAGCTAACTGGTGGGGGCTTGGAACCAGGGTGGACCGGCAGCCCCCCATTAGCTCCCCGTTCCCCTAAGTTCCCTGTGTAGCAGCTGCCCAGCAGGCTAGCAATAGCAGCTGTCCCTTCCCCCACTGCCATGTGCTGCTCCTGCCCTCTGCCTTGGAGCTGCTCCCTGAGACTCCTGCTTGCTGTGCGGGGGGAGGGAAGGAAGAGGGGGGCTAATTTCAGGGTATCTCCCTCCCCCCTGCTCCTGCAACCCGCTTACCCCATCTTCCATAGAGCAGGGGGGACACACGACAGGGCTCAGGACAGAGGGAGCTTGCTGGCAGCAGCTGCGGTCTCCGCAAGCTGCTGATCTAATTAACAAGGCAGTGTACTTAAAGGGGAAATGCGCATCTCTCTCTCTCACACACACACAGTGTGTGTCTCTGTCTGAGATGCTGTCTTCCCTCCCTCCATTCCTGCTGCCTTGTAGAGTGTGAGAGTTAACCCTTGAGGGCTCAGCCAATTGCTAGTTCATCATTTAGCAGTAAGGCATTCCTTGGGAAATATCCCGCCCTCTGACTCCTCCACCTCAACCAAGCTTCACAATCATCATCACTGTGTACCAGTATTAAATTGTTTGTTTAAAACTTATACTGTGTGTGTGTATATATATATATATATTATATGTGTATATATATATTATGTGTGTATATATATATATAATGTTGTAGTTATGTTCCTGAAAAATGCGACTTTAAGCGAAACGGTGTTAAGTGAATCCAATTTCCCCATAAGAATTAATGTAAATGAGGGGGTTAGGTTCCAGGGAAATTTTTTTCGCCAGACAAAAAACTGTATTATATATAGTCTTTTGTCTGGCGAAAAAAAATTCCCTGGAACCTAACCCCCTCATTTACATTAATTCTTATGNCGCAAGCTGCTGATCTAATTAACAAGGCAGTGTACTTAAAGGGGAAATGCGCATCTCTCTCTCTCACACACACACAGTGTGTGTCTCTGTCTGAGATGCTGTCTTCCCTCCCTCCATTCCTGCTGCCTTGTAGAGTGTGAGAGTTAACCCTTGAGGGCTCAGCCAATTGCTAGTTCATCATTTAGCAGTAAGGCATTCCTTGGGAAATATCCCGCCCTCTGACTCCTCCACCTCAACCAAGCTTCACAATCATCATCACTGTGTACCAGTATTAAATTGTTTGTTTAAAACTTATACTGTGTGTGTGTGTATATATATATATATTATATGTGTATATATATATTATGTGTGTATATATATATATAATGTTGTAGTTATGTTCCTGAAAAATGCGACTTTAAGCGAAACGGTGTTAAGTGAATCCAATTTCCCTATAAGAATTAATGTAAATGAGGGGGTTAGGTTCCAGGGAATTTTTTTTCGCCAGACAAAAAACTATATTATATATAGTCTTTTGTCTGGCGAAAAAAAATTCCCTGGAACCTAACCCCCTCATTTACATTAATTCTTATGGGGAAACTGGATTCACTTAACACCGTTTCGCTTAAAGTTGTATTTTTCAGGAACATAACTACAGCGTTAAGTGAGGAGTTACTGTATTTGGATACATGTATGTGCCCTAGCATACAAATATATAAAACTCATGAAATATGTGAAATAGGCAGAGAGGTGCAGAGGTGCTTCTAAAGGGTGATGCAATTTGGTAGGTTTCGATTGTTTCATTCAATAAGCAAAATGAATATTGTAAATTACATTAAAATATTAGCCTGGCAGAGGGGCTTGGATCAGTACATCAACACAGGTAATAAAACGATCAAATGGTTCTTCTGAGACCACCTTAGGCTTGTACAGTCCATCTGCAATCACATACCATGGATACAACATGATGCCTATTGATCTATCTAGGGAAATATTTTGTTAATGGGATTACATTTCAGGTTCATGTGTGTAAAATGGTATATTTAATACTGAACTATTACTTGCTTCAACTCTAGCAACACCTGGGATCACACCCAAGCTTCAATCTTATCCTGCATAAAGTGATGTTGTAGTAATACATTAAAATGTATAAAATTCACTTAACTAAGCTATGCAAAGTTTCACACTGACTGCCTGGACTAAAAAATATATGATCACCTTATACTATTCAACAGTTACGTTTATTACATGACAGGAAAGTCGGTCTTTATTTTTTTAATCTCTTTGATTTTATAAAACAAGTGGGACTTAAATGAGGATTCTCATCCAAAATGGCCTAATCTTGGTTAACCTTATTACTTTTCACTGATAGATGTTACACAAGAGAAAGGAACACGTGATGCAGTTCTCTGCATGTGTAATCATTCCTAGGGAAAACGCAATTGAATGACATCTCATTTTGCTCCAACAGCTTAAAATCAGGAAGCATACATCTGAAAGAATTTACTTTTAGAATGGCTGACCCCTCTAAATCAATGGATAAATTGCTTCATTTGAAACAACAAAATAAATAACACCCCTATTATATCAACGTACTATAACTAAAAGCTTGGAACAGGATGGTAGACATGCAGTTTGTTCAACTAAATTGATTATTCAGTGAAGAAGGACCCTGTGTTACGATGATGAAGCATTTCCATCCCCCGAGTTATTATAAACGTATGAGCTTCCAAAATTAAACTGGTCATTTAAACATTAAAGACCATATTGTGCTATCAATTTTTAAGTAGATATCCATGGTGGTGGTGAAAGCTTATTTCCAAATCAATGTACAATATGCCCTAAATATATCTTTTGGCCTCAAGAGAGTTTCACACAAAGCCTAAAATTGGTAGCATCAATATTGTTCCATTTTCTACCCTCATTTAGGGCTTGATTCTGTGAAGAGCTGAGCCCTCTGGCTCTGATCCAGCAAAGCACCTAAGCATGTGCTTAAAACTTAGTATGTGCATAGTCTCAATGACTTCATGTGCGTGAAAATGAACAAACATTTCAGTGCTTTGTTGGATTGGGCCAGAGTGCTCTGCACACTGCGGGATCAATCCAGTATCCCCTTCTTTGAAATATCTCGTCAGATTTAACTTAATTGAAAGCAATACTCAAATCTTCTGAATAACAGTCTCACATTTAGAGACCTTGTCCAGTCTATCAATCTTAGATACACATATGACTGGTATTACCATAGTGTTTGAGTGGCTCACAATCTTTAATGCATTTATCTTCACAACACCCATTTTACAGATAGCGTCATTTTTTCAAAGGTGCCTAAGAGATTTAGGAGCCAAATCCCATTTTCACAAGTGGCTTAGAAGTCTAAGTCTCAAATGGGCTAAAAATGCTTTGAAAAAATTGGCCTAAGTGAATTGCCCAAGATGGCACAAAGTCCATGGCGGAACAGCGAAATGAATCCAAATCTCCATATCAGACCCTAATCACTGGAACATGCTTTCTCTCTATTTTAGGTTTTCTTAAATGTCTGTCACCATAGTATCCAAGCCCGTTGGTAATGTTAACTAAATATGTAATCCATTGGAATGATAGGCACCATATGAATGTGGGATTATCGTTTGAGTATTGCATGTGCATTACAGACAGGGCTAATCGAGCTATCTATTGTTAAGGTTGCCTGACACGTCCAATCATAAGATCCTAGTTTCAGTTTCTTACAACTTTACCAAACTTTAATTATTCAGGATGAAGTTTTATTTATGAGTGTCTGCTTCAGGTTGAATTTTTTGGGGAAACTTCATCCAAAATGGTTCAGCCATTTCCAAGAATGAGATTAGGAAAAATAGATCATTTTTGTCCATGTTAAAAAACTCTTATTTGGAAACCACTAGCACCCTCATATTTGAAAGTTTAAGCAATGGCCGTTTTTACATCTCCAAACATTTAGGACTCAATTAGGTATCACACAAGCCTGCGCTGTGCTGATTTCCCTGCTCTCCCTGCCCCCCATGAAAGGCACAATACTCCTACTCATGAAACATTTTTTGTATTTAAGCACAACAGCTAAAGCGACATTTGCTGTCTAAAAAAATGCTGTCACTGTTTTAAAATTACCTGAACATTCAAACAAAAACAAAAATCTAAAAATTGCAAACACAAATACAAAATGCTTTGTACCATTTCTTCCACTGCTGAGTTACAGTACATGGAAAAGATACAATCAGTCACATTGTCTTCATTCAGTGCCTTCGGGATCCCAGCAGAAGTATTATACATGGAGGTTGTTGGAACTGTTTATCCTTCTCTTTTAACCTGCTCAACAGAAATTTGGCCTTCCATAGAACCACTTTTTAGGCTGTTCAGCAAAGAGTCAAGTCACAGAGACTTAATTCAATATAATAGGAGTCTCCACCTACCCCCAGTCATCTAGAAGAACAATCATTCAAGCCACCTCATTCAAGCAGAGAAGCTTTTTAAAAATAAATAAATTTGTTTTTGAAATTCAGCGGTATGAAGGCACATTTTCCAATCACACAGATGCAGAGGAAAAACAGCCTTTTCAACAAGTGTGGTTTAGAATACACAAGCATCTAAATGGCCAGGTCTTACATCTCAAGTAGATCGACTCTTGCGCCTAGTCACATACAATGGTCATATAAGATACAGCACCCAATGGTCCATATTCAAAGAACACTACTACTGCAATGCATATCAAGCTGCTTTTTTGTTTGTTGTTTTTGTTGAAATTGCTGCTTTTCCCTGTTACCATGAAACAGATCAATCTTCATCTTCTCAATTCACAGCTGAAATGAGAACAACATTCCCCAAAGCAAGAGCCAATGAGAAAACATATAATCAAGAAAATAAGTGCAGGAAAGATAACATTTCAATTACCTTCAGAATTATACAGGGATTTGCTCTGGTGTACATTATAATCCCATTGCTTTGTAAGGTTCGCAGACGCAGAGCCAGCTTGAATTCTTCTTTCTTGCTATTTTCAGAAACCCGGTATTTGATGTAACTATTCCCAGCAAAGCTAAGGGAAGTGTGCCCTGAAATAACCGTTTTGAGAAGATACATATTGCAAATGAAGTTAATAACAGAACATAGGTAGCTAACAAAGAAACTTTTAAATAAAACCCACCTTTGACTGATAAAAAACGTGTCTCCATTGCAAACCACACACCGTAGATTTGGGGAGAATAATTTCATATAAGGGGGAAAATCCAACTCACCATTCTCAGACAAGAGGCCTTATTGACTTCCTTGGAACTATTGGCAGGTGTAAGGTGAGAAGGATTTAGCTCTAGCAGAGCACCAGAAATCAGAATTTGCTGGTGAATCTGCACCCTCTGTTAGCACCAGGATATTTCTGACTCTGAGTCCTACTGAAAGCCCATTGAAGTCAATGGAAATGGTCGCTTGACTTTGCGTCAGGACCCTAGTGCCTTGGTGGTAAACATAAGCTGAACAAAATGTACAAAGTTCCTGAAACGTTCTTTTCAAGACAGCATGGTATTTTTATCACAAAAATTACAAACTTTATGAATGTTAATAACAAGTAAAACCTTGAATTAATATCAGATGTCTCCTAAAGGATCCCAAAGTGCTTTGCCGCTAGCAGGGCAGTATCCAGTGATAGCAGGTCTCTAGAAAGAACTGTCTGCTCAAAGTCCCATGTTTTACTGATTTGGGGCACCATCCTGATCAGATTCAGGTCAATGGGAGTTTTGTTTGTAGACGCAGAATCAGGTATATATACAGCACCAGGTTTGCACAACCAGCATTTTTTACAACACTCTTAAGTAAACGGAGTGAGACCAGATTCTGGGAGGTGTTGTGCATACACAACTCCCATTGACTTCAATAGCAACTCTCCGTATTATGATACAACGGCAGCACTTCTTATATAAAAATCACACTTTTAAGTATTTCCTGGTTACTCTTTTGACGGAATCTGCACCTGAACATTCTCCGAGCTTCCCTGGCGGGCACTGGCAGATGAATGGTCTTCGACTAGCTTCGTACCCCACACACTGCATGTCCCCTGGACACGGCTTCTCCATACAGGGATCGCTGGACCCAGGACACAGCCCTCCTGTGATCAATTGAAACATGCTGTTAAGAATACAATGTCAAACATACACCTTGGCAACAGGAAACAGAAAGAGACTTAAAAACTGTAACAGAATTTAACTCTGGATTGGAAACTCTTTGGGGCGGGGATGTCTTTTAAATAAGTGTGCGTAGCGCGCCTAGTGTAATGGGGTGCTGGTCCTTGACTGGGTGCTTAGGTGCTGCCATAAGACAAATCAATAAATAAATAATAATAATAATAATAAACAATTATGACCAATTCACTGGTGTCATGATGGCTTTGCCAGTGTTTTCGTTCCAAACCCCCTCTCTGGAGGGGATCTAGAGCTGACCCATGAAATAGATTACTAGGGGCTACATCCTTCTTCTGCCTTGCCTCAAGTCTGGAGAATTCTGTGCAGGCAGGAAGGATAGCCACGCCCAGGCTGCACAGTGTAAGGAGAGCTCCTTGTGCAGGTGGTACTGCAGTATCCTCACGCTCCACAATGGCATGCTGATCCTTCCAGAAGAGGAAAGCAACCCCATAAAGCTGGATTCTGGATACACTGCTAGACGCCACAAATCCTGCACCCTCCCTCCCAAATGTGGCTGCATAAATCCCACTGCATCTGGGATCCTGGACAAAAAAGGAGGAGTGGACAGGATTTTTCTGTCTTTGAAGCTAAGTATTATCCTACAAAGGATTCAGGGTGGAGACATTTTTTTAATTTAAAAAATAATCAGATGGGTTATTTTAAATTATATATTTTTAAGACAGGAGAAGTTTAACACTCTAAATAGCTAGCTTCACTTTACAGACTTAAATTGGGCAAAATAATCCTTAAAATACCCAAACTGTATTTAGTGGCATATGTAAATGGGTTAAAATGACTTAAACTTTGAAAAGTCATGACAGCTGAGGCACCGTCAGTACTTTCATAAGGATTTTGACTAGGTTTGCCAACATGGGACACAATTTTGGTCTGACCTATATCCATGAAGATCTCCTGCTGACTTCAAGAGGTAGTATGGAGGCAGAATTGAGTCCCTAAGGTCTAAACCTTGCTTAAAATCTTTCCTTACAACACAGGCACTGCAAGCACTTCAAAAATTCCCTAAATATGTAACACCCAACAAACTCAGATGGCTGCTAAGGGCTTGATTTAAAGCTAACGGAAGTCAATGGAAAGTTCCCATTGAATTTAATGGACTCTGGATCAGGACCTTATTTTTGTCTTTTTAAAAGCCCTTAAATACATATATATTTAAATTATCTCAGTCTGGAAAGGCATGTAAACACTGTAAACCTCAATGCAAATGACCACACAGCCTCTGAGGGAGCCACTGAAGCTCATCATATCTATCCTCAAATGCTTCTAGAAAGAGACACTTTCTTTTTAGCCACCACAAAGAAATACAAAGGAAATTAACATACACTGGGCCAAGTTCTGCCCTTGGATGAGTTTGTGGGACTTCTAGCGAAATACATGTGGTTGTGCACGCCTGCCTATGCTTGGGATTGATTTGCTTCTGTTGATTTGTATCTAGGGCTTGAACAGAGAGAGGGCCAGTGGTGGGGGATGGATAGGGTTAGCACTTCCTCGTCTGTCAAACTTAAATGAATACATCTCGGAGCAGATTTAAGGACAGGAGAGTCCCCCCTTATTGAATATTTGCTGTTCCTGCTTTGTGTCACAACCTTAATGTCATTTGAATGTGGGTTTTTTTTTAGTGCATGTATTTTATTTACAGTGCATAAAGAAAGTAATGAACCTGTAATAGGACAATCCCCTCCCACTCCTTGCAGTTATGAAAGAGACTACGTTACTGCTAACACACTTTTGTACAAGCCAAGCATGGCTCAGACTAAGCATAGCTCAAGTTACCTTGCACGGTAGGTATGTTCTGGAAACAGAAAACGTATTACTGTAGGTTTCAAAGTGGAGATGGTCTGCCTACAAATATGGCAGAGACTATCGATGTCTATGCTTGACGAGCAACACAGTCAGTTTAATCTTGTAACACCTCCCCTCCTTTGTCAAACATTTGTTTGAGACGTCTGTGCAGTAAATGAGCACTGATGTGAAATGATGCATGGCAATCTTTATTAATCAGTGTAATAGGGTATAGTAACATGCATAATAATGAAGAAGAGCTCTGTGTAAGCACAAAAGCATGGCTCTTGCACCATCAGAAATTGGTCCACTAAAAGATCTTATTTCGCCCACCTTGCCTCTCATGCATAACACTAGTAATATATTATCACATTTCAACTCCTATAGATACTAATAGGGATGAAATCAACAGGCTTCTATGGAAATTTAATTCAATAGGGTTCTAAAGAAAATATTCTAAAATTACAGAATTTAACTGAGAATGAGATATTTTCCATAGGTGTTTTTGTGTGTTTTCTTTTTAAACAACAACAATCCTATAGAATTCTATGGCAAGGACACAATTCTCTAGAGAATGGTACAAATATTCCATAGAAAGGTTATAATTTACTGTTCAATTCCATCAGCTATTTCAATACATTCTTATTAGGTGTATGCTCTATATGCACAGTATATCTGTTCTTTGAAGATACTTAAACCTTATGTAAGGCAGTAATTTAAGTGAGCCTCTCTGTAGCTGACAAATAGACAAGTCACTTGGGCTAAAGCCCCAGAGCTTGTGAATATGCTGAACTGCTGAGATTTCAGAATGTGGCATTGCACATTTTCACAACCCTTTAACCTTTGATTAAAATCTCTGACATTAAGCAATAAATCAATACTTGGCTTCTCTATCAGTCTCTGCCACTTTTTAGCTGATTCTAACTCTTGATTTGTAGTTCAGATTCATCATTCCACGGTCCAAAAGTATATGGAAAGAATCTAAGATATTTATTATCACTATGAAGATGTAAGCTTACCCTGGCAGACTATGAATGGTTTTTTTAGATAAACTACAAGCAAATTGACTTTTTATTCATCCTGTGGATTTCACAGCTGTGACAGAAGTTTTAAAATATTCAAACCTGTGAGAAGAAATGTTTTATGCCTATCTGTATGGTTATAAGTGCATAAGCTACAAATCATGCACTACTGTCGTGCATTGTTTTAGCTAATGTGCATGTTCAGGCTGATTTCATAACCACACGGAGTAAAATTGTAAAATAATTCACGGATATGTTACCCACAGCCAGAGTTGAAATACAATAATTTAGTTGTCACATTTTCACTCTGAAGTCCAGCATTTTTACCATTCTTTGGCACGGTAGGTATGTTCTGGAAACAGAAAGCTTATTACTGTAGGTTTCAAAGTGGAGATGGTCTGCCTACAAATATGGCAGAGACTATCAATGTTTATGCTTGACGAGCAACACAGTCAGTTTAATCTTTTAACACCTCCCATTCTTTGTTCTTTCCGAAAGAGATTCAACAATATGGACTAGGATTGATTTTCTTTCCCCTAGGCAAGTCCTGAAAATCCATGGCATTCCCATGTAACTCACATTACTATTAATAAATCTGTTTCCAAGAAGGAATTGCACAGAAACATGGGGTTAGGGTCACCCAGTAACTGACAGGAAATTTTGGGAGGGGTTTTGACAGATGATCTCTGTTTATTGCTCTAGGAAGCGGTAGAACTACTCCAAGGTCCCTGCCAGTATGATGAAGAGCAAAATACTTTCTCATTTCTAACTGTGGCAATTACTTCATCCCTGTACATATAAGCAAGAATCACTCAGAACCATGTAATCCCATTTGCAGTGTTGCCAAGTCTCGGTGTTTTGTGTTTTTCTGAAAGCCCCAGCTCCTGGATACATGCTAAAAAAATCTCAGATTTCATTTAAAAAAATAAATGTTTAACTCTCTTGGTTGCAGAGAAAAATTTGAAAGTGACTCCTAAAGGCTACAAATACCAAGGCAAATAAAAAGAACCCCAAACTTATTATTGTAAAAAACCTCAATTTTTAAGACAATCTCATGATTTTTTTGAGGGGGGGGGTGGTCTGATTCATAATTTTTGAATGCTTGGGTTGGCAATACTACAGTTGTACTCTTGGATTAGGGTGACCAGGCATCTTCATCTGTTCTAATGTAACTGGGAATTTGTCCCGGGTGTTAGTGGAAGTGGCTGGGATATCTGACCACCTCTGCCGGCTCCAAATTCTCCCCAGCTCCTTCCAGTCTGTAGCAATTCCCACTCTGCCTGTCTCTACTTGCTTCACACACCTTTGGGCCTCATTTCTCATGTTTTATACCAGCTCTCTGCAACATCCCCTACCTCAATGCTCTGACTATCAACAGCAGTTCTCCTCATTGATACCCATTATGTGGTATCTCCTACACAACCCAGTGACAATTCCTTTCTTCCTCTTAAAAATCACGCCCCTTTCACTCCAGGGACAAGTCTCTCTCAAACCATACCTCTTCTAAAATCTGAGCCACGTGGAAAATGCTGATATCTTGTGGGGCACAGAATTCCAAAGGCTGATTACCCTGGGGGGAAAAAGTCTCACCTTGCATGTAATCTATACGTTAGCGGCTCAAAAGCACTGTGCTTCAAAGAGAAATGGACTACAGTCAACTTTTTCCAACCTTGGGTGATGTACTGGCTTCAAAGGCAGCGTACATGTTGTAGGGGAGAGATCGCGGTATTAATGCAAAAATGATACTAATTATATTATAACAACTTATTTTTATTAGGTCATTACAAACTTTAATGGAGGATAGGTCCATCAATGGCTATTAGTCAGAATGGACAGAGATGGTGTCCCTAGCCTCGGTTTGCCAGAAGCTGGGAATGGGCGACGGGGTGGATCACTTGATAACCTGTTCTGTTCATTCCCTCTGGGGCACCTGGCATTGGTCACTGTCAGAAGACAGGATACTGGGCTAGATGGACCTTTGGTCTGACCCAGTATGGCCGTTCTTATGTTCTTAAACTTGTTTACGCATTTATTGAACATTAAGATATAGTTACAAGAACATTATAGCCAGGATGCTTGGAAATATAACAATACACATGTTTAGCTAGTTATGTTACAAAATGTTAAAGCTAATCAAAGAAATTCAGGAAGATTTCTACTCCTATCTCCCAAGGACAAGCAAACATCAAGATGACAAACCTGTAAAACATTCATGTTTTAGGAAGAAACCTGAATATAAATGGAATGCAGGGTGTATCAGAGCGATACATCTAGGTACTGTGGGTTCTACCAACCTCCACCCTCTTGCAAGAAAACTTACTTGTGTTCTTAAAACCTTTAGAGAAAAACATGTTGTCGGAGATGTTTTAAACTTTTGTTATTTCTTAAATGTTGAAATGACAAACACCTTTGGAGATGTATGTTTGCAAAGATATCTAAATGTAGGAATAGTAAGATGTTTAATATACAAATATAGCAAGGTAATTTGATGCTATAAATGTGTACTAATATAAGAAGCCATTTAAGTATAGAATATTTATATTAATAGGATGCCAATTACTGGCAGTGTGCAAGCAAACCCTCATCCAACTCCAGAAGACAAGAATCATCTCTTCTAAAACTATGACAAGAATCAACACTTAAGTTGTAAAAAAACTTTCTAAGAGTTATTTAATTTTAAAAGACTGCTTGGAACTGAAATCTTTTATATAAAGAACAGGAGTGTTTGGACTTTTTCAAAACAGAATTTCATTTTCTGTCAAACTCTAACAAAGTTGAAAGAATATCTCAGAGGATGGATCAAATAAAAAGAAACATTTAAAACTAGCTTTGAAAGTTATCTGATGCTTTTGTCCACAAGAAGAAAAAAGGCAACAAAAGAAATGTTGCATATTCATTAAACAGATTGTATATTCAGGAGCTGAAAGTGTCATCTAAGCCAACCCTGAAGGCATCAAGCCAATGAAAAGGTGACAGCAACCGACTTTGAAACTAAACAAGCCTGTGTGTTTTCCTGTAAATTTCCTAAAAATTGGAAGGAGATGCATATAAAAGAGTCCAAAGTAGGCACCTCTCAGACACACGCTCCCTGCTATTAGGCTTAGACAACAAACACTCCACAACTTATCCTGTGCATCTCTACAAGCAAGCTGCCACAGACAATTAAGAAAAACAGAGAAGACTCAAGAAGAAACCAACCCAAGGAAGACCTCCCCAAACTTCAACATGGACAGGTGAGAGAAGTTAACTAAAACACTGACAAGGGATTAGATTTAAATTCATATAATGATTTTATTGGGATACTGAAATGCTATTGTAATTTAAAATATTAACAGTTTCTCCTGATAATCACCAGCTGGTTAGGCCATGTATTGCTGGAGAGGAGACGGGATAAACACTGGTAAACAGAGAAATAGTGGGATTTAATTACACTTAGGATTCTTAATATTTGTAATTGGCCTGTTTTAAGATAGCTTCTTTTAATTAACTAATTTAAATATTTCCTTTGATTTCAGAGGATTTAGTTAAGATTGTTACTTTGCCCAACTACAAACTGCTTAGTTATTATTAATAACTAGACAGGCTTCACTTGCCCTTAAACACATTTTTTTGCCTGTTTATCGACAGTTTTAAGTATCTAATAAGATACTAAAACTGAAGTCGGGATAATAATATATTTTGGTCTTAACTTACCAAAAAACAAAAAGCACCCCACCACCGCCAAGGGAATCCACTCTAAAAGGTGTAATCTCTGCTAAAAGACCTCCATAGAAAGATACAATATAGGAGAGATCGTAATAGAAGTATCAGTATTATTATTTGTGTTCTCTCATTTGTGTTATTTTATTTAATGCTTTCTCTTTCTTTCTTCACTAGTAAAATGACCACAATTAATAACTGTGATTATTTTGCTTGGTCTTAATCACGGTCTCCTAAGATACATAAAAGAACCTCTATGACTGAGTAGTGGGAGTCACACCCATAATATGGCAATAAAAGAAACAATTAGTAAGAGCTGGCCAACCATTTCTCTAAACTAAGTATTTCTAGTAATGTTTAAAATAAAATTACATGGCACCCAGCAATTAAAACGACCCCCCTTATACCACACAATGTGTTCGGCACCTTGGAAAAATCAGACCATTTTTATTTAATGCCTAAGTGCAGACTGGATGGGAAGATACGATCCCCCTCTCTGACTCGGTCTTCTTAGGTGTACTACCATGATGGCTTACAAGGGGCAGGATCGGTGTGTGGGCTTTATGGGAGTCAGTGGGTCTTTTGGAGGAATTTGAATGAGCAGAGAGCGGGAGTCTGGCACATTGGTATTGGCACTTGAGTTCAATGGTGTAGGACTGGACGCATCGGACCCATTCATGAGAGGTACTGAGGACCTCTTAGCGGGTGCTGTGCACTCTCAACTCTTACAATGGGACCTGAGGGGTCGCAGCACCTCTAAAAATTGGGCCCTTTTATTTATTTATTAGTGGCAGAGGATCACAGCGCATTATATTTAGTTATTTCTACCTTCCTTCAGAATGTACCGGGTATAGCTCCACAAGACCTAAAGCCTAGATTCCTTCTTTCCTCCCATGAATTCAGATTTTCTTACAAGACAGAAGAATCTATTCCTGTCACACTGTAGAAGAAGCCATATGCACTCTAATATAGAGGTGTGAGCTTTCACTTCCACACAACACTTTTGGGGACAGTGTTCACAAGGCTCCTGAATGATTAAGTCAGAACCATATTCGATCCTCTTCCCTAACAAACACATTTTTGTAACCCATGGTTTCAAAAACTGCCTAGTGTAGTGCAAATTATGCTCCTCATAAAAATTCCTTAACAGGGGCTAGAAATGAGACTGTGAACAAGACTTTATGGACAAATCAGTTCCAACAAAACTAACCTACTTCCCCCCTCCCTCCCCCCCCCCCCAGTGAATCTTGGCCCTAAAACTAAACCCAAACCAAATCTTTAAGTTTTTTTTAAAGGATAATATAACATGAAACTATCATGTTTGCCTCTGAAACACCAAAATATCAAGAGAATGGCTGTTTATTCCAGTACTTTTCACATGACTGGAAGCACAAATGCCAGAAATCTCAGGAGTTAGCCTGTTATTGCAAGATTTTTTAGTTATTGACTCTAAAGGTTCAGACTGAGGCGTCTGAACTTTTGGACTTTATCCTACCTGAAGTGAGCTGCTGAATCTTTAGAGGTTCACAAGTTACCTGCTTTAACAGTCTCTTGGCATTCTGGTGCTAGATAGCTCAGTTTGCTCATAAAGGTAATCTAGGTTATGCACAGCTGGCATGCATAATTTGTGCATATTTTTGACATCTGGCAGTGGGAACTACGTTCCAAGTCTGATACATATTTCAAAAATGTGTGAATTAGCTCAAACTCAGGCTTCCTGGGTTATAACTGAATCTGATCAGTGAAAACATATGCAATATTTTAATGGGTTTGTCATGCTTCAATCTATCAATATTTATTTGGCTACATCATTAAACTACTCTAGAAACAAATATAGTAGAACACTGATTCTGCTGAATGTGTCTTGCCAAAGCTATCATGTTAAAGGAACCATGAGGAAATCCATCCTAGTATTTTGTGTACTATTTTTCCACTTGCTATATTTATATGCATATAAATATGCAGATACACACTCATGATGTTTTATGATACACACACACATTTCTGAGGAAAGACTGATTACAAGAACTATCTATGGTTTGCTTTAACAAAAACTAAAGAGATTGAGGCAGGTTAATTTTCTACAAGTATCCGAAGGGAGCAAATGCCCCTGACCAGGTTAACTGCTTTGGATGGTAAACAAGGGGTATAATTAGCAACAATGGAATGAAAATAAGAATGGGAAAATGTCAACTGAATATCAGGAGAAAATTCCTGTCAGTGAGATCTATCAGTGTCCCAAGATAGGTATGGATTCCCCATTGATTGGTACATTTAAAACTAGACTGGACAAAGATACAGTTTCAAGACAGTACAGAATATACTGTAGGTAATAGTCCTGCACTGGCTTGGGGGCTTGGCTAGATGATATGATAGCACTGTGCAGTCCATTCTATGAAAATCTCTATTGCACAGCTTTTGTATAGCCAATAATAGCAGGGACTACCATAACATACATCCAAACCCGTTTGAAACACTTAACACTATCATTTAACAATTAGCCCTTAAATGTGCATAAAAGATCTCAACTCCAATATTCACATGCGCTCAACTATCAGGGCCCTATTATCTCCCCTCTGCAGGACTCAAGTGACTCCAGCTGAAGTTCCATGCATTGAGGCCTGACCCAATCCCCTCTGAAATCCACGGTAAGACACTCATTGACTTCAATGGGAGCAAGAGCAAACCCTTAAGGAGGCTAGGTTGTCAGACTGAAGATCTGCCACACAGATCTGAGAGCAAAATGTGCTGCACAGTCTTTATGGGCCGAATGCAATATGTGCAAATGTCGCAGCCTCATTGACTTCACAGGAGTTTTGTCCATTGACACCAGCAGAAAACAAGGTCCCATCTCTCTGTGTGTGTTTACGAGAAGGGAGGTTTAAATGTATTGATTTTACAGCAGCTTCTTATTTCACTCTTGAGCAAAGTGGAATGAAGAACAGAAAACTAGGCAAACAGAAGGAACAGATCTATTATTATAACTGTTTGAGGTTTTTTACCTAGTACACAGAAGCAGAAGGAAGATGGGCAACCTAGTGAATATGTTATCCATTCCCGTATGAAATCCCTTCAAAACTGTGGAACAATTTCATGAACCAGTGCCACAGTGGTTAAAACAAAAACCAACCACACACAATAATGCACATACCTGGAAGCCCGAGTGTAGGTCAAAAGGTCAGAAGCACTATTTGCTTCCAATTACTTAATGAAATACTTTATTGGTTTCCATCCCCCCGCCCCACACACACATAAAATATGAATGAAAAAGGCCTTTCCATCTTTATCACTTAGGTTAAAGGTCATCCTCACTTTCAAAATGCTGGGTGCAGTCTCTAAATACTGACTGGGCAGTTTCTGACATGACCACACTTTATGTACATTTCAGTACTGTTATGGATTGGGTGGAAAACCACAGCAGGTTTGTTGATGGCTCTGATTACCATGCCTCCAGCAAAATGGCCTTTGGTCACAGAAGGTGAAAGTTCATCATCTTCCATTTACATCAATAAACATGAACAATTCTTAACCAGCCTCAGAAATCAATTCCCACCATACATTTGCCACATGCTCTTTAACTAAATGAATTGAACTGCCCCTTCCAATCTGCATCAGAGAAATAAAAACTATCCTAACCCATAATGTGGAAAGATTGAAGGTGAAGAGGGAGTAGCACTCACCATTACATGTGCAGCGTACATTTCTGTAGAAACGGGGACACACAAAACTAATTCGCGCTGTGCTATAGGTCATCAGGGAATGGGAATCAATAGACAGGCTTTGTTCACAGTGCTGCTCCTGACAATCCAGTCCAGAACAATTCTTCTCCAAGATAGCCGAGATGCGAATCACATTTTCTAAGTGTCTCCTTGCATTGGTAAGCTTCTGAATCAAATAAGCAGGCTTATAGAATCCACTGGTGTGCATCTGAACTGCAAACAGCATGTCAAGCTGATTGGTGCCTGCCACAGGCTGAATGCTGATAATGTGCAGGCTATCTTGTTTCTGCGAGAGCACAGCATTTCGCAAGGTGCGCCTGAACCCATGCATGTGGAGCCCCACAAAATCTTCAGGGGAAACGTTCTCAAATCGGATGGTGACCGTGTTCTGCAGCATTTCTTGTATCAGCTGTTCCACGTGGACGACAATGTCGATGGGCACTTGGAACCGGCCATCGCTGACTGACACGTTCAGTGTGTACTTGCCATTATCTAGCCCTCCCAGGGCAATGATCTTGCCATCGTGGCTGTTAACCTTGAACAGACTTTTCTGCTCTGACTTCAGGGTATAAGTGAGAACATCATACACATCTTGATCTGTGGCATGAATCTTTCCAATGACACCCCCTGGAAAGTCATCTTCCATGGTGACTATAAAAATCTCCAGTGGAATGGCTGTTGGTTTGTGAATGCTTTCTTCAATAACCCGCACTTGAATGTAAGCGTGGGACACCTGTTGAGGCTTCCCAGAATCTTTAGCCTAATTTCATTTGGAAAGAACAAGCACACACATAAATCACAGTCAATAATAACGACTCCTCACTCTTCCTCCTCCTCCTCCTCCCTACTACTATATTTATATAGTCTGTCATCCTGACACTCTTTCAAAGCACTTTACTAACTTTACCACATTACCACTTTACCACTTTACCACATACAGAAACACCTTGCTCCCACATTGCAATGCTGCCACCTCTGATGTGGAATATAAAAACACCTTAGGGAAATTAAGAAAACTATATCACAGGGTATGTCTACACTATCTGCTGGATCGGCGGGTAGTGATCGACCTATCGGGGAATCGATTTATCGTGTCTAGTGTAGACATGATAAATTGATCCCTGATTGCTCTGCCGTCGACTCCTGTACTCCACCGTGGCGAGAGGCAGAAGCAGAGTCGACGGGGGAGCGGCGGCAGTCGACCCCACGCCCTGAGGACGCGAGGTAAGTCGACCTAAGATACATCGACTTCAGCTACGCTATTCTCGTAGCTGAAGCTGCGTATCTTAGGTCGATCCCCCTCTCCCCCAGTGTAGACCAGGCCTAAGTGAACTGCAGGGGGAAACATATAGGCAGAATGAAATGCGACCAGAATACCACAGATAGAACATGTACTCTGGTATTACATGGGATCTTCAATTACCACAAATGGTCAGGTTTTTTATTTTAGTCCCACTCCCATTTGAATGATGGCCCCTCCTGTGCATCTGATGGAGCTTTGGTTCAGTACGGACTCAAAGAAGAGAGTGCCACCTGGTTAATCATCAAGGCTGCTTTCTGCAGCAGCTGGCATGCTTCAGAAGTTTCTGATCCACCTTGACCCTGCTTAGCTTATGAGGATCTTAGAAAGTTAGGGTTGTTTTTTTTAATAGTGCTTTCTGTATTGCTTTACTTAAATCACTCAAGAAACATGCTTGAAATAAAGAAAATTTATCACCCTCCAAAGATGAAATAAGATGCATGCTCTATTACTAACAATAAAATATGAGAGTAGAACTGAGCTTGGACAGCTGACTCTGTGACCCAGAGCACATATGATAGCATCATTTGCACTTTTTATAGAGAGCAATAGAGCAGGTCTGACAAAAAACTCAAGGCCCTCCTGACAGAAGGCTGTGCAAACTTGGATCAATGTCCCTTTTTGTGCAGTAATAAAAATGCTCCATTCAGCTCACTATTAAGATTTACTACTCATTCTGAAGGAGAACAGAACAAAAGAACACAGACCTGCCACTTGATCTGAAGATCTTTATTGGAGAATTGAATGTGGTCATAAAAATCAACAAGGAAAAAGAAAAAAATATAGAATGCTAATAATGCTATACCTTCAATAGGAGCAGTGGGTGCTGAGCACCTCTGAAAATCACGCCTTCTCACCGTGAATAGGGCTGGAAAGCCAAAAAGGTAATTTTGTTGACCTGTCCCTCCTCTGAATTTAATTTTAATAAAAAAAACAAAGGAGGACGGGTGGTAGAGTGGAAAGAGAGGCTCTTCTTTAAGCTGCCCTGAACTGTCAGATATGCTGCTGGGGTCCAAACACTCCAAACAACATTAAAAATGTTTTAATTGTAGAAGCCCTTAAATAAGAAAGGAATGTGAAGGGTCTATTAAGCCTCCAAAAGTCAACCACAATATTTTTCTGTACATTCTGATACATTTTAGACTACGATGTCTATCTTTTACTCCAGTTATATCACAGTCATAGGTACATCGCTAAAATTGCAACCACATTTCCATTACATACACTATTTATAGCCACACCAGAACTTTGCTTAGGAAAATTAGTTTGGCCTGAAAATTGGCAGTTTTATAATAAAGGCTAAGGAAAGGTTTGGTTTTTTTTCCTGTAAGGCTTGAGAATAAAATTGGTTTCAGTGCTTATGAGTTTTAGGCTTGCTGCAGAATGACACCCAACTGTTTTCCCCCTGTAAATCATGAAGAGAAACAGACAACGTTCTTTTGAGTTAGACGTCACAAAAATTACTCTGGTTACGAAGCTCCTCAGTAGCGACTTCTATTATTAGCTCTTTTTTCACCTCCCTTATAAACTAAACAAACTTGGAAAATTTTCATGAATTCTTGGTTTCGGAAAATGTATCACTATATTTACGGACTTAGGAACTGATGTGATTTCCTTCCCTATAACAATATTTTGTTGTTATTCTTTTTGTTGTGGGTTTATATGTGCAGAAGGTATTTTTTCCTGGTTATTCTATTTCCCTACTTTCCTTCCTGAGCTTTATAAAAAAATTAATGAAAATCTTAGATCATACGCTTGCTACTCACAAATCCTATTCCATACAAATAAAATTGGTAAGGTGGCTGGTTACCTATTTATATTTATATGAAATTGGGTTTGTGAGCAGTGAAGGAAATGCGCTGTTTTGTGCACTGTATATTGCAATGCATTATGTTGACTAACTGAATAAAATCAATTAAAAACAAAACAAACAGGCAACATAAAAATAGTGGCAAAAATGACATGACACTAAGAGAGTTTTCTTGGTTTGTGCTGATGTGCAATAATAAAGCCATACCTGCACACAGAGCACATATTCAGTTGCTACCATGTGCTTGAAGATAACTGCAGATCTCAAAACTCCATGTGGGTCCAACATAAATTCCTCCTCTTCATTGCCAGCCAGAATGGTGAAGGTAAACGGGGGGCCATTGTGAAAAGAATCGTTGTCTGTCACTACCAGCTGCAAAATGCTTGTGCCCACTGGTTTATTCTCCTTTATGCATATACACAGTGTATAAAAAGAAATTACAATGATGTATCTCACCATACTGTTAAAATAACATTCAGAATACACAAGAACATGGTTTTTCCACCGCAGTTCCCCATCGTTTTTACATTCCACCCCACTGTACTCCAGTTACACACATGCAACACGATTCACTTGGCTGGAAGCACAGAGATGACTGATAGCAGAATTTGACACAGCATCTCTAGTGAGGTGTCCAGGTTTGGGGCCCCTTTTTTTTTTTAACCACCACTGTATACATGACCATTCGTACACTGAATAAAGTGAAGAAAACTTCAAACTCTTGTCTGCTCATCACCCAGCCATTGGTATATTTGGCCAGGACCAACATGCATTTACCAGGGTGATGCTGTGCTTGCCAGTCAGAATATTTAACTGTCCCCAGTACTATGAAGGTAATCATATCACAATGCTGCTTCATAACATTTTTCATGACTGCATCCCAGTGTGATCATGCAGCATTGTGATGCAATGTTCATTGTTTTCCCACAGGACACACTGAAACAGATAATATGGGGTAGCCAGAGATTTAGATCCTCTTCTAACTCCTCCCCGCAAAACCTACCCCAAAGAGAGCTCTGACCCTGTAAAGGGAGAAGTGCTAGAGACTCCATGAAGTCCACTAGGGACTTTGCAATTGCTCTTGATTTTATGGGGAAGGCACTGAGATACCACAGTGATTGGGGGCAGTATAAAACGCTAAGATAGACAGATAGATCCATCTTCACAGTACCAGGCATGGAATACACTAGTCAAGTGTGCAGAAACTCTTTTCAGAGGAGTATGGGAAATGGAAATTCCAGAACTTCTTGCATTTTCTTCTCTCCTCCTCTCCAAAGCCTCATGCCCTTCCAATCAAGGAGGGCTTGAACCCTTTGTTTACAATTTGAGCTTATTCTTTGTCTAGCTGTGGGACAGGCAGGAAAGACAAGAGAGCCCGAGATGGCAGCTGAACAGCTTCAATTGCAGAAGAAGAATAAAAAACATTTCTTAGACAAGGGGAAAGTTTCTGGAGCAGCTGGGATAAATGGTAAAATCTGTGGCAGATTCTGAGGAATCTCAGTAAACACAGAGTCCTGTCAAAGAGTTAAGAAAAACATGCTTATCCTTTGCTTGAAAGGAGACAATTTGATATACCTTGGGCTGATCAAAAGTAACTTAATGGTAACCAAATGCTTTCATGTTTAAAGGTCAGATCAGTTTTTGATGTGCAGGATAAACTTACTTGAATTACAGCTGTATAGTTGGCCGGTGTAAATACAGGGCTATTATCGTTCACATCAGAAATGTCTATGTTGACCGTTACAGATGATGACAAAGGAGGGATGCCACTGTCTCTTGCCTGAATAACTAGTGAATATCCAGACACCTGTGAAAAGGTGAAAACATTAAATCAATGCGAAAGGGGTCCTAAATTTCAGCAATCATTCCTTCCATCCTGTGTGCCACGTACCACATTCTGTGGAAAGCTGTCTGGCCTCATTACTTGCCTTGCCCTTTGTATAACATTTCCCTGTTTAGTGCTTCACTGTGTCCCAAACTCTGTTTTATAAGGCTATCAATAATCTGAATGGCTTCACCATATTAAAATAACTGTACCAGACGATGCATACTGTAGATAATGGTACACTTCGAAAACAAACTGCTTGGTGCCTTGTGTATAATATGCAAAATCAGCCATTACAACTTTAACTTACAAGCATGCACAGAGAATACTTTGAGTTTCCCAGGTGTCAACTGCAACGTTTTGGTCAGATTCCAGTCATACCAGGATTTTAGGAATGGGTTCCAAGACAATTTCGTACATGATTTCTGAGAACATGTCTCATTATCTATCTAACATGAAACATTTCTAACATGGCATTTGCAAAGTACCGAGGTAAAGTTCATAGAGAGGTGGCCTAAATGATTTGAAAAACACTTTTAATGGCTAGTAACACCAGTGCCTCTGTAACCCCTGGCTTGGATAGGTAGCTTGCAGCTGGATATCATCTACCTGCCACTAAAGAGACAGATTTTTCTGGGTACTTATTAGAAACAGCCACACAAAACATGTCATTAGGGGACCAGTTGTCTTTATGCTTTTGGGACATGTCTTTACCTCAGACTATAGCACAACCCACAGGGTGCCCGCAGCATTATGTTTAAAACATCACAACAGCACCTGGGGAATGGCTTTTCTTATTTCCCTCTCTCCTATGACAGGCTTTGGCTGATTCAAAGTTGGTTGTTGTCTTGGGACTTCTTCCGATAATATTTTTTTCTGGTTTTGTCTTTCTGTGCCCTCTATCACTCACCTTGGATTTAAGAACTTAACCTGTCTGTATGTTTACCCCTTTGAAATGAGTATTGTTTCTCCTTCCGAAAGTTTAGCCTATACATTTTTTTGTACAAGAATGAGGAAGCCCTACATTGATGTCCTAGAGTATATGCTATATTCTATGTATTTCAGAGTTGGGCTTCCTGTATTGTCTCTGAAGAACATCAGAGACAATGGGCCAAATTCACTACTGATGTAAGCAGGTGCAACTCTGCTCACATCATGCAATTGCCCCTGTTTATACCAGTGGTGAATTTAGCCCTACATACATGTTTACATAAAGCACATGTGTGTGTGTGTGTACTTTGCAGCTATATTAAACACAAACATTAAATTAAAGCAATTTAAGAAATTAAGGCTGTACCGTTAAAATATATATAGCACCTATCTAGCCTGTAGACCACAGCGCAGCAAAGAACAATCACATGCACTGACCTCATGACTTCTGTGTCCTTAGAACCCCTAGTGCTACCTGCATTGTTTGGGCAAACAGACAGGGATTTCCCTATGTGTTGTAAGATTGCTGAAGTCATGTAACTTTCTCCTATGCTCACACTAACACTAGGCAAACCATCTTTGTTTGTCAAATGCTGTTATTTGAGAGGTGGGTGAAATGGTGATAAGTTGTCTTGGGTGAACGTTGTACTGGGGTAAACAAAGCAATGGGATCTCTCAAATACAGCACCCTATCTCTACCTCTGTAGTAGCTTGGCCACTTCACAACATAACCTTGCTAATGATATGTTACACACATTGCCAATTCAAAGTTGAGGTCTTGGCTCTGTGCCTGGTGTTATTGTCCAGAATATGTTACAATCACCATTGTGTATGTGTATGATAGAAACAGGGTGGCAGCTCATTAACTCTACGGCTTTCTGCATTGTCACAGGTTTGTTTTCTTTAATCTGATTTTATGCCAGTAGAGAGGGGAGCATTTCAAGCTCAGTTTACTTGTAGAAAGGATTGGGGTGAAAGGAGTGAATTGAGCAATATTAGAAATAGATGATGGAATATTTTTTAGTGCCAATTGCAGACTACATAAATGACAAGCCTGCAGTCATGCAGAAAGCCAGCAGCACAGCTGAAGTCAATATACATATGCAATTTCTAGTAAGTTTAGAAGAAAGCCCAGCACATGTTATCTTACCCTTTCTCTGTCCAATTTCTTTTTAATCTTTATAAGTCCCAAAACAGGATCAACTGAAAATTCATTGTCCCGATCACCATTCACTATGGAAAAATGAATCTGGCCATTGGTAGGACTATCCTGGTCTTCTGCTATCAACTTTTTGAGAGAAGAATAAAATTAGCTATACAGATTAAGAAATATTTCTATGGTACAATAAGAAATCAAAACCCCAAAGGAGTAACTTTACATTCTGTCAGGTTAGTAGATATAACTTACTGGACAGTGCACGTTTGTCTAAAAGTTCTCTCATCATGAATTTGGAATGGGAAGATTATTTGCAAGGGGCAAGCCCGTGTGTGTGTTATACAAGTCATATGAAACAAGTACCAATGAGCCCTTCATATCGCTGCATACGATCATACATTTTGTTTAGGCCACACAGAATCATAGGGTTAGAAGGGACTGCAAGGATCATTTCATCTAACTCCCTGCCAACATAGAATAATAGAAAATCATAGAATCATAGAACTGGAAGGACTAAGTATTATCTAGACCATCCCTGACAGGTGTTTGTCCAACCTGCTCTTAAACATCCCCAATGATGGAGATTCCACAACCTCCCTAGGCACTTTATTCCAGTGCTTGTGATCCACTATGCCCCCCAGAACCCTTTCTGCAGTACTCCTTCCTAGGCAGTCATTTCCCATTTTGTATGTGTGCAACGGTTTGTTCCTTCCTAAGTGGAGTCCTTTGCATTTGTCCTTATTTAATTTCATCCTATTTACTTCAGACCATTTCTCCAGTTTGTCCAGATCATTTTGAATTTTAATCCTATCCTCCAAAGCACTTGCAACCGCTCCCAGCTTGGTGTCTTTATAAGTGTAATCAGTAATTTGTGAACTTTATAAGTGTAAACTTATAAACGGCAAACTTTATAAGTGTACTCTCTATGCCATTATCCAAATCATTGCTGAAGATATTGAACAGAACCGGACCCAGAACCGATCCCTGTGGGACCCCACTCATTATGCCCTTCCGGCATGACTGTGAACCACTGATAACTACATGCAGGATTTGTTATGTCTAAACCATCGAAGACAGATGTCTATCCACATTTTAGAGAAGTTATTTTAGAAAATGTGTTGATGCTCTAGAGTGGGATTTTCAAAGGCGTTAGGTGACTTTTAATGGCAGCTGGATGTCTAACTCCCTTAGGAGCCTTTGAAAATCTCAGCCTTAAAATCTTTTAATGCTACTCATTTACACAGCCCTTCCCTACTAAAGCCAGATGTCTCAGATACAGTAGAAGTTGTTGTGATTTTGAGGTATGCTATGTTGCATGCCAGCAGGGCTAGATTCAAACACTTTTTATTTCACTGGAAAGCCATAAATTCTGCCTCTCCAAAGAGAAACATTATGTGTTTCTAGCTCTGATGAGCCACAAGACATCAGATGTCACCTGTCATGGGTCCAGGGCAAAATTATGCCTAGGGCGGAGTGCAAAATTGAGAGGAAAAAAGAAAACATTTTATCTTGCGGGTCCTTTTTTGGGGGGGGGAGGAGGGGCAAATGGCAGCTGCTTTGAAAGTTGATTGGCAGTTTGGAACATTAAAAGTAGTTCTAGAAGAGACAGAATACCGGACAGACAGCAGGTGAGGTGGTCAAAGGTGCAGTGGCTATTATAGTTTATCATCTGCATGGCCACAGAATATAAGTTTATTATATGCTTATGCAAACACAGTTATTTATCGCAACACCTTGTATTGACTTTCTGTCTGAAATCATATATATTATACTCACCATAATCACGGAATCACCAACTGAAGCATCCTCACTGATGACTGCACTGTAGGCCTCTTGATTAAATTTTGGTGCATTGTCATTAACATCCGTTACATTTATGTTCACTGTAGTAACAGCACTTAGGGCTGGCGTACCTCCATCTTTTGCTTCCACTCTAAGGTAAAAATCCTTACACATTTCATAGTCCAGAGCTTCAATTACAGAAATGGATCCTTTGAAAGAAGAGAAGGAATGTTAACAGATCTAAAGAAGCAAACTCTGTGAACAGTAATATTATCAGCGTAGTTATAGCCAAAAAATTACCGGTATATAATAGAATACATTTTTTAACAACATAGCAAAATAAATTAAAGAAAGATATAATAACTTGAGCTTATATATCACTTCTCAGAACAGGACCTTCCAGTGATTCAGAGTGATTAATGGCACCACTAAAGGTAGCTTTTATTACACCGGTGCCACAGATGGGTAAACGGAGAAAGCACAGTTTAATGACTTGCCCGGGCTCACAGGGAGTCAGTGGCAGAACTGGAAATAGAATCCAGAAATCTTGATTCACAGCTCAGTGTTCTGAACCCAATAAACATTCTGGCCAAAATTTTCAAACCTACATGGCTAAAGACACCTAAATCTATCTTTAGGAGCCTAAATACAAGAGGTCTGATTTTTCCATAGC
Source organism: Platysternon megacephalum (assembly GCA_003942145.1). Lineage (NCBI taxonomy): Eukaryota > Metazoa > Chordata > Testudines > Platysternidae > Platysternon > Platysternon megacephalum. Next base: position 1,194,154 of record QXTE01000135.1, read on the forward strand.
ATTAAGTACCCACAACTTCACCTGAAGTGGGAGCTGTTGGGTGATCAACAGCTTTGAAAATCAGGTTATTTTTGCTTAGGTGCCTAAATATGGACTTAGGAGCCTAACTTCAGGCAACCAGGTTTAACAATGTTGACCTCTGTCTCACAACACTGCAGGAGCAGAATTTCTCTTTATCCAATGATTTTAATACATTTTCATCTTATTAACTTCATGTACCAATGCCACCCTTAGGAGATAATCACTTTAAATACAAGTTATTAGCCAGAGGTTTCTTTGCACTGAGTAAAATGCATTGAGGGAGGTACATTGGGCACTAAGGTGAAGGGCTAAGTAGCAACCCCAGCCAGATGAGCATTACTCCCCATTCAGCATGACTTGCTGAGAGCAGGAGCGCTGAAGAGGACCTGTGGAGAAGCCTGCACTTGCTAGCAGGAAGTTTCCATTGATAAATGGCATGACTGAGGGGGATTATTTTTCAAGCCCTGATCAGGCATGTTACATCAGTACATGGCTGTCTGGAATCTCAGCTCCTGCATCTAAACTGGTAATAATGAAGCTGTCACACATTAATGAATAATAAATGCTATTTTCTTCTTGTGCAATTAAACTTCACCTCTGTCTTTTATTGATTTATCTCCTTGGCTTCATTGTCAAATGAAAATTTAACAGTATTTAAGTATTTCTTTCCATGATGCTTATGTATAAATTCACCTACTCCTTGCTGAAATAAACTGACGTTAAAACATACTTGCATTAGTTATTTTAAAAAGCTCTTTAACTGTAAGTGAAGAGTTTCCATAGAGAGAAGGGGAATTTTTTACACAGAATAGTGTAAGTGAGATAACGTGTCGTTCTGGGTATTTCTAGGCTACGGGCTACATTTATAGCTGCCCCTAAACAACTGTTACTTTCAGCTTTCACACTACAGATCAATCAGATAAGAACCTTAGGTGGCAAGTCCATATGGCTCTTCCTGAATATTGTGGGATAAGGGAATCCTGACTGGGAGAGGTACAGAAAGATGACAGCTCACTGCTGTTACTTAATTGGGGATAATTAATGGGAAATAGATCCCAACCAGGAAACTGAAACAGCAGTAGCCTTTTGGAATACCCAGTGTTTCTGGGTATTTCTATGAAAAAGCCAAGCAAGCTGGTTTTTTAAAAACTCGTTACATATAATAAAAGCATAAAGGGTTTAAGGCTACTTTCACAATGCTGTAAATCAGGAGCAACCTCACTGAAGTCAACGCAGTTCTACAGGGTTATAAATGTAAGGCCAGAGACAAGCCCTTAGTGCTCTGTCCATTGATCAATCTTCTCCCAATCTGCTGAGCATCATCAGCGAGTCACATTTGGGTAGCGCAGCAGGTTAGTCCTTAAGGGTAGGATCACAGAGCCTTTGCTCCCACTGGCGAGCCCTTGAGGTGCTCCACTGTGCGTAAGTGTTCATGAGTGGGAGTAAGGGCTGCATAGTTGGGCCCCAAGGACTAGTTTCTGCTATCCGTACTCAGAGCCTATAACATCCTAGGCCACGGATTCATGGAGTAGGGTACTATTCACTTGAGTACCTGTGACTGAATCTGGCCCTAAATCACGCCACTCTTTTTCATGTGGAACTTGTCTAAAACTAATTCCACAATGAAAGGATCTACAGAGCTGTCTTTGGAACTCACTGAGTTCTACAGGTTTCCCCAAAGCACTAGTAGTTAGAGAGACTCTTTTCGTGAGTGTTGTATTACAAACCCGTCTTTGAGTTGATCCTGAATTTCCCTTTCTCATTTCCAGACCTGATGAGGTAGGTAATCTCTGCATTGGTACCAATGTCTTTGCTTGTTGCGAAAACAGCCAGTACATTGGTGCCAGGTGAGGTATCTTCAGGCACTGTAACAAGGTAGTCTCTTCTCTCAAACACAGGAGGGTTGTCATTAATATCCAGCACTGTAATGGTAACTGTGGCAAATGAAGACAGGGACAACACAATGCTCTGGTCTGATGCTTTTACACTGATGTTATAGGAAGGCTGCAGCTCTCTATCAAGTGGATGCTCCAAAATAATGATCCCTGATGACCTATCCACAGAGAAGTAACCATCTGCGGAGTCCGCTATGGAATAGACCACCTTTCTGTTCACACCTGAAAGAGAAGCAAAGATGAATTAAAAAAAAATGCTTGAAAGCAAAACAGTTGCAACCTTGGTGCTCATTTCCCTAGCACACCATGGGATGTGGTCGTAATGGAGTCGAGTGGCCTTTCTTATACCAAAAATCCCTGGTGAGCAATCTGTGCAATCCTTTACACCTGACCATAGGGTGTTGATTCAAAAAGCATGGTAACCCTTTAGCAAAACCAACAGGCAATGCAGCCCAGAAGCAAGGCCCAGAACTGAGAACCAGTGACTACTGAGATCTAACCCATGACTCTGGTGCTGACTCTGTGGCCTTGAACAAGTAAATAACATTTCCATCTCATTTTCTCCATTTGAATAATGGCGATATTAATACTCACTGACTTCACTGGGGTTTGAGAGATTAACTAGCTAATATTTGTAGCGAACCTTGAAATGTAAAGTGATGAGGAAAAAAAAAAGTTGTCATACTGCTGTGATAAATGTTTAGGGTCCAGTTCTTAGTGAGGTCACTCCAACATGAGTTTTGCCTGAGTAAGGATGGGCCCTTATGTTGGGCATAGAAGAATTCCCACGAATGACAACAGCAGCAGTTGTGCACCTGTTTCCCCTTCTGTCCCATGTTGTTATTACAATATTCCAGTAGCGACTACTTAAATCAAGACCAGGGCCTCTGCTTTTCTGCTATGTATTGTACAGACCTTGAGAGAGACAGTTGCTGCCCTGAAGAGTTCATAATCTAAATAGATAAGAGACAGACAGAATATGCTGAAAATGCACTGCCTCAGAGAACATCTTGGAGAAATAGCAATGTACATATGGAAAAACAAATACACCAGAACCCCTTTATCTTATCTAATTGGGAACGGGGCCGAGCAGATTATCAAAAATTTGGATACTCTAGAGAATGGGGAAGTGTGAGGCTGCATCCCCATCTGGTGGCCACAGGAGAGATCGCCTGCTTCTGGACCTGTGCGTGGTGGTTGTTCGGTTAATACAAAGGGCGGGATAACAGCGGTTCAGATAAATGGGGTTCTAGTGTATACATCAGGTGGCAAACTACATTCTTTCACTACCAACGTTGCCTTCATTCCATTGCGCACACAGTATGAAAGTTAAAAATGTGTGTTGAGGAACAAAACATTGTCTCTATAGGTTGACATTTGTCAGATGGGATAGTTGCACCACCCAGTCCCAGCAACAGCATGGACATTTTAGAAAGGAAAGTCTTTTTTCAGGTTGAGAACAGTAATGGAATTGGGCAATGTGGTCTTTTATTTTTCAAATCCCAGTTATAGTTCCAGAAAGCCTTGGCTTACTTACCTTATAGTAACTGGAATTCTTTGAGATGTGTGGTCCTTATGGGTATTCACTGTGTGTGCACATGAGCTCTTTGCACCTGGGACCACAACTTCTTCAATAGCCTGGTCCACTCCTGCACCTCCTTGTGCTCCTAGCTGAGGGCATAAGGGTGGCCCAGACTGACCGCCTCTCCAGTTCCAACTCTACCATGAATCAGAAGATGACACAAGCAGAGGGAAAGTAGGGCAGGCCATGACTATCCATAGGGCCTATGCAGCTGGAAGAAAACCAGTTATTATAAGTTAAGTAACCTCCTTTCTTCTTCAAGTGTGGGTCCCTATGGGTATTCACTGTGCGTGGCTCCCAAGCAGTGTTCATTGAGGAGGAGGGTACGCTGTGCCACAGAGTGGAGGATCACCAAGCCAAATGATGCATCCACAGCAGAAGCTTGGACCAGTGCATAATGCCTGGTAAAAGTTTGTATGGAACCCAAGCAGCTGCTCTGCATATTTCCGAGGGGGGGAGGGGGTTCCCCTACTGACGCCACTTGGACTCTTGCAGAATGGCCCCTGAGGGGCTTTCATAACATTATGGGAAAGAATGGTGGAGGAGAAAATCTACCTAGAGAGCCTTTGGGAGGAAACAGCCTTCTCCTTCATTCTTTCGGTAATAGCAACAAAGAATTTAGGGGTGCTGTTCTGTGCAGGTAGAAGGATAAAGCCGTGCGCACATCCAGGGAATGGAGTATTGTCTCCTCCATGTTTTGGTGAGGCTTAGCGCAAAACACTGGAAGGCGAACAGTCTGGTTAAGATGGAACTCAGAGACACTTTAGAGGTGAACATAGGATGTAGCCGCAACAAAACCTTCTCCTTGTGGAAAACTGTACAAGTCAGATCTACCTTAAGGGCTCCGAGATTTCCAACCCTTCTAGCAGAGTTAATCATTGTTAAGGTGGTCACTTATATAGGTGCAGGAGAGGATGGGAGGCTAAAGATTCCAACGGTGGTCTCTTGTGAGCAGAAAAGACAAGGTTCAGGTCAAGCTGGATGTCTTGAAGTGACAGAAGATACTCCAGTATGAGGGGGATTCCTGATCACCGGTTACCTGCTGGGGTGTGCTGGCACCAAAGGGAGAATTGTTTCCATTTAGCGAAGTAACGTATCTGCATAAAAGGTCTCCAGCTGTAACTGAGGAACTCGTAGAGAGCAGGCTCTCTCTATGTTGGTTGTCTATCCAAAACTCATGCTGCCAGATGTAGGGATACTGGGCTGGGATGGTTCATCCTGGCCATGTTCTGGGACAGCAGGCCCAGGAATGGTTGTAGGTAAATGGAGGCTAGGTATAGTGTGGTAGCGAACAAGATTTGCCTCAGCCACTAAGGCGCTATCAGGATCACCGTTGTTCCATCAAGTTTGATCTTCTTGAGTATGCAAGGAAGCAGAGGGGTGGGAGGGAAAGTGTTCATCAGTGCTTCTGACCACGTCCCCAGGAAGACGTCCCCTCTGGAGCTGAGCCCAAGAGCAGTATCTGTTTTTGTTGTGCTAGGTTACAAAGGGATCCCAAGATGGGACATCCCCCCCAGATTGTTTGAAGATGGGGGGAGTTCCCACTGGTGGTCTTTGTGAATACCCTTGGGGCTGTGAGGAGGCCAAAGGGGAGCGCATCTTGTACAAAAAGTGCTCTTGGCCCACTGTGAACTTGGAGGGGATGTGAGCTTCCCAGAGGCAATACAGGCAAGTCTTATGCAGGTCGCTCATCAGGAAAACCCGGGGGCAGGCATGTCAAGGCTTCAAGCCTGGAATTTTGGGCATAAAGATGCCTGAAACGGTGGTGGAATTGATGGGGGGAACCCCCCCCCCAATTTCCAGCTCATTAACCATCACTACAAGCCACACTAACTAACTATCCAAACTAAAAGTCCTATCTACAATAGTTACAAATTTGATGAAGCAAATCAACCAAGAGCAGAAATTGACACAGAAACGGAGGTTCCATCCCAGACAATGAGTGGTAGAAAAGGAATTGGAGAGGCAGTCAGTCTGCACCATCCTTTGCTCTCAGTTGGGCTTACAACGGGGGACAGGATGCAGGCATGGACCAGCGGACACTGCTATTAAAGAATTTCTGGTCCTGGGTACACTTGTGCACTCACAATAATATCCTTAGGGAATAGCACTCAAAGATTGCATAGATGTGTATGCTAAAGTTGTCTGCAGTAATGAGGCCTGAAGTGAAGGTACCATACGGTTGCTTGCTCTTCCTACACTTCAGTGGGATAGCTATTTCAAATCTTTGTAAAAGTGAATGCTGAAACAACCCCACACAAGTTTCCTGGTTGCTGGTTTATTTTATGCCCAGGTCCTGGGAACTGCAATCAGAGATTATTATTAAAACACAAAGATCCATTAAGTTGTAGATTCCCCATTCTTAGCCTCTATCAGTTGAATATTTGTTGCCCTTATTGTCTGAGAACTTTACAAGCCTGACATTAATTGAACACACAAGAGCTACCGATCCCTTCTAGGCCTATTTTGTTAATTTAAAATTTCTGACAGTATTATTCTGCTTTACAGCAGTAGAAAAGCATTGTAAAAATGACTGATCAAAAGCCACACAAATCACATTTGTTTTCTGCTTGACATAGTAGAAGTACAGTATTCACACCAGGGGGAGCTGAGGGACTCTCTTTTCTCCAACCGTGCTTACATAAAAGCAACAAGAAGAACAAAAAAACAAATGCTATTTAAATTACATTAGGATTAGCTGGCTCTCCAGAGAATAATGAAGTCCTTGATACATCTATGGTGTGTTTTAAACATTCAAATGTAATTAAAAATAGACATATAATTGCCAATATTCTAATTCATTGTTATTTGTGTTACAGTAGCACCTAGATGCACCACCTGAAATCAGAACCCTATTATGCAAGACACAGTAGAAAAACAGTCCTTGCCCCATCTAAACAGACAAATGGTGGAAGAAAGGAAGTACTATCTGCATTTTACAAATGGGGAACTGAGGTCAGCAGAGAAAAACAGAGAGCCACTTGCTCAAGGTCACACAGGATGCCTGTGCTGAACCTGGAACTGAACCTAGATCCCCTAAATCCCAGTCCAGTGCCTTATGCCCAACATACATGGCTTAGACTGTAAGCTGCCTGGGGCAGAGACTGTCTTTTTGTTCTGTGTATGTACAGCACCTAGCACAACAGGTTCCTGGTCTTAGGCACTATGGTAATACAAATAAATAAATACATATATAACAACAACAACAACAACAACTAGATGAACGCAAAAAACAATTCCCTGTACAGTAAGGTGCTAACACCCTGTGATCACCTGGGAACCACATTTTTAAGAGGACAGAAATAAGGAGGACACTGAGAGCACAGGGAAAATGAGCTCGTACTTATGAAAAAAGGCTAGAAAGAGAGATGAGTCTTAGGGGTTTTCCAAATGTGGCCAATCGTAGGCAAAACCCTGGGAGTAGTGGATTACAGAGGCAATGGCCTCTGTAGTTCCAGCTCTCTAAGTGGTCCAGATAAGAACAGGTTCTGTGATGGGTGAGAGACAGAGAGGTGGCCCCTAGAGTAGCCGGGCCAGAAGGCATTTATAGGTTTGCTGACTGTAACCAATACCTTGAACGAATCCAGGCAATTTGCAGGCAGCTATCTCAGAATATGAAGCCCAGGTAGAATATACCCTTGTTCTCCCTCCCTACTCAGGAGGTGGACAGCCTGGTTCTGCAGCACTTGCTGAAATTTCTGAGTGGCCTTTGTGACTCACTCCAGCCTAGAAGCATTGTGCAAAGCCATGGATGGAAAAGGGCATTTGTGGCCACTGTTGCTATTTGGGAGTCTAGAAGCAGAGATGCACCTAATGGGACCACAACTTCTTTGACAAAGGGAAGAGACAACCTCAATTTATGAGGTGATCATACACTCTCCTAAGCCCTCAGGATGCTTCCCTGTACTGAACAGCATTCTCGCCTCCCTTTTCAGGTTGATCTTAAGCCAAATGGTTTTCATGCAGGTCACTATTTCTTCCAGTCATTGAGAGATAAAGCTTTGAGTCTGTTTAACTGTGTGACACATCATCTAGAATATGAAAAGCAAGCCAGGCCTTTGAAGGACTTCACCTTCGGCTACTCATCCAGCGCACCTTCAAACAGTCAACAAATCTGATGATATACAAGGTAGCAGTAATAGCATCCCTTGTATATGGGAGTGAAACATGGACAGATTTACACACACACACACCTCAAGCAACTTGAAAATTTCCACATGCGCTGTCTCCATTCTGTTCAGAAGCTCCACTGGTGAGACCAGGTCTCAAATGTTAATATCCTTGAAAGAGCAAAAACATCCAGTATTGAGGTGATGATCATCAAAGCTCAGTTTAAATGGACATGTTATCGTGATGGGCAATGACTGTCTGCGAAATAAGTTTTCTATGGTGAGCTGAAACTCGGAAAGTGCAGGAGGGGTGATCAATGAAATGCTTCGAAGACACCCGCCCTAAGCAGAATCTCACCTCATGCAGCATAAATGATAATTTTGAAGACATAGCCACAGCCAGATTTGAATGGAGTGCAACTATCAATAAAGGTTGTACATTATGAGGAAGACAGGTGCAATAACTGATAGAAAAAAGGACCAAGTGTCATGCCAAGTCTTCAATGGGAGTCTGCACATTACTGTGTGATACCTCTTCGTGATCTTGCACCTCACAGACTGGACTATACAGCCATATGGAAACAGACTTGATGCTGTGATGCCATGATCAGATATGACGGACAGCCATCCATCTTGTGGCTAACTGTATCAGATGCTACTGTCAAATTGCAAAGAATCAGAAAGGACACATTCATCACTAAGAGAAGACTGTCAACAAATTCCACCAGTGTGGTTTCTGACCTATACCCAGGTTTGAAATCAGACTGACCAGGCTCAGGGGAAACTGAAGATTTCAGATATCTCCAGAACTGCTTCTCCACAACCTTCTCAACAATCCTTCCCCAAACCAGAAATTCAATTCAGGTTAACAATTGCGAAGACTGCCAATGCCAAGGTAGAACTTCTTGAACAGAGGGAGTTTAGTGTCTCTGAGAAAACTTGGCAGTCTGCCATCCCAAAGGGAGGCACTGACAATCTCCTCCAGTAATGAGCCCAGAGTCTCTCAACTGGCCTTAACCAGCCAGAGTACACATGGGTCCGAACTACAAGTTGTGTCTTGAAGTACACTCAGCACTTCTGGAACCTCAGCAAGAGAATCTCTTTGATTTCTCTGTTCAAAAGGTCCTTAGATATAAGTACTGGCTTCCATTGTCTGGTGAAGGATTGGTGGATGAAGCAACTTGTAGAATGAGTTTAAATGCAGGAAGCCGTAACTCTGGGGTTTATAATCTGAATGAAATATAAGCAGACCGATCTCCTCTTGCTGCTTCATCCAACGTTGCTTTTTAATAGCCTTGGCTACATGATGAATAAAATATGCCCAGTATTCACTGATAAAACTAGTTACAAGGGATCCAACTCAGGGCCTGGCTACCCTGCAATCGGGAGGTTGCACCACATGTAGGCAGACCTGGGCTAGCTTTGATCGAGCTAGCTCACTAAAAGTAGCAGTGAAGCTGCAGCAGCATGGGAGGCAGCATGGGTTAGCCACCCAAGTACATACCCAGGGTCAAGAGAAGGCTTGTACTTGGATGGCTAGCCCATGCTACTGCCCGTGCTGCCATGGTTTCACTGATGTTTCTGGCAAGCTAGCTTGATCAAAGCTAGCTTGGGTAGGCTTATATGTGGTGCAATCACACCTCCCAGCTGCAGTTTAGACATACTCTCAGAGGCATGTCATGGGAAGAAGGGGGTATGGTTACTGCTAAATCTCAGGGGAAGAGATGTGCAGGTGCAGATGGAGGGAGAGCTAACTTTCTGAGAGGAGAAGCCCTAAAATTTTTTTTGGGAAACAACAGAAGAACCCAGCAGATCCAAATCTTGATAAATCTTAGAGGCAGACACCCTGGGTTCTCATGGCACTGACTAATGGTGTCTGCATCACTGCTCTGCTGTGTAAGACAATCATGTCTTATCCAGGGATGAAAGTAAGTTAGGCCACTTACCGGTATGGGTCGGGTGGGACCGGGGGGCCTCTGGCCCCTGGAAGGGGCGGAGCCTTGGGCAGAAGGGGTGGGGCTGGGGGGGTCAGCATCCCCCATCCAGCCCTTTCAGGCCGCCTGGCTAGAGGCAGCAGCATCCGGAGCCTGGGGCCATTTTAAATTGCCGGCCCCAGGGCAACTGCTCCCTTTGCCCCGGCCCATCAGAGGCTGTGGGGGAGGTGGGGGCAATGGGGCAGGGACATTAAAGTGCTGCAGGGCCCTTTGCTGCGGCAGCACTTTAACGTTCCTGCGCCCCCCATCATATTATAGGGGATGAAGAAACTATGCTCCTGCCTTAAAATCAAGGCTCTGAGAACATCAACATACCATCTGCAAATGGACGGCCTCATGGAAAGATTTAACAAAACATTGAAGGAGATGTCGAAGTGGTTTGTTGGGACGAAGCCTACTCACTGGGACCAACTCCTCCTGCTGCTGCTATTTACCATGTGAGAGGAACCCCAAGCCTCCACGAGGTTCTTGCCCTATGAATTGCTCTATGGATTCCAGCTCTGGGGAATCTTGGATGTGTTATGAGAAGGTTGGGAAGGAGCAAGAAGCAAACCCACTTGGCACAACCCAGTATATTATATGCCTACAGGAGCACCTTAAGACATTGAGCACTTCTACAAAAGAGAATCTCAATCTGGACTCAACAGAGGCAAGAACAAGGGTACAACCAAAAGGAATGTTTATGAACTTTCCACCCGGAGACAGAGTTCTGTTGCTACTACCATCCTCGAAGTTGAAATTGATGGCTCACAGGCAGGGCCCATTCAAGGTGTGGAGATAAATGGGCCTGGTAGATTATGAGATCCAGCTATCCGGCAGGAGGAAGGAAGCTAAGGTCTTAATTTTCTCAAGCCATGGATGACCCGGGAAACTCTCCTGACAGACACTCACCCGGTGAGCCCAGAACCACGGCCCGAGGTAGCTGCTTGCCCAGAACCTGGACCTCTACTGTTAAGCGAGGCCCTTTCACTGGATCATAAGATCCAATTGGTGCAAATGATCTCAGACTTTGCTAAGGTGTTCTCCCCAAGTCCAGAGAGAACATACACAATACAATATCATCTGGAAACAGCACCAGGGCAACCGGTTAAGGAGAAGCCCCGACCCTTACCGAAAAGGATAGGGGACACAGTAAGAAAAGAGGTGAAGGCCATACTGAAAATGGGATATTGAGGAGTCTCAGAGCAACTGCAGGGCCCCTATATTCCTGGTCCCTAAAGCGGACGACACAGTCTGATTTTGCATAGACTTTTAGAAGGTCAATGCCATTGTGAAATTCGATGCCTACCCAACGCCAAGGGTGGAGGAGCTGTTAGAGCAGTTGGGCCCGGCACAATACCTCAGTACCCTTGACTTTATAAAGGGCAAACTCCCCTGTCTCTATCCTTCCAGGAGACGCCTGTATAATCAATCTCCTTTGGCCATTTCCATTTTAAAACTATGCTGTTTGGGTTGCAAGGATTGGCAGCAACTTTCCAGCATCTTATGAACCAAATCCTCAGATCCCACCAGCAGTAGGCCGTGGCTTACCTTGACCACCCTGTCATCTATAGCTATATGTGGGAAGATTTCTTACAGCACCTAAGGGCAGTACTGACATTCCTACAGGAGGCCAGCCTCACAGCTAACCTGGCAAAGTGTAAGTTGGCCACAACAGAAGTAATTTATTTAGGGTATTGGATAGGTGGAGGCCCTGTGAAACCTGTGTTAGACAAAGTCTTTGTGCGTTAAAATCATATCCCATGTCCTGGACTAGAAGACAAATACGCTGCTTCTTGGGCCTGGTGGGACTCTATTGCCAGTTCATCTGCAATTTTGCACTCCAGTTTAGCTCCCTTGCTAAAAGGCAAAGACACCAAGAACATCCAGTGGGAGGACTGGTCCGATGAAGCTTTTAATACCTTGAAGACACTTCTAAGCCAGGTGCTGGTCCTCATCAACCCACACTTCACCCAGGAGTTTATTCTCTATACAGATGCTTCCGATGTCAGCCCAGGAGTGGTGCTCTCCCAGGACCCAATCCTATATGTAAGCAGGAAGTTGTTCCCCCGGGGGAGACAGTATTCAGTTATTGAGAAAGAAGCTCTGGCTATCCAGCGGGCTGTAGACTCACTCAGATATTACCGCCTGGGTAGGTCCCTTTTCCTTAGTCACTGACCATGTGCCCTTGCGGTGGCTACACTCCATGAAGGGCTCAAACCCCCACATTATAAACTGGTATCTAGCCCTCCAGTCTTCCAGCTTCTGGGAGCAGCAACGCGCAGGGAAAGAGCATACAAATGTGGATTTTTTCCCCAGGCTGACGGGGACTCTGCAATCTGAAAAGGCAGAGACTGGGGAAAGATAGACCATACAAGTAAAATGGACAGTGGGTGAGTGACTGACATGCACCTTGTTAACTTAATTCTTTATACATATATGCAAATATGCATCTTGTTAACTTAGTTCTTTATATGTATACACACACAAACAACAGAGAATTATCCACATCCCTTGGCCTTTTTTGTTAGTAGTATTTCATTTTTATTGGAGTTTTAGTAGTTCCCTCGGTACTTGCAAAGATTTAAACACTTCGAAAAGGAGCAGAACTTCAGACAGAACAGATATTAATCATAGTTACTGAGATCTTTGCTGAAAATGTTGTATCCTCCCTCAACCAACAGAGGGAAAAACTCAGAGAGAGGGCATTTAGAGATAACTGCAGGTACAAATTAACCATACATAGATACAGAAAACAATAGATAATGAACTTGATTCATTCTCTTTGCAGCAGCTGGGGCAAATGCACCCCAGATGGGACTGACTGCAGTGTGAGAGCAGAGTGTTTGCATGTCACCCTCACATACAGGAGGGCAGCTATCACTTACTACACACAAGGGTCTATAGGAGCCCAACTAGCAGAGCCTGCGTGACATGGGATGTGCTGAATATAATGCATCCTCTGAGCTACCTGGACCTAAAGAGCACCACCCACTTTTTGATGGGTGCAAGCCCATAATGCCGCTTTAATCAGACTTAGGCAAAAATTCTGCTGCCAGGGGCCTTCCACTGCAGGCCATGACGATATCCAGCAGAAATCCTGAAGGAATCAAGCCAGGAAATAGAATCTGAATAGAAGTAAATCAAATAGCAGAGACATACTGAGCCATAGGAGTCATACAAGATGCAGAGCAGCCAAGGTCATCATACAAAATATCCCATTGTGTGGATATATTTTTGAAACTGACAGATACATCTCAGAGCACTCTGTGTTCTGCTGTGAGGTTATAGCCTTTCAAAAGAGCAGGATACATCAGCAACTAAAAGCACCGCTTCACAAAACTAAAGGGATGCTTTGGAAATGCATCACAGAGCTTATTCATTGTATGTGTTGCTTTATGATGTATTCAAAACTTTTCTTTAGGTTTGTAGAAATCCTTCCCAAAATGGCACTCTTACACTATACCTGTGAAGTTTCACCTCTCCCAGCAGAGACCATTCCTAGACTTGTATTCACCTCAGGGGAGAGAGACATGGGCTCTAATGGTATAATTTGCTCTGGATAGTCCCAGACAACATGACCCCTAAATCCTTTTGCTTTCCACATATGGTCTCTGACTCTGTAGTTCTGGCCTGCATTCCTTGTTCCTAGTTGTAGAACTCTGCATTCAGGTATATTAAAGTACATTTTGTTTGCATGGGTCCAGCTTACCAAACGGTTCAGATTACTCATATGACTGCCCTGTCCTCATCATTATTTACCACTCCACCAATCTTTGTTTCATCCACAAATTTTATAAATAGTGATTTTTCATTCTGTAAGGGTGAAAAGCCAGCCTACAGAGTGGCTCAGCGGGAACACTGGCATGAAACAGAACTTCATTTTATCTCTGCTGTTGTTTGGCATTGCCATAAACTGCATAGTAAAGAAGTGCATTTGGAGTACTAACACTGGTATAGCATCAGTAGATAGCAAATTATTAGAAGAGCTACACTTTGCTGATGATAGTGTGCAACTAAGTGACACCCCAAAAAAGTTACAGAGAGAGTCAATCTGGCGCAAACAGCAGGCCACGTAAGGCTCTAAATTAGTTATGCTAAAACAAACATACTGGAAACCCAGACATCAAGCAGTAACATCACACTAGATGGCAAAAACATCAAGGAAGGAGAACAGTTCCCTATCTGGGCAGCACTGTATTGGCCAGAGATCTCAAGAAGGAAAGGATGTCAAAGATAGGAAAGGCATCTACAGTATTTACTAAACTCAACAACATATGGAAATCAATGATATACAGCATCAAACCAAAACTGAGAATTTTCAATTCAAACACAATATCAATGCTAACATATGGCGGCAAGAACTGATGATCTTTTAGACAGAAAACTAGATGCCTTCAAAAATATGTGCCTATGAAAGATTCTGGGCATTGGTTGGAAAGACTTCATCACCAAAGAAAAGATCCAAGAAATTACGAACCAGCAACTTGTTTCCACTAGAATCAGAAGAAAGCGCTGGACATATTCGGAGCATCTACTCCAGATACCAACTCACAGACTCCCACATGAAGCTGTCAAGTGGAAACCAGCTGGTGTGCGGAAATGAGGGCACCTAAGAGAAACCTCAAGAAGAACTCTAAGCAGGAAGGGCAGAACAATCTATTTCAACACCATACAACAGTGGAAGCAGCAGCAAATAACAGAGAGGAAAGGAGAAGACTAGATTCCGCCCTCTGCACCACATTGGAAGATGCAATGTAATAATGATTTTATATTTACTTCCATATCATTGATGAAAATGTTGAATAGGTTCAGTCCTAGTACCAATAACTGTGAAACCCCACTAGAAACATCCCCATTCAATGCTGATTCCCCATTGGCAACTACTTTTTGAGATCTGTCAGACAGCCAGTTCTGAATCCATTTAATGTGTGCGTTATTGATATTGTATAGTTTGAATTTTTTATCAGAATGCTGTGTAGTCATAAGTTAAATGCCTTACAGAAGTCTACCCTTATCGACCAAACTTGTAATCTCATCAAAGAATGAAATCAGGTTTGTTTGACATGACCTATTTTTCATAAATCCATGTTGACTGGCATTAATTATATTCCTATCCTTTATTTCGTAATCAATTAAATCACATAGAATCTTTTCCATTTTTTTGCCTGGGACTGATCTCAGGTTAACTGGCCTATAGCTAACTAGGTCATTCTGCGTGCCTTTTTGAATATTGGCACAACATTAGCACTCTTCCAGTCATCTGGCCTTTCTTTGGTATTCAAGATTTATTAAAAATTAACATCAGCAGGCCAGAGATCTCAGAAAGCTCCTTTAGGGATCTTAGTTGCAAGTTATCCAGGTCTGCTGAGTTTACAGTGTTTACCCCTAGTAGATGTTGTTTAGCATCTTCCTAAGTTATTAATGGACTGGAAAGTACTTCATAGTTCTCATGTGATATGAGCACATCATCTTCCTTCTTTCCAAATATGGAAGAGAAATATTTATTGATCACTTCTGCCTTATCTGCATCATTATTAACAGTTAGCTATCTAGTAATGGGCCTACAACATTATTAGGATTTCTTTTGTTTCTAGTATACATAACAAATTATTTCTGTCCTTAGCCCTGGCAGCTATGGATATTTCCCTGATGTCTTTAGTTTCCCTTATCAATTTTTTGCTCTTCATAACTTCTAATTTATATGATTTCCATTATCCTCTTTTTCTATTTTTTATATACTGTTTTTTATTGCTAATTTTTGTCTTCATTTTGCCACTGAACTGGGATGAGTTTTTAGCCAAAGTTATCTTCTTTCTTGATTGTGGAAACACAGCTTTTTTGAACATTTAATACATTCTTTTAAATAACTTTGAATTTTCATACACATTATTCTATCTATTTTTTTATCTCAATGAATTTTGCTCAGCTTTCGGAAATTAGCCCTTTTGAAGCACCAAGTATTTATAGTAATTATTGGAACTGTCCCCTACTTGTGCCTATTCAGTGTTATCTGGTCATGATCACCAGTCCCTCGGCACTTATCACCAGGGCCGGCTCTAGCTTTTTTGCCGCCCCAAGCAAAACAAAACAAAACAAAACAAAACAGGGCGGCCGGGCTGCCAAAACAAAAACAAAAAACCACACAAAAAAACACAGGGCGGCCGGGCTGCCGAAACAAAAAAAACAAACCGGCAGCCGCAGGGAGTGGTGGAAGGCGGTCAAGGCGGCTTGCAGGGGGGTGAAGGGCGGCGCCCGCCCGCTCCCTCCTCCCACTTGGGCAGCCAGGCACTGCAGCCCGCT
Organism: Platysternon megacephalum; assembly: GCA_003942145.1. Classification (NCBI taxonomy): domain Eukaryota; kingdom Metazoa; phylum Chordata; order Testudines; family Platysternidae; genus Platysternon; species Platysternon megacephalum. Next base: position 1,210,037 of record QXTE01000135.1, read on the forward strand.
CGCAGCCGGGCGAGAGGGGCTCCCCCCTCCAGCCTTGGGGTGCCTCTCCCAGCCGGATAGGCGGAGCCCCCGGGGGCTGCAGGAGGTGCTGGCTCAGCCGCTCCTTTAAAGGCGGCTGGGCTGGGCTGGGCTCAGAGTGGCGCGGGAGGCAGAGGCCGGTGCAGGCAGCGGGGAGTGGCGCGTCCCGGGGAGCCCGGCGGCACGGTGAGCGGCAGGGATCGCTAGTTCCTGCCCCCCCACAGCCCTGCAGGGCTGGGCTGGGACTGGTGGAGCGCGGGGAGCCGGCCGGGGAGCTACAGACCAGGCTGCGAAAGAAGAAAAAAACCAAAAAAACCCACGGCAGGAATTGGCCGGAATGCCGCCTCTTACAACGTGCCGCCCCAGGCACGTGCTTTCTCGTCTGGTGCCTGGAGCCGGCCCTGCTTATCACCCTTCAGTCCAGTGGTAATTCATCTTTATTCATCGTAAGGAGCTACCTTGTGTTGGGTACAATATCTTTTGTGTTAGAAAATTATCATGGACAATTTTTAGAAACTGTAATGATGGCTGAATGGTACCTCTAGCATATGTCTCCCATAACAGACTGATCAAATAAAAGACTGAGTAGAAGGAGCTTGTTAGACTTCAATAATTGCCAAAAACACCAGTACTGGATGAGGGAAATGGAGAGCTGGAGCTGCCAGCTGGCCACCACAAATGTTAAAGCTCTAGGGACCAGATTTCTAGAGGCGTGTAGGCACCTGAAGATGAATATTGGTGCCGGCCTAGTTGGAAGTAGTAGAATTTTTGAAAGCATCCATCAAGTTTCCCTGTAGGGTAGACATTGCACAACAAATTCCACATATCAGATTGCTATGGTGTCTCTGCAAACCTGGGAGCCTCTCTGCCACGCTGTAAAGCCAGTAACAGCTCAGGTCCAGGCTCAGGTCCCAAAGCCTCCATACTCTATCTGCAATAGCAGGATGGTGGGTTATTTCACTAGCTTGCACGATACAGGTGAGCTCAGTGAAAAATCAGGAATTTCCAGTAAAAGTAGGGCGGATAGCAATGCTATACGTTTATGTTAAAAAAAATCAATAATTGTAGTGTAACAAAGGGAGTTGTGTAGCCCCTCCCCTTTCTTCCAGATGCCCACTTCATTAACAGTTTGGACCATCCATCTTTGTGGAGGGGTAATATAAATTGAACTATGCACTGTATTGGAATATGCTCCTTGTTATCCAAAGCAATTCTCTTCGACTGAAAGTTGTGAAATTGGAAAGCAGAGCCCTCCCATTCCTGTCCCCCTCTAGCATGTGTATCTGCCTAGATACAGTTGGGAGCTACCAACTGTGTATCCAAGAGTTCAGAAGAACAATGGAGGTTTGATTAGTTCATTCTTCTGCTTCCAGAGCCAGCCATATGAAACAAAATCAATGAATGTGTTAAATATAAATCAGCCAATTTAGGTTCAAATCCTGCATAGTGCTGAGTAGCCTCTGTGATGCTGTCAAGCAGGTTGCCAGCTCCCCCCAAGGCAGCAGGCTAGTTCACTCACATGCTAATAGAAATCAAAGGAGTGTCAAAAGGCATTGTAATGTGATCAGGCCAATTCACTTGTGTGTTGGCATAATTAAAAAGGAAATGTGATGGTATTGTCTTCATTTATCTGTAACCTGTTGAATGCTATTACATTATATTTTACATTATACATCACTATACTTAATTAACCCTAGATCAAAGCATGTATTAGCGTTTAGATGAGAATTTACTTAACGTGTAAAACTGCATGAAAACTAATGAAGGATTGTTTCTGGCTATCACATTGTTCATGAAAACTAATGAAAGACTGGCTGGATGGCTTACCTAAATGCATTATGTATGTCTCTGTAAAGTTAACCAGGATTGAAGCCTTAGAACTGTAAATGAGAAGCATGCTAACTTCAAAGCATGGGTCCTTGCGTTCAACAAAGGGAAATCTACAGATCCACGTTGTGATGGGAACACATGCCAGACTGCTTTCTGGGGAAAACAGCTATCGGAATCTACCCTGGGAGCGATCTTGTATCTCTGAGCTGTTTGGACACTTTCAGGGGGCATTCCAGATACAAGACAGAGATCCTCAAAGCTGTTTTGGGTAATCCTGAGAGATTTATGGAAATCAGGAGATTACTATGCCTTTGCTAATCATTTGGATTTACAAACTCTGACTCACTTGTAATGTATTTTACTTACATTAATCTCTCAATAACTCTCATTTCTTTTTCTTAGCTAATAAATCTCTAGTTAGTTTACTAGAGAAATTGGCTACAGCATTGTTTTTGGTGTGAGATCAAGAGTATCCTTTGACCTGGGGTAAGTGACTGGCCCTTTGGGGTCAGGAGTGACCTAATGTGAGGTGATTTTTGGTTTTAATAACTTTTCATCACTTAGCCCAGTTTGTCTGGGTGGCAAGAAAGCCTCAGGGGACTGCCTTTGGCTCCATGGTAAGATTAATATAGTAATCCAGCAGTGCACAGTTGTTACTGGCTTGGTGAAATCGAATTATAGAATATACCACCAGTTTGGGGTGTCAGAAAACAGGGCACACCATCTGACCTGAGATTAATACTCTCAGTTGTGAGCTACTCCAGACAGCATGACACCCTCAACTCTCACAGACTTCAAAAGGTCTCTTAGGAAATGCTCAGCACATTTAATGACCAAGCCCTTAAGAAGCAACCAGAGGCACATCCACGTTTTAAATAATATACTGAGAAGCAGGTATTGCACAACAAAAACCTTCAATAGCTTGATCAGTGGCACCGAATCTTCCTACTGCCTGGAAATTGCCCTAATTATCCTAAGAGTATCTGACCAAACATTCATTCAATATAATGCCAGTTCCCCCATATGCTGTATTATGTTTAGTGGGAAGAGTTCCTGGAGCCCACAACATGGCTTGTCTTTCAAGTTCTCTCTCTATGTTCTGCATGCTGGCATTCCTTTCTTCATTCTTCTGAAAAGGGTGCAAGTTCTCTAAATTGGAATTCACCCTCCTTACAGGTAGAGTGCATGGCTCTTCAAGGACCGAAATAGTAGAGGAATTGGCAGACACTAACACTGATTGTAAAATGCTCTGTGGAAAATATGTTCCTGGGCTCATTACAAGCTACACAAATGTTTTCAAGGGGAGTGGAGGATACTCTACAGAGATTTAACTACTGCATGTTATGAAAAAACATCTGATCCTAATGCATTCATTTCCACAACAGTGGGAATATGGTTTTTTAGTGCTGACTAATAAAACACTGAATTGTATTAAAATCAGTTTCATAAACCAGAATAACTCCTCCATCTTACACAGCCCTCTATGATTTACAGCTGTAAACATTATAGGAAGACTATATATCCTTTCATATTTGTCATCACATATCCACCTCTATAAAAATATGCAGTCTCAGAAAGAGAATTAATGTAGCAATTACCTCCATTTTTAAATAGTTCATCATCTCATTATGTAAAGTTGATTTTAGCACAAACTTTTATTGACAACATTTATTCCAAATTCTTTGCTATCTTTTTTTGTTTTAAATGTCACTTCATACATGAGAAAAATGCTAATTAAAATAGCAGTGGAAAATAAAAACACTGGGTTTGCAACACATGTATTGGCTTACTAAGAGTAATTGACTTTTTCACTACAGGGCAGTACAATAAACTGTAATTGTGATTTTTCAACCAAGGAGCATAATGTGTTCTTTATAGATCTAGTAATGAATGTTTGCAGCTTATTCTTTAACTTTACTGAATGCAGCAAATTTAAACTAGCAACCTTAACAACAGAGGACACTACCAGCATCTATTATAATTCAAAAAAATATGAATAAAAAGTATTTTCCATTCAGTGGAAGATCCTGGTTTGTAGGTAACATCACTCATGCCACGATTTCATAAAACATCTCCCAAAAATAAAGCAGAGAAAAGAAAAAACTGTCAGACTCTATATTTATCTACCTGAAACAAATTAGATGAAAAAGAGCAAAGGCTTTTACAATTTAACACTTGTGTTACAAGACAAAAAAATTGTGCCTAGATTTCATGATTAAGTTCCTCACATAACAAAAGGCTGCCATTAAAAAAAATCAGTAAGAAAATAACCAGAATATCTCCAGTCTATACAAAGTACAATAGCAGAGTAAAATTATAACAAAGTTGTGATGAATCAAGACCTGTATTTCTCTACCCAGGTATAGATTTCTACTGGCATATAACTATATTACGGGCATAACACAAAAACAGGCATGGGATAGCTCAGTGGTTTGAGCATTGGCCTGCTAAGCTCAGGGTTGTGAGTTCAATCCTTGAAGGAGCCATCTGGGGATTGGTCCTGCTTTGAGCAGGAGGTTGGACTAGATGACCTCCTGAGGTCCCTTCCAACCCTGATATTCTATTCTACAAAAACAGCTCTAAAAGAACTTGAGATCTTTATAGCACAAAAGTTTAAACTTAACCCTAAATTCATCATAACTGCTACCAGTGATCTCTACAATAAGAATATGGTGATGACAGACTTCCCTGGCCACTGCAATACTTATACATCTATGACACCATGCCACACTCAACAATGAGCAGCAGCAAAGGGGAGAGGAAGGAAAAGCAGAAGAGGTGAATAAGGAGAGAAGGAAGAAGGCGCAATCTCTGTCACAATTCCACCAACCCATGCATTTTTCCTGGGTCCTAGTTATTCTTAGTAACATTTCTCACTTACCTACATCAGGATCCGTGGCCTGGACTCTTGTTAACAAAGCTTTAGTGGCTGTATTCTCATAGACACATGCGGTGTAATGATCAGTAGAAAACATTGGTGGATTATCATTAACATCTTCCAGGAAAAGGTGGATTTCTGACTGGCAGAACCTGCCACCGCCATCTGTTGCCCTGGCAATCAAGTTGTACACAGGGATTTTCTCTCTGTCTAAAAGGGCCAAGGTTTTCAACTCACCTAAAATTGGGTAAAAGCAGCAATCATCATTATTAATATAACAGAATATCCATTTTTAGATAGTGTAAGTACCAGAAAGATCACATATTTTTTAGGAATTAAAAGAAAAAAAGAGGGGGGAAAAAGAAACAAATAATAGTGTCCATCATTGAAAGGAATACAAAATCCTGAAAGTTTCATTTTTACTTCTGTTTATCCACCATCGTTAACTGCCAGTACAAATGCAGTAGGTAAGCCAATCTGGATGACCTTTAAGGCCCTACAACAGGGGTAGGCAACCTATGGCACGCGTGCCGAATGCGGCACGTGAGCTGATTTTCGGTGGCACTCACACTGCCCGGGTCCTGCCCACCGGTCCGGGGGGCTCTGCATTTTAATTTATTTTAAATGAAGCTTCTTAAACATTTTTAAAACCTTATTTACTTTACATACAACAATAGTTTAGTTATATATTATAGACGTATAGAAAGAGACCTTCTAAAAACGTTAAAATGTCTGACTGGCACGTGACACCTTAAATTAGAGTGAATAAATGAAGACTCGGCACCCCACTTCCGAAAGGTTGCCGACCCCTGCCCTACAATTTCACCCATGGCTGAGAGTATAATAAACAGTATTTTTCATGTCTGCCTTTTGGTTACTCTCATAATCTCCATGGCTCTCTAGATTTCTAAACACATAAATGTACTGTAAATCTACTGATGACAGCAGAGATAATCAAACGTAAAGGGCTGATCTTTGCCAACAAACAATTCAGAGTCTCAGTAGGTGCCTCTGCCTTCCAGTTTAGATCAGATCTCTCATTCTCAGATACATGTTATAGGCCAATGAAAGGACACAGGTCTGACCATGGCCATTAAGAGCAACCACAAGGTAGCTTGTTCATATTCCGCAAGTTTTAAATATTATCTGCTTCTTATAAAACAGATAAATAGTCTTCAACCATTAACATATCAGCAAAGCATCTGGTAGTAGTCAGCAGGACTGATTTAGTCTTTTATATGCCAGATCCCATATTTAAATGCATTACACTTTATTATGATATAAATATGATGACCACTGCTTCAACCTGTGATTTATGGTAACAAAACTGTACCACCAGATGCAGTGCCTCCTGTTAGTAAACCATGTATCAAAAACCATGTATCAAATCAGCAATACCCCCACAACACTCCAACATGCTAACAAATACTGTATCCATGGCCCTTCCTCCCCAAAAGCTTGGATGAAAAGATAGTCCCTGATACTGAAGATCAACACATTCAGGCTATTTCAGACCCTGGTGGAAGAAATGATTTCCAAAGCTGAAGGCTCCTCGTAAACATTCAGCCAGCAGCTCCCTCGCTTTTATACCAAGTGGGCTCCAGCTCAAGGCCTCTGATGCCCACAACTGGTTTGAAGGTCTTGCTGGGAAAGGTGAGGGTTAAAGCCCCCCCAATGGATGGAATATCCAAGGTGGCTATCAAAGGGGTTCCTTCCCTTCTACTGTCCTATAACTGTCACCTTCAAAGTGGACATAAGTGCCTACAATAATATAAACTGACAGCAGAAGTTCAGATTTCCATGTGACACTTTAATGGAAAATGCATTAGCAGTAATTGGCGAGAACTCTGGCCCCAACTGGTGGCCAGGGTTAGCAATGTCATTCAGAGACAAAAGTTTTGTCACCTTACCGCTTTCTGGATCTAAAAAAAATTTATTGTTCCCAGGTCCAAACAGCGAATAGCGAATTTCACCATTGGATCCGATGTCTGCATCCTTGGCACTGATCTTAAGGATGACTTTGTTTGATGGAATGTCTTCAGGAAATAATGCTGCATATGCAAACTAGGGACAAAAACAGAGAACACAGGAGATGCAAGAGCTGCAGTTTATATTATCTTTGCACAGACATAATTTTGCATGGTTACTCTCTACGGTGCATGCACTTACAAGTATCTTCAACATGTTTATACAAAACAAACAACTTTTCTTAAGGAACTTTAACTCATTAGTATAAGTTCTTAAGCATTTTAAGTAACACAACAACAACACAAACTAAAAACATTAATAAGACTGCAAAGGTGTTAGGAATAAAAAGGCAGACACACCTTATACACTGTCTACCCTGACTTTTTCTTGAACGCTCCCCTCATTTCACTACTGTATCAGTACAACTGCACCCTTGACGGTGAGTGTGGGAGTGCAAGGACAGGACACAGGGTAATTTTACCACTGTATCATCTGTGCTCCAATAGGTCTAGATGTCATGGTGGTTAAAATGCCAGTGGCTACCTGTGCCCTGTCTATACTGATCCTCTCACCATTGTTACCACTAGAGGGGCTGCACCAACAATAATCTGACCTCACTCCATAATCAGAAAACTACCAGTGTGGAGAAGGCCTCACTCCATTGCTATGTTCTCTAAAACACTATTCTTCCACCTGCTTTAGCGAAACGATCTACTCCCACCAGTGCCTCCCAGAACACGCCAAGCCACTGAACTAAGAGCGTACCATGAATGGAGCTAAGAAATGAAAAGAAATGAAACTGGAAACCAATGATAAATAATAGTGAACTTTATAGGAAAACTTTATGTCCAGTAAAATATTACACAACTAAAATTTGCTGACTAACCTGATCACAGACAGGACTATTATCATTAACATCAGTGACCGTCACTTCCACAGCAGCTTGTGTTACAAAGAGGCCATCGGTAGCAGTGATGTTCAGAAAATAAATGTCTTGTTCTTCCCGATCTAGTGGTCTCTTCACGTAAACCTTCCATTCATTCTGAACCAGTCCCAAGGCGAACTTCCCTTTGGGATTCCCTCCTACAAAGAGGCAATGGAGGCCTATCAGAGCTTTGCACTCATTCAAACATAAACACAGATGCAGTTTAAAGGTGCCACAAGTAAGCAGCTACCATTTCTCCTCATACAATGAGAAGTGCTTTCAAACTGGCAAACTTTGAAAATCTGTAATAAGATTATGGTCCCAGGCATTTGTGGTCCCTTGTATGAAAGTAAAACACTAATATTCAAAGAAAACAAAATCCATTTAGCAGAGCTCAAGATGATCTCGTTTAGTTCTCCTTAAGGGCAATCAAATTCAAACTGTGAACAATCAATAGTCTTCTCAGGATGGTACAATTGTCTTTCCACTTAGTCTCAAGAGAGGATGTAATACACTGTAGCTCTTGTTACCAAGACAATTTCATTAGCTGTTGATTATGCAATCAAGGAATTGCAGTAGGTTCTATTAAGGAATCCTTTAATGAAAGCTTTATCATACAGCTGTGCTGTTCTTATACTCATTAGGATTCTAGTTTTTTTAAAAAAGTTTACATGACACAGAAAGACACATTAGTATTAAATAGCCCTAACGAGGGGTCATTTAAGGAACAGTTCAAAGATAAGCATTGCAATTAGAACAAATTTATCAGAGAGTGAAAGCTAGCGAAAGCCAGCTAGGAGTGAAGGAGATGAAGCAGAACAGCTTTTTATTATGCTGAAACACTGACACCGAACCTGGCAATATTACTTTTCCACATCATTAAATTGCATGGAGACAAAAGCAGCTTGTAGAGAGAATGACTTGTCCCATCATCCTCAGAGAGGGAAATAATGTCATTTCACACACTGAAGGATACAAGGAATTAAAAGTTATGTGAAAAGGGGCATGGTTCTTTCTCAATAACATTTCTAATGGTTATTTACACCTGCATTTGAAATGGTATAATCCCTAATCTCTTCTATAAGAAGATCACCTTCAATTACCTTCCTTTGCTGTAGCCTGTTCTCCAGCCTTTGTCTTTATGTTGTCAGATTAGACTGGAAATTCTTCGGGTCAGGTTATCACAACTTCCTATCTGTGTGTACAGCTCCTAGAACATGCCTGGTCTGTAAAACTAGATGTATACATTCACCACATTCAGGCAGAATGGCATCTGTTTATAATGAACTCAGATGCTGCACGAATTAAATGGGGAGATGGAAAAGCCCCACATTATTTCAATGAGCAAATTACAACTCAGGCTAACCCACTATTTAAGCTTTTCCCACTAAGCAAAGTTTGCTACTGTTCTCTTCAAGGGAGACTGCAAAGGTTTTTTTGGTTTTTTTTAAAAAGGGCTTGTGCCCTACTTCTTTGTGATGTAAAAAGGCAGACCAAATGGATGTTTTTTCATTAATTTTTTTTCCCCTTAGCAATATCAAGAATGTAAAGTCTGATGTTCCTTGGCTTTGCTGGAGGGCTCACTCCGTGTCTTACATGTGTGCTGTGAGATCTCTTGGCCCCTACTGGAAAAGGTAGGTTTTTAATCTTTACTCCCAACTATTTATGTTCAGTATGTGAGAAAATAGGTATTAACAAAAACATAGAAAAGAGAAAAAGTTATAAACCGTTGGAATAAAAAAAATCACTCTCCCCCTGTGATCACACCTCTTAATTAGGTGTGGCTACCTAGCATCTCAGATATCATAACTCTGCCAGTTCTCCATAAAGTCTCTCAGGGGCCAGGTCTACACTAGGAAATTAGGTTGGTATAACTACATTGCTCAGGGGTGTGAAAAATCCACACCCCTATGTGACACCCTTAAACTGACCTAACCCCCAGGGTAGACAACGCTAAGTCAACGGCAGAAATCTGTCGTTGACCTAGCTACTACCTCTTGGGGAGGTGAAATACCTACGCTTTCCCATCGGCATAGGTAGTGTCTTCATTGAAATACTACAGTGACACAGCATTTTAAGTAGATAGGCCCAGTAAAAAGAGGGCAGATGAGACACATTTCTGAACTTAAAACCAAACAGAAAGGTTGAACACATATGTTAAGCCTTGTGTGTATATCAAACACCAGAAAATGAGGGCAGTTTAGATTATTGATCAGCCACATATTTTATAGAACCTTTAGACTGAGTGTGTGCATTCATATTAAAATATAAAGTTGGTATATCAAACACTTAACCATTTTCTGTTTATAGCAACGCAATGGTCACAGGCTCCAATCTTGAAAGGCCCTCAACTCCCAGTGACTTCTGTGAGAGCACAGGATGCTCAATGCCATGCCGAATCAGGCCCTTGCTGAAGCTGTGTTGTGACAAAAAATGGATCTCCCCAAAAGACGGTCCATTGTATTTCATTATGCAACATGGGCTGGATCCAAAGACCAGTCAAGTCACTGAGAGTCTGTCCACTGACTTGACTGAACTATGAAGCACATCCTAATCGGGCTGTAGAGAAAGGTAGGCACATGCTGATTAACATTAAAATATCTCCATTTAAGTTCAGCATCAGGGTAAAGAAGCATAATTTTTCTCCACAGCTGGTTGCGAACCAGCCATGGCAAGAGTTCTGTTTAATATAACAAAGCCTTAAATATCAGCGGGGTAGCCATGTTAGTCTGGATCTGTAAAAAGCAACAAAGAGTCCTGTGGCACCTTAAAGACTAACAGATGTATTGGAGCATAAGCTTTCGTGGGTGAATGTGTCTAACGAAGTGGGCATTCACCCACGAAAGCTTATGCTCCAATACATCTGTTAGTCTTTAAGGTGCCACAGGACTCTTTGTTGCTTTTTACAAAGCCTTAAATATATGTCTTTAACTTCATGATGGCATTCAATACTTTTCTGCACTGTACATGAGAGTTCTTTGGTTAAAGCAAATGATTAACAAGCTTCAGTTAACATGAAGCAGTATACCCACCTCATGTATATCCCATTGCTAAGTAAAGAGGAGAGGTAAAAGCTTCAATCAGTTGGCTGGTTGGTCCTGTTAATAGTAACACCAGCCTTGAACAATTCTATAGTAATTACCACCATGTTGTTCATGAAATAGCTTTTATATCATATGCTGGGAATTATGGGAGTGTGTATAAAATGTTTGGGTATTTAAGATCCCACATTTCTTTCCCTTATTCTATTAGAAGATTCATCTGAATGACCAAGAAACCTTAGTGATAAACAGAAAACGTGAATCAAAGGATTGATTCATGTGTCTCTTCCTTTTTTGTTATCATTATCCTTCCTTTCTCCATTGCTCAGCACTGGTGCTACATTTTGCTGATGAAAGACTGAAGGCATATGATAAAGTGTTACAGAAATAATGAGATGTAAACAGTAAAATACTGTCAGGGAAATATTCTTAAAAGGAAAGGAAAAAAATAAGCTGTGGCTCAGGGAACCATTTTCTAGCACTCATATGTATGCCCTGCTGCAGATCTCATTCTGCAATGATTAATTAACTTTTCCACTAACATATTTAAGCAGATTCTGGGTCCTAAGGGCATTCTAATTAATTAGTTTTTCACTCTGAATAATGTAGAATTTCTAAATGGAAGCCTCCTGACTACGAGTATTAATGGATTCTTTAAAATCTGTTGGCAGTTTTCTTATGTTCTGCTTTGAATGTCACAACACTGAAGTGTTAGCTAAAAATAAAAGCAACTTTTTAGAATGACTTTGAGGCTAAGAGAATCTGCATTATCTTTCATCTTTTGTTACTTGAAGTTTGACTAATGGCCTGTTCCCCCATGCCCTAGTCAGCACATGGTACAAAACCAACTTGGGCTCAAGTTTAATGAAAGAAAAAACAGCTAGACACAATGAAATCCACAAACATGCTGATCCCAAATAAACAAATCTTGATACATATCATTACTAAAGCGCACATAGGTAAGTTATAACAACTAAAAGGGTAGCTGAAAACTAGATACTGACCACATGAGTTTTCACTGTGACTTCCCTATTCGTAGTCCATACTAGAGTGGTTATTTATTTTGTTTCTTTCTTTGGATTTCATATTTATTTATTTAGAAATGTCTAGTGCCTATCTGGAACTGCAGGTACTTTATGCATATTGAAACCAATAGTGTTTACACAAAATTTAAGACAGTGCACATGCTTATTGAGCTGCCCAAATGATAAAGACAACCCACCAAATTCTACCACCACTACAGCTTAGTTTTTGAGGGGGGAGGGTTAGCTCAGTGGTTTGAGCATTAACCTGCTAAACCCAGGGTTGTGAGTTCAATACTTGAGGGAGCCATTTAGGAATCTGGGACAAAAATCTGTCTGGGGATTGGTCCTGCTTTGAGAAGGGGGGTTGGACTAGATGACCTCGTGAGGTCCCTTCCAACCCTGATATTCTATGACAATATTCTTATATCTGCCAATATAACTCCTCCCGCAAATACCAGGGCTCTCAGAAGTGGCTACCTGAATGACTCTAAGGGTATGTCTACACTGCAAGAAAACACCCACGGCTGGCTCATGTCAGCTGGCTTGGGCAGTGGGGCTACAGTGTTCAGGCTTGGGCTGGAGCCTCGGCTCTGGGACTCCGCAAGGAGGGAGGGTCCTAGAGCCTGGACTCCAGCCCAAGCCTAAGCCCAAACATCTACACCAGTGGCTCTCAACCTTTCCAGACTACAATACCCCTTTCAGGAGTCTGATTTGTCTTGAGTACCCTAAGTTTCACTTCACTTAAAAACTACTTGCTTACAAAATCAGATATAAAAATAAAAAGAGTCCCAGCACACTATTACTGACAAATTGCTTCCTTTCTCATTTTTACCATACAATTATAAAATAAATCAATTGGAATATAACTATTGTACTTACATTTCAGTGTGATACTTGAGCCTGTTTTTCCACTTGTGAGTCTTGTCTGAAGCCAGAGCCCCAGGTGGTGAGGCTGAAGCCTGAGCCCCACCGCCTAGAGCTGGAGCATGTAACTTAGCTTCACAGAACCCACTGTGGTGTGGGGCCTCAGGCAATTGCCCTGCTTGCCCCCCAATACCAACCCTGCACTTGTGACCCCCCTAAACCCATCCTGTGACCCCCCCCCAAGGATTGCAAACCCCAGGTTGACTCATCTAGATTAGTTGAATAGCCCCTGGAAGACCTCTGTGTACCCCCAAGGGTATGTGTACCCCTGGCGGAGAACCACTTATCTACAATACAGTTTTATAACCCCGCAGCCCAAGCCCCATGAGCTCAAGTCAATTGACACGGGCAGCCGCAGGTGTTTTACTGCAGTGTAGACATACCCTAAAGGACAGATCCTCAGCTCTGGTTTATTGTCTCCATTGACTTCAGCAGAGCTCTGGCCATTTACACCAGCTGAGGATCTGCCTAGAGGTGCTTGAAATGCACGCAAAGCAAGAGTAAAAATGTGCCGCTCACCCCAAAATTACTCAAATACCCATTGAGCTTCCCATGCAAAATAAACACTGACAAAAAGAAAATAACACTCACCACAAACAACATAAACTCTCCCCTCCATAAATACTGAGAAAGAGATGACTAAGGGGTCCTTCTCTCTTAATCAGAAACATTGGCACGGGCTTCAATGATTTGCTGGATCAAAGTTATAACCTCTGCCACATTTTCTGGTTGCTTTCCCCCGATCTACCAGCATTACACCTCAGGCTTATCTGAGATGGGCATCAACCAGCTCACCCTTGCCCAGGGTCAGATGTCAGTCAGACACTGGGCTAGACATTCCACCTCACCAGGTAGGTCAGGCACACTGAAGCTGCTATAGCCCATACCTTCTCACTAAGGGCTTGAGCCTCTCAGCTGCTGAGCATCCTCTGTTCCCACTTACTTCAAGAGGAACTGTGGGTGCAGAGCAGCTTCAAGGACAGGGAAGCAATCTTAACAGCCCCAAACAGTGGTTACGCCAGTTACTTTAGGCCGTGTCTACACAGGGACACTCAGGCAAGTTAATGTAAATCAACTAGAGGTGTGAAGTCAATGCACATGGTGTGTGGATGCCCTCATTAAGGAGTAAAGTGGCCTTAATTTACAGTAACTTAATCTGCCTTGAATCAGGCCCCCCCACCCTCTTCCCCCTCCACCTTGAAGGTGACTTCATACCTTTTAGTTGATTTGCCTTAACTTTCCTGAGTTTCCCTGAGCAGACAAGCCCTCAGATATCTAAATACTTTTACAGAAGCTGCAATATTTGCACTAGCAAGGGCATTCCCCTACAGTAATTACAGGGTCCTGTAGGTAATACTGCAAACACTAAGAAAACCTTATCTATTTGTCTAAAACAATACTGACAAGTCTTCAGTAACCCACATGCAAGGGCCCATGGTTTATTGCATGCAACTGGCCAAAATTGCGCTCTCACAAGAAAAGCAACAGTGCCTCTTCCATCTCCAGCTACACTGCCAGGAACTTTCTGATATTTAACAACCAGCTTTTATATCGTGCCTTTCATTGGTACAGATCCCAAATTGTTTTACAAGGACTGTCAATAAATGGACAAATAGGCATCACATCTTCCACCAGTGAAATGCAGATGGCTCTGGGTTCGAAAATGGCAGCTGTTTACCAGCACACAGCAAGCCTGAAGAACAGGTTTGAACTGAAGAACTGTATCTAAGTTCAACTAAAAGTGGGAGGGGCATGTTAGTCAAGCACAGTGTTATTATCCATATTAGAAGTTGGCCAGAACACTGAGATTAATGACTGTATTCTTGGGGAAAGTACTATGGGATCTTTAGTCATCACAAGCGGTTAGAGCTTTGATTTTATGCCTCATCTAAAAGGCGATTTTCCCACCCATTCTGTGTGTGTTGCATGTCCCCAGGGAAAGGTATGAAAGGCTATTCTGAGTGCACCAAATGCCATTCTCGTCATTTACTTTCTTTCCCTTTAATTCAGTGATCCATACTTGCTCCAGTGAACGGCTCAGGCGTGGCTGTATTTACAGAACAATATTCTGGGTCTCAAAATACCTTCAAAATGACACAGTCACTGAAAAAAATCCCCAGCTAATTTGATCTCATGAAATGTTCAAGTCCATTAGCTGAACTCATTTTGAACTCAAAGTATGAATTGAATGTTTCATTAGTGAATATGCAACTGTATTTTAACATTTGTTTTTTAGCCAATAGAATTAAATGTTTCTGGATGATTTTCATTCTACAATTTCCCATATCTAAGAGGATGTCTTAAAAAACTGAAGATAGCAAAGCCTCTTTGGTATTATGTTTTAGCAGTTGCAATGGTATCACATGTGCCTTTTAAACCTCTTGTTTTTTCAGTAGTAGCATTTTTAGAATTTACTATGACAGCATAAAATCAGGAAGGGATAATTTTGAAACTTTTAGGTCTTACGGGAGGAGACCGCTGTTAAACTGGTATTTTTCTCAAATTAATGAAAGTGGATTAATACATAATGTATCTGTATTGTGCATTAGAATAGGAGATTTAAGACTTCAGGACAATTTACATAAACGGGAAAAATGCTAGTTAATAATTATCTCAGTGCACTAAACTACTCCCAATTTGAACATCACTGCTTTGCTTTTCTACAGCACTTTCCATTTGAGGATCTCAAAGCTCCGTACAGACAATAATTATATAGGTGTCACAAAGCCTCTAGGACACGGGCATTATTATTCCAGTTTTACAAACAGGGACAATGAAGCACAGAGAGGAAGTGCCTTACCCAAGGTCACACAGGAAGTGGGTGGCAGAGTCAGGAATAGAACTCCTGCCTTCCAGTTTTGTTCTTTACTCACAAAGCTATCCTTCACCTCCTGTCCTTATACACTATTCTATGATACCCTATTAATATACCAGTTTAGCCTTTACGGGTGTGGAAGAATTTACTTTCAAACTGAATAAAGACTCTTTTCAAATGGTCAAAATTAATTATTAAATCACTTGAAACCTGTGGCATTTTGAACGTATATGATGACAAATCCATGGTACCTAGGACTTCATGATTGTTACCATACCACGTGCCACAGCCATTCTGCATTTGATAGCAAAAGCTGGGACAGAATTCAGATCCTCCAGCTCCAAATACACAAACCCATGCACCACTTGAGCTAAATGNCCTTGAAACCTGTGGCATTTTGAACGTATATGATGAGAAATCCATGGTACCTAGGACTTCATGATTGTTACCATACCACATGCCACAGCCATTCTGCATTTGATAGCAAAAGCAGGGACAGAATTCAGATCCTCCAGCTCCAAATACACAAACCCATGCACCACTTGAGCTAAATGAGACGACTTATTTTTGCCCATTACTTGTTAGCAGTATTGAGTCTATGGGCTGGTCCACACTAGGGGCGGGATCGAACTAAGGTACTTCGACTTCAGCTATGCGAATAGCGTAGCTGAAGTCGAAGTACCTTAGTTCGAACTAACGCAACTTACCTCGCGTCCGCGCGGCGCCGCGATCGAAGNCGTTAGCAGTATTGAGTCTATGACAAAACTGGGAGCAGTTCTAATTCTATCCAGTGCAGACAGTGGTGCACACCAACAATAACCAGGTTATTACAATATATTAGCAGCTCTGCAGGATGGGAGGCAGGAGGAACCAAAACTTTACTCCCAAAACTGTACTGGAGAATGCAGACAACAGACATAGACATAATAACCACACCCCATTTCCCCCTCCACCTCCCTTCCCCCGCCCCAACACATACAGGCATCTAATTTTGCTCTGGAAAAAGAATGACAATAAATATAGCATGATAGGAACAAACAATATTACCATGCTTGGAAAAAATATTAGTAATGAAATAACGTTTACACCATGCTGCATGTAGCTACTGCACAGCTGCTAACCAGAACAGCAGTGAGGAGGGTTATTGCTTCCCTGGTTTGTGATACGATGCTTCTGGTAAGTGGGGAAAGTGTGGTATTCCTCCCTCCCTAATTTACAGTGCACATCAATTTTTTCACAGATAGTGATTTTTTAAATTGAATTTTTAAATGAAAGTTTAAATGAAAATTCCCCTCTCTGGAAGGGGAAGGGTTTAATTAAAAAAAAGTGCTTAGAAATGTAAGGGTTTTCCTCCTGAGAATAAATGCTGTTCATTTTCCCTGGTTGATACATTAAGTTCTGATCTTTACCATGCTGACACATCAATCATGATGGGTTACACTTCCTTACATTGCAGCATAGCATGAAGTCTTGGGCTGTGAAATTGGGGAGAGAGGGAGGGAGAGTGACACACACACAAATCTCTTTCTATCTCTAAGCTTCACTAGTTGCTACAAAATTCTGGTCAAATTAAGAACAATAAATCCAAGAGAACAATAAATCCAAGAGAAATAGAACGGACTTGCTTGCAAGCTGAGGATGTACCTGAAATCCTGCTAAATCTTTCATGCTAATCTGTACTAAATCTCAGTTCTTCAATAACGGCAGGTTTCAGGAAGAAAAGGGGTTTGTAACTTTCTTACCTGTGATATGGTAGCTAACCTGCCGGTTGACTTCAGATGTGTCTTCGTCCCATGTGCTGAGAACTGCCACAACTTCCCCTGGAGGGTCACTCTCTTTTACGGATCCTCTGTACACCTCGTGTTCAAAGATTGGTGCATTGTCGTTTATGTCTGTCACAGTGACAGAGACCAAGGTGGTGGATGAGAGGGAAAAAGCTTCTCCCAGATCTGAAGCCACCACTGCAAAAGTAAAAGTGGGATTCTTTTCATGATCTAGGTCCTTCAATGTGCTGATCCACCCACTGTTGCCATCGATTGTGAATGCTTCCATGATCTTGTCCAGCTCCGATTCCGCTGAAAGAGTATACGTGACTTGCCCATTTGCACCCCAGTCCGCATCAATTGCTTTAACCTGGATAAGATTAATCCCTATTGGCATCCCTTCCATTATTACAGCTTCATAGTTGGCAGCTTCAAACATAGGTTTGTTGTCATTTACATCCAACACTTTAACCTCCACATCCACAGCGAATACAATGTCCACTTTGTCTAGCTGTATGGTGGCTGCAACTTTAAAGTGAAAAGCAGGATTTGTCTCATGGTCAAGTCTCTTATCTAGCTTTATGATTCCAGTGTCTTGGTCTATGATGAAAATCCCTTCCTTGTTGTTTTCAGCTAATTCACCATTAACAGTGCTATATACAGCACCCTGGCTTGGCAAAACATGCAAAATGTCAAGGGTGCTTCCTATGACAGTGTCTTCTGGTATTGTAAAAGAATATTGGGGTTGGGAAAAGGAAGGTAAAACAGCTTCTGGAGGTAAAACATGGATATAGACAGGAATAAGGGAATGCTTCATGGGAATGCCACCATCAACTGCTTTGACGAAGAATGAAAGAACGGTGTTTTTCAGCTGGTTAAAGTTACCTTTGGTGACCATCCATCCATTGTCAGGATCAATTTCAAGCAGATCTGCCACTGAAACAGAGGCTTCACTATACAATGAATAGGTGATTCTTGAATTGGCTCCATCATCTGGATCTAATGCTTGCACTTGTGTGACCAAATGACCTTTTCCAACATCTGCTTTGACACTTGCTCTGTATTCTATTGTCATAAACTGGGGAGTATTGTCATTCTCATCCACTACGATCACTCTCACGGTGCAGAAAGTCATTCTCCCACCTCCATCCAGGGCCCTCAAAAATATACTGATATCCCCTTCCAAAGGGTTCTCTCGGTCCAATTTCTCAGTTGTTAGGATCTGTCCATTGTTATCAATTAAGAATCGGTCCTTGGCAAAATCATTTATTATGGAGTAGTTTATTTGGCCATATATACCAGAATCTCCATCTGTCGCTTTTACATGGACTACCTTAGTTCCAGGGGCAGCATTTTCTCTAACCTCTGCCACATAAATACTCTGTGAAAACACGGGGCTATAAAGGTTAGCACCCAGGATCCGGATATGCACCTGAGCTGTGCTGGTGAACAATCCATCCGAGACAGAGACATTTAAGCTATACATTGGCTCCATCCTCTGTTTCCGATGGTTAGACAGAGTTATAATGCCACTCTTGCTGTCCATTATAAAGCTGGTCCGATCATTTCCAGACAAGATACTGTACTCCAGTCTGTCAAAATCAGAGCTGTCAGCATCAGAAGCTTGGACACAAGTCACAAAATGACCCCTAGGGGCCAGTTCACTCACGTAAGATTCATATATTAACTGGTTAAAAACTGGAGGGTTGTCATTCATATCTGTCACATAAATACTAACAAGAACTTCACTGCTCAGTGGTGGGAATCCATTATCAGCTGCTCTGACTTTTAAGCTGCACTGCTGTAATAGTTCATGATCCAACATACGGGCTGTCAGGATTAGGCCACTTGTGCTATCGATGTGAAAATAATCAG
Organism: Platysternon megacephalum; assembly: GCA_003942145.1. Lineage (NCBI taxonomy): Eukaryota > Metazoa > Chordata > Testudines > Platysternidae > Platysternon > Platysternon megacephalum. The sequence continues at coordinate 1,229,099 of QXTE01000135.1, forward strand.
TGCTGTTAAAGGAGTCCTGGACAATCTGATACTGTATAATTTTGTTATTTTCAGAGTCTGCGTCGGTAGCAACAACCTGCAACACAGGAGTCCCAATCAAAGATGCTTCGGATAAGGTGGCATTATAGGCCGAGTGATCGAAAACGGGAGGATTATCATTTACATCATTAATAATTAAGTCCACAGTGACTTCAGCTCGAGCACCAGTGAGGGCATCACTGGCTCGTACTGTCAGCTTAAAAACAGAATTTAATTCATAGTCCAATGGGCTGATGACACTCAGAACGCCGGTGTCAAAGTCAATGTTAAGCTGGTTGTAGGGATCTCCATCAACAATGATATAAATGATACCCTGGCCCTCTGGGCTGGTTGCATTTATGCTAAGAATTGGGGTGTGCATTTCTATGTCTTCATTTACAGAAGCTGTATAGAAGGGCTTGTCAAACACAGGCATTGCTTTATTAACTATAGTAATAGGAAGTTCTACTGAAGCAGACAATGATGGATTACCACCATCTTTTGCAAGGATGATAACTAAATACTCTATATTAGATAAGTCAGAGTTGAAGGCTTCTCTTAAAGTGACACTACCAGTTTGTCTGTCAATTTCAAAATGCCCATAGTCTTCTTTCAACAGATAGGAGACTTCACCATTTGCACCCTTATCTTTATCAATGGCTGTCACTCGATATATTAGGGTACCGGGCTCAGCATCAACTTGTACAGCAGCATAGTAAGGCAGCCCTACAAACACCGGAGCATTGTCATTGATGTCCTCAATGTTAACTCTGACAACCACCCTGGCCACACGCAGATGATCTAGTTCACGACTTGCTTCAACGACCAGCTCATATAGCTCTTGTTTTTCTCTGTCAAAGGGGATGCCCGTCGTTTCAATGACTCCCGAGGTGGATTTGATCATGAACTTGTTCCCCGGGTTTAATATACCATACTTCAAGGGCTCATTGAGACGGTTTCCAACAGCATTCACCACAGCTACCTTTGTGATATTAGTGCTGTTCTCCGAGATAGATGTGGAATAAAAAATTTGTGTAAAATGGAGCCCACTATCCATGGCTTCTTTTACCATTATGGTCACCATAGCAGTGCTGTAAAATTTCCCATCAGACACTCTTACTATAAGCATATAATGATCTTTGGAAAGAGTATTATTTTTTATGGTGAGTACCCCAGTACTTGAATCAATCAAAAAATGGTCCACATTGCCTTCGATCAGACTGTATGTTAGTTCAGGTGGAACCTCTGAATCCGGGTCTGTAGCCTTGACTTTAAGAACCTCTACACCAACGTAAGTCGGCAGAAGCAAGATTGTCTCAAACACAGCCTGACTGAAGACTGGAGGATTGTCATTGATGTCAGTTACTTCAATAGTAACTTCGACTGGACTCTCCGCTGTGAGCTGTGGATTTCCGCTATCTCTAACATGTACGTGGAAATGGAAGTGGGCTATGGTTTCATGGTCTAAATTTGCGATTGTTCTGATCGCACCAGTGCTGGAATCTACAGTGAAGTACTTCTTAGCAGTGGATTCAACAATCTGATAGACCAGCAAAGCATTCTGATTACTGTCGGCATCCGTGGCTCGTATCACCAGTGGGTTGTTGGCTGAGCTCCGGACTATACTGTTTACAGGAGCAGCTTCACTTATGCTGCCCGAGTATTGGGAGAGGAGAAAAACTGGCAGGTTATCATTTTCATCAACAATCTGAATGTTGACGGTGGCATTTGATGCCATGCCTGCCATGTTAGTTGCTTGAACAATGAGTTGGTAAGAGGAAGTGCGTTCATAATCAAGTGGCTTTTGACTGGTGATGACTCCAGAATATGGGTTTATAGTAAAGGCTCCATCCACATTCCCATCCTTGATCTCATAAACTAATGTAGACTGACTGATTGCAGAGATCAAAATGACTGAAGTTCCAATATCAACATTTTCATTAACTTCTGCTTGGTATTCCTTGTGTGTGAACTTTGGATGGGAATTATCTGACATGGTCACAGAAATGCGTACAATTGCTGTTGCAGACAGTGGTGGTGAACCTTGATCAGTTACTTTGACTGACAAAACAAACTGTCCCATTGTGGTCAAGTCCGGTTCCTTCAATACTGTGATGATGCCTAAAACTGGTTCGATCTTGAATGTGTTCCCAGTGTTTCCTAAAACATAAATGTTGAAAGCTATATTAGAAGTGAAATATTGAAAATTCAGAAAATTATATGTTATAAAATGAATCTGACTATGATACCGTCACATTAACCCACAAGCGGTCATCAGTAATACTAGTAATTGCATAGAATAAAACAAAACAGGTACCTAAATCTGGGCTCCCAAATCCATATTTAGCCACCCAGATAAGTGGCCTGATTTTCATAAGTGCTGAACATCCAGCAACTTCAACTGACTTCTGAAAATCAGACCACATATTCAGGTGTGTAAATATGGCCCTAAGAGCCCCTTTTTGAAAATCTTGGTTTATACATTTGTTTCATATTGATTAAAACAAAGTCTTTTTCTCCGTCTTTAAATATTTAAAATTATCTTACTGGTTACTGCAGGCGCTCAATACCTCTGAAACCCACTCAAACTTCTATTTAGGTGCCTACACATGAATTTAAGAGCCTAACTTTAAGATCCGAGGTTTGAAAATTTGAGCAATGTATATTATGCAAAAGTAAAATGTGGGAAAATGCACCCCCCACATTATGGAATTAGACTATCAAATAGTTGCATACCTGAGACACAAAAAGGGGATCAAAGGCTAACAAGCCAATTGCTTGATAAAGGAATAATTCATGCCCTGAAATAAAGAGGCTATTAAGCAACTATAGAGAGGATTACTGTAGCTCAAGGCTACAAAGAACTGACTATAAAGTGTTAGAATAGAATTTAGAAAAATTACAAGAAAAATACCATATAAAATAGATAAAAGTATCTTGTGTCAGAGAGGTTTACTATTTGATTTCTGAGGAAAGAGAAATCTAGATTAATAAGATTTTGTAGAAAATGTTTTGAGATCAGTGTTAGCATGTGCAGACAGAGAGGTCAAAGGAGAAAATAATGTGTTTGGATTACAGTTTTTTTTTTTTTTAAACTAACGTGATATACTCTCTGACTGTTCTTCAGGAGACAGATGCAAAACTTCAGGGTCTGTCCAAGTTTTTAACTGTTAAGAACATAAGAACAGCCATACTGGGTCAGACCAAAGGTCCATCCAGCCAAGTATCCTGTCTACCGACAGTGGCCAATGCCAGGTGCCCCAGAGGGAGTGAACCTAACAGGTAATGATCAAGTGATCTCTCTCCTGCCGTCCATCTCCACCCTCTGACAAACAGAGGCTAGGGACACCATTCCTTACCCATCCTGGCTAATAGCCATTAATGGACAGTTACTACATGTCACCTCTATTAGGCAACATTTTTTTGTGTGGCATCTTAAGTAATTGCTTAAAATGTGGTTCACTGTGTGTGTGTATACATATATATATATATACACACACAAGCTTTTAGCTCCTTTTTCTCATTTTGATTCCAAAGGCAAACAGCCTATATTGACCTGTACTAATTCTGAATCTTTATTGTCAAACCATTCTTGATATCATGGAGACTATTCCTGGGATCTTTTTGCTAGAGTCAAGGGTCCATGACCCCTGTAAGAACATTTCTCATACACCACTGAGTGGTAACTGTTAGTAAACAGTGATCTTTTAGGGGCAACTGCTACAGCTGTTGCGCAGAGGGCAGCATGTGTGAAAATTCCAGCTGGAGAACAAACTATGTGGTGACCCAAGAAGTAAATAAATACAGATTCTCTGAAAGCTGTAACTCACTGATAAGACTACCCGTATTTGCTGCAGGTTCTGAGGCACAGAGGCTAGTCCAAACAGCATAAATCAGTATGATAGTGGCTCCCACATATCAGCTATACACACACCCGTAAGAGCTACAGAGGCCAAGGGTTATGCAAGCTAAACCAAACTTTGTGCTGTTCACTGAGAAGCCCGGGGTGCAGATTTCCACAAGGATGAGCACATTGCTGGCACTGACAAACATTGCATATGGCAGAGCAGTTTTATTTTGGTACTGCTAGCTAATAGGAATTAGTTACAGTCACAGACTGATGCATGTAAGGATGGGGAGGAGGGTGTTTTTCTCCTTTAGAAATTTCTCATTAAATTATGAGACTATTGCTTTCTTCATTCAAAGTACTTCCTGTGAATGAAGAAGCTGTATATGATCTGAGCCCAGCTGTTAAAATCAGCATCCTCACTGCACCCAATTTATAGATTATAGAAACTACAGCAACTGAAGCCTCAATTTTGATACATCTAGGATTGGAACATCTGTGCATAATGAAACCATAGGAGTTCAGTTTTATAGTAAATGGAGGCTTGAAGCCTGGAATAGCAGACAGAGCTCACGATGAAACAGAAACAACAGGCAGTTATAGAAGACAAACCTATATGCAAACACTTTGGAGATAGTACTAAAATTCAAAGGTACTAGATAAATTGGAGAACTGGGCTACAGACAAGATGAAATCCAACAAGGACAAATGCAAGGTGCTACACTTAGAGAAGAGTAACCAAATGCACAAATACAGAATGGGGGATAACTGGCTTGGCAGCAGCACAGCTGAGAAGGATCTGGGAGCTGTAGTGGCTCACAACCTCGACATGAGTCAACAACATGATGCTGTTGCAAAAATGGCAAATGCAATTTTGGGTTGCATTAACAGAGGCATAGCACGCAAGTCACAGGAGACGATAGTATCGCTCTACTCGACACAGGTTAGGCCTCAGATGGAGTACTGTGTCCAGTTCTGGTCACCGCTGTATAGAAAGGATGTAGAGCAACTGGAAAGGATCCAGAGTGAGAGACGAAGATGATCAAAAGGATGGAATGCAAGCCTTATGAGCAAAGGCTGAAGGAACTGGGTATGTTTAGTTTGGAAAAGAGGCAGGGGTGAAAGTAAGGCGGTACGGGCTGGTATGGTGTACCGGTAAAAAGTGGTCACTGGTACCGGCCCGTACAGCTGACTTTAAAGCGCTGCCACCACCGACGGAGGGGCGCAAAAGGGGCAGTGACGTTAAAGCGCTGCTGCAGCGGCAAAGGACCCTGCTTAAAGCTTAACGTTGTTGCCCCTTGTGCCCCCTCCCCCGGGCCCCTGATAGGGAGGAGGAGGGCGCAAAAGGAGCAGCTTCCCTGGGGACGGCGATTTAAAAGCCCCAGGCCCTTTAAATCGCCGCTGGAGCCCCGGGGGCAGCACGGGCCAGGCAGCATGGATGGGCTGGCTGGGGGACGCTGACCCCCCAGCCCCGGCCCTTCCGCCCAAGGCCCCCGTACCGGTAAGAGTTCAATTTCACTTTCACCTCTGAAAAGAGAAGACTAAGGGGGAACATGATAGTGGTCTTCAAATACGTGAAAGGCTGTGTGATGGGGTGTACTTACCCCACACTAGAGAAGGAGAAGTTAACCCCACATCCCTTTGCCACTGCTGGGCATGCTCCAACTGGAGCCTCAGCATAAAAGACCAGCTCAGTCGGGGCTGAGGAGAGAGAATGCTCATTGCAGGCTCCCTCTTGGGAGCTGCTGGAGCCCCCAATCGTGGAGGCCAAGCGTGCCGAGACCCAGGCCAATACCGGGCTGCCCACGGAAGCCCAAGTCACTGGGAGCTTCGCAAGCTGATGACCCCAGAGGTCCAGGAGTCTTGTGGACAGCAACACTGGAAAACAGGGTAGGAAGTAACCCAGGGGAACTAGAGATTGGTCCGGTTGTGGAACCGGGACAAAGGCAGCGCGTTTCGGACAGATCCTCACTAATCTAGTGGTGAATCCATTCGCTGCTATCAGGGCCGTGGGCTGGGACCTGGTGGAGCAGGGATGGCCTGGATTCCTCTACCCCGGCTGCCAGCCACCCCTAGATGGTGGCCCACTTCCCAACTGGCTGCTCGGTCACACAGCCTTGACTAAGAGGGCAGCCATACTGACTCGGGCCACTAGGCCACACGGCCCTGCAAGTGAGGACAGCCATATTGACTCTGGCCACTAGGCCCTGAGGCTCAGGGTGGTCATTGGGAAAAAGATAAAGAAAAACTGTTCTCTCTTGCTAGAGAGGGCAGACCAAGAGGCAAAGGGTTCAAACTACAGCATAACAGATTTAGATTAAATCTCAGGAAAAACTTCCTAACTGTAAGAACAGTAGGACAATGGAACAGACCGCCTAGGGAAGTTATGGAATCTCCTTCACTGGAGGTTTTCAAAAGGGGCTGGATAGCCACCTGTCTTGGATGGTTTAGATCCAACAAACCCTGCATCTTGACAGGGGGTTAGGCTAGATGACTCTTGCGGTCCCTCCTATCCCTATGGCTCTATGATTCTGTGATATAATATGTAGAAAGGAGGAAAACATACAGCCTAAAAATGGCCATCTAATAACCTAAACATCATTTCTAATCATCATCTTATGTTCTGTCTCCATTATGTACTATATTACAAATGCATTATAGCCATAGTCTTACAGCACTACATTATTTATCATGTGTATTGTGGTGGCACCTAGAGGCAAACCAGGTTGAGGTCCCATTGTGCTAGGTGCGGTACAAGAATACAGTAAATAACAGTCTCTTCTCCAAAGAGCTCACAGTCTCACAGACGAGAGATAAAAGGTGGACAGGATGAACCAGTGGGCTGTGGGACTGATGGGCAAATAAAAATAGTAGGACATGTGCAATTCTTGACTGGTTTGCTGTCTACCTCTTTAAAAAAAGCAATAAACCAATCCCACGCCCTCACTCCCACCGAACACACACACACACATTATATTAGGGGATATAAAACTATATCCCAATGAGTGAATCATGGAGGAGTAGCACAAAGGGGAGTAGATGGCTCAGGTTATGGCACAAGGAGCCTTTTATCACTAGGTTGCCGGTTGGAATCTGCTTCAGGTAGATGCTCAGGTCTGGTGACCTTGAACAAAGTGATCTGCTGGCCTCTGCCCCAGTGCTAGTGGAACAGAGGCCCCTGGGTTCTGTTGCTACCCCCGCTACTTACACTGGGCAAGTCTCTTCTCCTCCGTTTCCTCACCCATCCTTAGTTTGTTTTGACTATTTAGACTGTTCTAAAACACCATTTCTTTGGCTCTCATATGGGAAGCCATAGCAGCCTGGCCAAAGATGGAACAGGCACAGAGACAGAGAACTGGGTGCCCTCTCTCCCTGGGGTGATCCCTTAGGAAAGGGTGGAGGCATATTGGTGTGGCAGTGTGGGCAAACTTGAAATGCAGCTGCCCAGGCTGTGCTCATTCTGTGATGACCAGGACTTAATTCTTCCAGGGTTATTAATCTATTGCCTTTCCCGAGGGCCACAATAAATAAAACTTATTGCATCTATTTCTTTCAAAGAAAAGGCCACCGGTAGAATGGTGATGTACTCTGTGCAGAACTGTATTTCCCCAACACACTACATCTGAACATAATGCTGTTCCGCATGTATTTGTATGGCTGATGGGAGCACTGCCTAATTAATCATGCATAGAGTCACATGTTGTGGCAAGGAAGATGAAATCAAATCAGACAAAAACAGCCGCAGCTGTCTGTCCATAGAGCTTGAGACCAGCTCCTCCCCCTGGACAGTAAGTTGTCTGATACTCTGCTGGAGCTGCTCACGCTCTTGATACTGGCTGACCATACTGGAAGATGTTCACAGGAAGGACAGGGGGAGGCAGAACCAGTAGAGAGGCAGTATGAAGCAACGGACAGAGTACAGGATTGGGACTCAGGAAACCTGGCTTCTATTCCCACTTTGCCACTTACAGCCCATGGGAGACCAGACTATTATGTGCCACAAACAGAGAATAGGAAGGAATGAGATGACCAAGACCCTTGGAATAGCAGGGAAATGATTAAGTGAGATACCCAGATAATCCTGGCAAGAGACTTGTATCCACATGCTGCAGAGGAAGGCAAAAAATCTCCCACAGTCACTGCCCATCTGACCTGAGAGAAAATTCCTTCCCAACCCCACATATGGTGATCACTGAGCATGTGAGCAAGAACCAGCCAGCCAAGCACCTGAGAGAGAGAGTGCTCAGTGCCACCTCAGAGCCATGGCCTTCCCTGCCCAGTGTCCCATCTCCAGCCTTGGCTGTCCTTGGTGCGCCAGAGGAAAGAGATTAAAAAAACCCCAACCCAGAATACATGGGAATCCCTTTCTGACCCCTGCAGGTGGCTGGCAGGAACCCTGAAGCATGAGTTTTTAGGAACATACGACAAACAGGAAGTGAGCCCCAGGGCTGCCGAGCCTTGCCCCCCCCACCATCACATGCAACCCCATCACACAGGGCAGGGACTGTTTCTGTGCATCTGAACCCTTCCTAGTGCAATGTTCCTGATCTAAGTTGGGGCCTCCAGAGGATACTATGATATAAATAATAAACCTGCATTCTGACCACATGCATAAATAATATATATGATTACTTAGACTGTCCAGCTTGGCTGCTTTTCAGGTCTGTATTTAACTGTTTTCTGTTTTGAACAACTTATGACATTATTTTCTTATTTGCTTAAGGAAGTGAAATTCCAATTCCTGTCATTCTTACAAAACCTCCAGAGTAGAGAGGGGTGAACAAGAATGGGGGTTCCTTAGGGTTTGTCACCATGAGAAAGTTGCATGGTTTAATTTAAGGTGCATAGTGCATAAAGCTGTGCAGGCACTCTTATTTCGGGTTGAGAGCAGCTTATTTCAATTTAGTTAAACCTATTCCTAATTGATAAGGGGTAAGCAGTGGACGTGTTATTCCTTGACTTTAGCAAAGCTTTTGATACGGTCTCCCACAGTATTCTTGCCAGCAAGTTAAAAAAGTATGGGCTGGATGAATGGACTATAAGGTGGATAGAAAGCTGGCTAGATCATCGGGCTCAACGGGTAGTGATCAATGGCTCCATGTCTAGTTGGCAGCCGGTATCAAGTGGAGTGCCCCAAGGGTCGGTCCTAGGAGCGGTTTTGTTCAATATCTTCACTAATGATCTGGACGATGGCGCGTACTGCACCCTCAGCAAGTTTGCAGATGACGCTAAACTGAGAGGAGTGGTAGATACGCTGGAGGGTAGGGATAGGATACAGAGGGACCTAGACAAATTAGAGGATTGGGCCAAAAGAAATCTAATGAGGTTCAACAAGGACAAGTTCAGAGTCCTGCACTTAGGAAGGAAGAATCCCATGCACTGCTACAGACTAGGGACCGAATGGCTAGGCAGCAGTTCTGCAGAAAAGGACCAAGGGTTACAGTGGACGAGAAGCTGGATATGAGTCGACACTGTGCCCTTGTTGCCAAGAAGACTAACGGCATTTTGGGCTGTATAAGTAGGGGCATTGCCAGCAGATCGAGGGACGTAATCATTCCCCTCTATTTGACACTGGTGAGGCCTCATCTGGAGTACTGTGTCCAGTTTTGGGCCCCACACTACAAGAAGGATGTGGATAAATTGGAAAGAGTCCAGCGGAGGGCAACAAAAATTATTAGGGGGCTGGAGCACATGACTTATGAGGAGAGGCTGAGGGAACTGGGATTGTTTAGTCTGCAGAAGAGAAGAATGGGGGGGGGGGGTTTTGATAGCTGCTTTCAACTACCTGAAAGGGGGTTCCAAAGAGGTAGCAGATGACAGAACAAGGAGTAATGGTCTCAAGTTGCAGTGGGGGAAGTTTAGGTTGGATATTAGGAAAAACTTTCACTAGGAGGGTGGTGAAGCACTGGAATGCGTTACCTAGGGAAGTGGTGGAATCTCCTTCCTTAGAGGTTTTTAAGGTCAGGCTTGACAAAGCCCTGGCTGGGATGATTTAGTTGGGAATTGGTTCTGCTTTGAGCAGGGGGTTGGACTAGATGACCTCCTGAGGTCCCTTCCAACCCCGATATTCTATGAGTCTATGACTTAAACAACACGAGACAGAGCCAAGAAAATACTGTTGCTCAGGGCTGGGTATGTGGCCTTAGTTTTTCTGGAAAGGCTAAAGCTACACAAATATCACAAACAATAAATATTCTGTGGCCATTGGAAAACTCTTGATATCTCAATGAAAAATGAAGAGGATTGTTTAGAGATTTTGGAAACTGGCTCAGATGTTGAACTTTCTGAACCGCGTTTTCATAGTTATGCTTAGTGTTTGTCTATTAATATGTTTATGATACTAAGAATAATGGGCGAGATCCTCAGCTGATGTAAATTGGCATTGCTCCATTGAAGTGAATGGGTCCCTAGGAGAGCATAAGTGTCGCCTACATAGATTAGTCTGCAAGATCAAGGTCTAATAAGTGAAGTCTGTGTCTTGATTAATCATTGGGACCATCATGGAGTATGGGATTCCTCTTCTTTGTGATCTACAGTTGAGAAGTGTGATATAGGTGCCAAGTATTATTATTATTAAAATGGAAAATTCACATTATTTCAAAGTGCAGAGTGCAGCAGCAACACAAAAGCAATCTAAGAGATAGGATTTTCCATTTTCTCACTTTTTGCAAGTGTCTCTACTGAATGCATACTAATTTCCGGCTTTGGAAATGGTTTCTAAACTCAAATCTATAAAAGCAATAAAATGTTCACCTCTTACATATATATGCATACACACAGAGATGCATTAGGGAAATTAAACCATGAAAAATACAGGATTGACAGCCTTGGTGATTCACATCCACTAATTTTCCACAGCAGCAGCACAGCATGGACAAAGGCAATGCAACTTTCCAAAAAGTCTTGCTATTAGCTCTACTCTGGAGTAACCAACTCTAGGGCCACAAAGGAAACTCTGGCATAAGCTATACTTAACATTTTTGCCAGTACAGCTATGCCGGCAAACCTTCCCAGTGTAGAGACAGCTTATACGAGCAATAAAGTGCTACTGCTGGTATAGCTTATACCGGTTCCGTGAGAGAGAGAAGCTGTACCAGCCAAAACACTTTTATAGCTGTATAAGATGCCTGTATACTAGGGCCTCTGCATGCATAGAAATTTTGGCTGGGGGGAGGAGGGATAGCATACCCTATGCCAGCAAAAGTGGCCTCAGTCTCTCTGCTCCTCTGATTAAAATGTCAACAAAGATGCCAGTTAGCACCAGCTGTCATTGTGTTAGTTTATGATGAAGCCATCCTGTCCACTGCACTAGAATGAAGCCAGTAAAACAAAAAATAGACATCAGATGGAATGACTTTCAGTCACTGACATGGGTAATTTGAACCAATGACCTAGAGGTAAAAGCCTCAGTGGCCATCTAATTAAAATGAAGTCAACTCTCTCTGATCAGTAGCTTAAATGTTGAAAACAGCAGACAAGAATTTGGACTTTTTGTACACTTTCATCAGGGGATAGCTAGGATCAAGAATCCGTAAAGATTTCTTAGTGTTACCCTATCTCTGAAATAAAGCCAGCATAATCACTCTTTTTGGTTTATAGAATGCATCATGTTGCAGCCTTTTCTGTCCCTGTGCTCTAACCTGCTTCTATAGTGTAGATAAGCTCTGCGTTTTCTCCTTTGTCTCTATCCAAAGCAGTGACCTGCAAAACAGCAGATCCAATAGCTGCTGACTCATACACCGAGGCTTCGTACAAAGGACTGGTGAAGTAGGGACTGTGATCATTGGAATCTTCCACATTTATGATGACTCTGGCCAGGTTTCTTCTATAGGGAAACTCCTGATCTCGAACCTATAGAAAAAATGCAGGAGAAACATCTTGAAATAACTTTATTAGCAGTAATAATAACTATCTGAGCCCTGGCAATGTGCTCACTGCTGTACAATACACAAAATACAGACTTTTTTCCACCCTGAAGGCCTTAAAATCTAAAAGACAGACAAACAGAAGATATGGCACAAAGTGAGAAATCAAGAGGAGAAAAAGACCTGGAGGGTATTTTTAAATTTAATTTATTGTAAATTTATTCTTGGTGCCCCCGCACTGAAGATGTAGATTTTTAAACTGATACAAAATAATGCTGTAATGTCTCATTTGATGTTCAGTTTTGAGTTTGTGCCAAAGGTTCTCTAATGCTGACAAATATAATATAAACTGCTATGTGCCATGCCCCTCCCTGACACCATAGTGTGGGAACAAAGCAGCAGTACGTACAGTGCTTATCTACGTAGCTTTGTTCCTTCTTTCCAAAAAAAATGTATGTGATAGCCACATAACTGGTCATTGTGTGTGCAATCTAATCATTTGCATGTAAAAACCCAATTTGTGCATACAGGTACGTGTAGATTTTTGTATCAGCAAATACGTACATACATTTTTGAAGATCACGGTACACATGGTAAAAAGAATAGTGATGATCCTAGGGGGTGCTGAGCACTCTTCACTTAGACTGCCATCAATGGGGATTGATCAAACCTCGCAAGAGGGACTCAAAACCTTGCAGACCTGAAGCTATTATTTACTCTTGTAGCTTCTTTCACTCCCCCATCCAAAAATCTCAGCACTGGTTACAGCGAAGATCCTACCGGCAGGTGTAAGACAACCTTGAATATTTTGGTTCTTCTTAAATAAAGCAAGCAAACTTCACATAATATGGAGGCTAAGCACACTGTCCCAGCAATGATCTTCATGCCCCGGTGTCTCTATAGTCATGTCTGCACTTCTTCTTAGCTCCTGTCACATCTCACTCATCAGAGGCCTGCCTTCTCCTTGGGCTCTGCTTGCCTGAGGATGAGTAGCAGTATCCAGGATGGTGCCTAAGTTGTTTCCTCCTAAAGCTAGCCTTGCATCTAACAGGCCACACAGTGGTGCTTCAAAGGGCTTATTCTGCAGGGCTCTTAGATGGTTAAAGAAAATTAGTAAGTTACAGTGTTTAAACTAATTTACTTCTTTGTTTTGTTTTAAAATTAACCTCCACTTCATAATATGCAACTTCCACATCAAAGCAGAGCATGTTCTGCTCTATAATTTAGGCACATTGAGCATACAAACCGATAATTAATTTTTTCTCTGCCTACTCCAATGTTTGGAAATGTAGCTGAAAGCTATTTAGTATATGAATATCTACTACCTTGAAATAAACCTATATAAGTAAACTATATATCAGGCTGCCATGCTGCCAAAGGCTGCAGCTTTGTGAACGGCAAGAAAGTGATTCTTCTGTGAGCGACTTCTCAAAGAACTTTTTAGATTTTCTTCAGAAACTCTGAAAATGATCTCAGATGAAAGGGCCAGACATCAAGAGATTACAACATTTCTTGTTTGTTCTCCGTCAAGATGGCAAATAATTTCATATTACATAAAATGTACTGGTAATAAGTCTTGCAGAGCTTAAATAAAAAATGTAAAATCAATGCACAGCAGTGCAGGAAAAGATTAAATTAATTACCATTTACCATACTGAAAACTCTTTGCTTATCCAAAAACTAAAGCATATATATACCTTAAACAGCAATGATAGTGTTCTAGGTACCAAGCTTATGTTCCAGTCTTACCATCACATTAAGGATGTGCTTATCTTGAGCTTCATGGTCTAATCTCTCGGCAGTGTATAGTACCCCTGTGCTGGGATCAATTCTGAATTTTCTCATGCTGACTGAGTCAATGCTGCTGTGAACAGTGTAGCTCAACTTGTGTTTCTCGTCTCTGTCTATAGCTTCAATCTGCAGTATCTCAGTATCAGGGAGGATGTCCTCCGAAATCGTGACATCGTAACTTGGATGAGAGAATTCCGGGCCATTATCGTTGTTATCCAATACTTTGATAAGAACCTACAGATAACATGAAATAAATAAATCAGTAAAGCAACTGTGACTAAGAGTTACTAAAGTCAAGTCAGTTCATTCAACAGGCACTCAAAGAAATACGATTTGCTTTACAGAACTGTACGATATGTTATTCATATGCGTGCTGGGGCAGTCTCGTCGAGAGGCATCATTTAATGTTAAACAGTCACCTCCACAATCAAAATAAATAGCAAGAATATTCAATGGGAAAGCAAAGTGATCTTAATTAAAATGATCTATCCTAGAGAGGATCATTAATGATCTAAACAAGAGATTCACAACACCTAGGTTTCCAGCAATAATCGGAAAGACTTAGTATTTTGGAACTTTGAATTGCTATAGAGACATTAGCTTTGTGGGTGTTACCAGAGAGCTGTATACATATTCTGGGCATTTTTTTCTCATTATCATCAAGGCCACAAAACTGATCATTTTCCTGCTGTTTAAACCTGTTCTTTTATCGGACTAAGCATTCATTAAATCCCGTACCTTTCTCAGCCCCACATATTGCACTGTGATGTACTATCAATTGGTATGTTGGTATCCAGACACAACAGTGATGGGTCCCGCAAGTGTTCATCACATTTTAAGCAGCAATCCTATTGTAGGAGCGGAAATTTGGGCCAAGAATCAATTCAAGGCCACACAGATCTAAAGCCAGGTAAATTGGAACATATTTTCAAGGATAGGCGATCTAAGGGCACTGGCTACATGGCAGATTTATTTAAAAATAATTTACAATTCCATGCAATCCCCTCCTGCCTATGCTCTGCCCAGGGCTCCAGCCTTTAGGGCCCACTTGTTCAATTTTCCTTTGAACACTTTTGTGCTTTTCCCCAATCTTTGCCTTAAACCTGGGAGGAGCTCTCCATAACAATCTGAAACGCCACTACATTATCCTCTTTCAAATCCCTCCTTAAAACTCAACTCCAAAGTGATGCCCACAAAACACTGATCAGTGGTACACTGCAACTGCAGGGTATTATACTGATTGTAACAGCTCACTGTTACCCTGGTCTATCCCCATCTGATTGTTGTATCCACCTGCTCTCTCTCCTCATAGGTTATAGGTAGGGCCCTCTTTTCATTATATGTGCATGTGTACTGCCAAGAACAACAGGGCCCCAAATCCTGATTGGGGGGCTCTAGATGCTACCCCAATTCAAATGGTTAATAATCACCATCCCCACCTTCAAGTTTTTGCTTATTTATAATTTCGACAATATGTAACCATAAATATACCACAAAATGTGTTTATCACCAGCCAAGGAATCAGATTCCTGCTGTGGGCTTGGTTTTAAGCCTGTATATGCTATTGATTACTTCTGGGACTCTGGCAGCAGAATCATAGAAGAGGACAAGGAAAAGTGTTTGTAACACTGAAACAGACAACAACAAATACAGCTGTATCTTTCATTGCATTGGGGAAAAGCAGTCTCTCCTGCAGAGGATGTCTGGGAAACTCGATACACTTTTTACAAAGAGTGCATGTAACACTAGAGATGAAGAATAAATGTACCACAGGAGGGAATCCATCATTTAAAAAAAAAATAGTCCTCACAGGTTGCCAGCTATAAATGGACTGATCCTATTATTCAAAAGTTTTAGAAAGAGATAGGGAATGAACTGAGACACTGCCTAGGAGATGTAGTTATAAACCAAGCACATGTCTGCTGAGTGATCTGACTATCCTCCAGGATACTACCTCTGGTATAAAGAAGTGCCTCAAACTGGCTCTTTTGTAGCAGAAAGAGATTATTACAGTGCTGGATCAAGCCCAGCTTACCCACACTTTTTGTTTTAGTAGAGGAAACATTTATTTAATCTGTTACTACAGTATCACATGAAAAGACATGGCCTCAGAGGGAAATGAAACTTTAGATTTCCATGTTTGGAAGCCTTTCTTGAATACTTTACCAGACAGAGCACAAGCAGTTGCAAACTCCAGTCACAATGACCGAGCCTGGGAATTGACTAAAAAGCAGTTGCAATGAAATGGTCTATATCTTAAAGCTATTATCAAGGATTTAGCATGTGACTGTGAATTTGGGAAGGTTTAATCTTTGATAGCTTATGGGGATATGAAGAAGGGAGGAAGCTGTATTAGGTTATTTTTTGGTGAGAGAGACGTATAATAGAGGGGTAAACATATGTCATTAGATCTAAAATGATGACAAATTTCCCTTACTCATTGCAGTTTTATTTTTGTTAACATACCTGATACATCAAGATATGTTTCTAACCTTACTGAGATAAATGAATCCTTTAAAAAAAAGATGTAGCACTTAGGGATTTTAGATGCCTTAAAACATGGGGAAAGGTTTGGAATAAAAATAAAGATCCTAATTCTGCTCTATATGCACACAGAGTAAGGCTACCTGACCAACAACTTGCTCCTTTGTGAGCGTAGAAAAGAGACACTGAACCAATTTGAATGTGGGAGAATATGATGGGAACATGATCTCCAGCATCTAACACTTAATACGAAAACTATTCAAATAGAACATTCCCTAAAAGCCGTGACACTTTCAACCCTTGACACATCCTACTGTAAAGCAGCGTGATTATTATTTGCTACATTGTTAACACAGGCTATAAGGAAAAGAGATTTATTTTGATATTGATTTAATTAGTGGCCAGGAGCTTTGTCATACATCAGTTAATTTAGACATTCTAATTGAGAAGTGAACACTTTTCAAACGTTAAATAGCATTTCACTGAAATGTTGAGTGTATTAGATTGCACAGCTATTATTACAACACGGATTACATTCATTTTGGGATCATTACAAGTTGCCATGTGAGGTGTTTTGTTTTTTTACTAATGCTAGAGTGTGTTAGTTCAATCCACTCTCTCTATAGGAAACAATGGTTATGCAAACGTGGGAGCTCACAGTGACAAGTCTTAACAGCACTGAATTATGTGCTACAATGGGGACGTTAACCACCAACACCATTGTTGCTGCATTGTATAAGATTATACAAATGGCACAGTCGCTTCCCTCTAGGTGTTTATGTGCAGGATTTCTGATTCCATTGTGGCAACCACAAGAGGTAAGCTCAAGTGGTTGTGATATTGCAACCCAGAGATGTGTACATGCCTTTGTTCACCACCTTGATTGTGCAATCACAGCTCCCTGATCTATGATCTCATTGTGACGTTGCAGTCTATATGGTTTTATAAAAATATGCTAATGAGTGAATATAATGTAACTGGAATATGCTTCATGCAAAAGGTCTCTTGTAAGGTATCATTACAAAGCTTATAATCTACTGAGTGTGATCATCCTATTTGTATAAATGTACCACTCTTGTATCTAAAACTAGAAATATAAAATATAACTCTGAGGGCCTATTGTAATTATGCAAAGTGTGGGCCATTAATGGTGGTTTGGAATCTTGATGACTCCCATTAACCAGGACCATTGTCTGCAGATGGCTGTGTGTTACCTGTGAGTCTTCCTGTATATGTGTGTGCTGGCAAGTGGGTAATGAAGTCTTGCAGTGACATGTGATCATGTCACCTGAACTGTAATCCATCTTTAACCTGGTGCTTTTCCAATGAGGGGAGTGGGAACCCAGAGGGACAAAGGGTTCCTGCCTTATGCAAAAGTTATATAAAGGGGTGGGACAGAACAAAAGGAGGAGAGGAGCCATCATGAAGAATCCCCTAGCTACCACCTGAGCTGGAACAAGAGCTGTACCAGGGGAAAGAATTGTGCCCAGGCCTGGAAGGTGTCCAGTCTGGAGAAAAAACTTACTGAAGCATCTCTGAGGGTGAGATTATCTGTATTCAGTTTGATTAGACATAGATTTGCGCATTTTATTTTATTTTGCTTGGTGACTTACTTTGTTCTGTCTGTTACTACTTGGAACCACTTAAATCCTACTTTCTGTATTTAATAAAATCACTTTTTACTTATTAATCACCTCAGAGTATGTCTTAATACCTGGGGGAGCAAACAACTGTGCATATCTCTCTATCAGTGTTACAGAGGGCGAACAATTTCTGAGGTTACCCTGTTTACGCTTTATACAGGGTAAAACGGATTTATTTGGGTTGAGACCCCATTGGGAGTTGGGCATCTGAGTGTTAAAGACAGGAACACTTCTGTTAGCTGCTTTCAGGTAAACCTGCAGCTTTGGGGCAAGTAATTCCGACTCTGGGTCTTTGTTGGAGCAGATGGGCGTGTCTGGCTCAGCAAGACGAGGTGCTGAGGTCCTGAGCTGGCAGGGAAAGCAGGAGCAAAGGTAGTCTTGGCACATCAGGTGGCAGCTCCCAAGGGGGGTTCTGTGATCTAGCCCGTCACACTCATTCAATCTCATAAACTAAGCAGGGCAGAGCTGGGTCAACATCAACAGACCAAAATGGAAACCAAGATGCTACAGGAAATCATAGCAGTGATTCATTAGGTGGCACTCTCTCTGATACACCAATGAACCAATGATCCAGCACATTATTAGGGAGCACTGAGGTGGCTGAGGTGCTCCTTGCATAAGACTGAGGTCCTAATTAGTTGTGGTCATTAAAAATCCCATGGAACTTTGCACTTTAAATTTTCTTGGTAGTTTCACGGATAAGGTGGTTTTCTTTTCACTTTCTGTCCTGAACTTTTATGAAATCTTGATAGTTGCTGTTTAATGGTTGCCAACTCCCTCCCTAGAGATGACTGCATTGTAGTGATGTGTGAAGTGATCCATAGTGCAATACATATTATTTATTACGTACTTTGCATTTCTATAGTACCTTCCCATCTGGAGATCTTAAAGTGCGTTACGAACATTAATGACTGAAGATGACACTATCAACTTGAAATTTAGTCTATTAAAGTCCTTGAGTTAAAAGGAATTTCAGGTACTGTCACCTGCCCCTCTGTATCCCTGCCAATTTGTTATGAGTTTATAATCATATTTTCCTGTGTTATTTAAAATCATGTTCTCTCCCCTATTGCTGTGTGGAAGTCCTCTCCCCACCCAAATAAAAACAGTGGAAACTGACTGTACAGGGGAAAAATGATTATATACAAAGTGTTTCAACTCCACAAACTGGACAAAGTATAGCATTTTGTTTTCTCCGAGTTCTTTAAATTCTAGTAATCTTAGGAGTTACTTGTAAAAACCGTAGGTAAAAAATGTGCAGACACAAGTATGATTTTTAAGCTGATGGTATCCTATTAAGCCTCACAGCACTTCTGTGGGGTAGATAAGTATTATTATCCTCATTCTACAGATGGGAACAGAAGGGGGTGGGGGGGATTGTGTGATGCTGTATGATCAAAATATAACCATTTATATCATTAATACTGCCACTGTTAGACAGATGCAACAAATCTTGATCAAAGTATGTCATGTAGGGTATCAATGGAAACTTTACAATCTATCAAATGTGATTATCCTATTTGTATGCATGTATCATCTTTGTAGCTAAAGTTATGCATATTGACTATGTACCAGTATTTCAAATGTGTTTGCTCCTGGGGTAACACCCACAAGGTAGTTTACATTCAGTCTAACCCGCACATTGTGAATGGATCATTCAAGTTCATGGCCCATTAAGGAAAACAAGGGCCATAGAAGAAGCCTGTTCCTGGCCCAGTGAGCTTTCCTTTGGACACTTTAGCCAGAATATGGGTAATGGCTGCTCCTATGAGTTATCAAAGCATGCAAGGGCATGTGACTTGCTCATGTGACCCTGGACTCCATCTTGTGCCTATAATTTTCCACAAACTAAGACTGAGAGCAGTCCCTCCACGTGGGAAAAGTTATAAAGGACCCTGGAAGCATCTCCATTTTGACTTCTTTCCTGATCTGATCTCTGGACTATGGACTTACACTAAAAGAAGCATTCCAACCAATGGACTGAGGACCTGCCAATCTTTTGGAAGTTACCAGAGACTTTACAAGCCAGCAGTCTGTAACATCACTGCTACAAACCTGATCCAAGAACTTTGCAATGACTGTATGTATTTGATTTCCTTAACCATTTTAACTCTCTCCTCTTTCTTTTCATCTTATAAATAAACCTTTAAATATTAGATACTAAAGGATTGGCAACAGCATGATTATTGGGTAAGATCTCAATTATATCTTGATCTGGCTACGCGGCTGATTTTGGGATTAGAAGGACCCTTTGTTTGATGAAATTGGTTTTAAATAACTACTCATCAAAGTCTAGTGTCTGCATGGTGAAATGAGTGCTGGAATGCCTAAGGAGACTGTAGTTTGGACTTCTTGTTAACCAGTGTGAGAGAGAAGTTTACTTTTGTTACTGGCTTGGTATATCTTATGGAAGAATAACCACCAGTCTGGGGTGTGTCTGCCCTATTTCTCAGCTGTTCATCCTGAATTTGGCATCCTCAGCTGTGACCCACTGAGACACGGCAACAGGCTGTTAAATGACTTATCGATTATCACACAAGGGGTCTGGGGCAGGGCTGGGAATAGAATCCAGATCACTTGACTATTAGAGGTATATTTTTGATCCATTTCCGCATTAGTCCTGTCACCTTACAATATTTCCTTATCTTGTAGAAGATTTCCTGCTATGCTGGTTGAATTTTATAGACTAAAAATTAGGTCCAGAGAGGAAAAAAAGTCCTTCTCTTCAAAAAAGGAGCAATGTTAAGGTGACATGAACACCGCACACACACAAATGGGTCTTGATTACCCATATATGGATAACATTAAATGAGCTGAACTGAATTCAATCAGAGTACTCATGTGAGTAAAGTTACTCAAATATACCAGTATTTGCAGGATTGTGCCAAAGTCCAGAGGTGAAATCCTGGCCTCATTGACAAACCTCCCATTGACTTAAATGCAGCCATGATTTCATTCCTGAAGCCTTAAAGCCTAACCATCCTGCAGTAAGGGAAGTGTCTTGTATTTTTTACAAGAATTAAGTCTTATCAACAGAATTGGATCCAAGGCTAACAATGCATGTGTGTGTGTTTCAAACCCTTTTCTTTTGTTCCAAATTGAAAATTTGACATGAATGAATCTGCCATTCATTACTGTTACTTCACGGGTCAAGTAAGCTTTTAATCAGACAAAGATTCATTGGCACACATCAGGACTGGCTTTTAAAAATATTTATATACTAGCTGCAGTTGCCCAAAGTTGTTGTCAACTTGGAAGAAGGTAACGGTTAATATTGTAGGTCAGTGGAGCATTATGTTGACACAATATCTATTATTTAAAATGAAAGTCTAATTTTAAAAGTTCTACGTTACATCTTCTCAATGAGATGCAATGAAAATATTTAATGCTTGCGTTCTGTTAAGTAGTGATGGCCTCAGGAATTCTTCTTTACTGAGGTCACCGATTAAAACACTTTTCATATGCAAACGTTATCTGAAAGACTTTATCCAGCCTCATAAAGCAAACTTCCAGCACAGCAATCCTTGCCCAGATATCCTTGAAAGCTCCTATCTTTTCCAATATGTAGCAGGCTCTACAAAAGCTTGCCCATTTCTGGTCACATTGTGCCCTGTCTAATTTACAGTCCGAACAAGTGTCTTGCTATAAAAGATCTCCTTCTCCCTACTCACTTCCTATTTCCCACAGTTAAAGCAAATTTCAAATAAAGGACCTTGTGGAGCTCCAAGCTTATAAATTAGGCAAAGTAACTCTCAGAGCATTACCAGAGACTTTGTATTCAAAATGGCAAGTGACAGGCCTAGAGAAATACAATCAAATCAAAGCAGAACAAAGCCTAATGCAGGAAGTCTCTCCAAAGCCGTTTTTAATGTTGCCCATCACAAATACTTCTGGTCGAAGCAAAACGTAGTTGAATAAAAACTGGACACATGCCAGGAGCTGCTTTACAGATATTTGAGGCTGGAAGAATCCTCTTGGGCTAATTGCTTGGTCAGGGAACTGTGTTGTAGTACAACCCATTAAGTGCCTGAATTGCTTCAACTCAGCTTATGCTTTTGTATGGGTTTTGAAAACCTACTTTGATTTAATATTGCTTTTAAGAGTGTTGCCACACAGGTTTATTTGCTACAGCCTGAGAAGTTTTTTTCTTTACCCTTCTAAATTTTCCATACAAATGCAAACAATTTCTCCACCATCCTCAGTGGCCAGTCATTCATGCTTTAACGTGTCTCTGAATTTATACTGAAATGGAAATGAAACATCACACACAGCCGCCACTCCACAGACTGGCATATGGTAAGATAGTGCTGGGGTTGTGGCCTGAGGAAAAAACCAGGCTCCGGAGAGTGGAGGTTCTCGTTCTGGAGAACTGTCCTGCTCAGAAAAGTAAAGAATTGAATTAAAACAAAATGTAGCTTCATCTCAGTTCTGGGCGCCATTCACAGCTACTAACTTAACAGTTAAGTCTTCTAGAACTGATTGATATGGGAACAGCTGTGGTAGTGGCTTAGCCCATGTACCATCCATGCCATCAGGAGACAGCAGAAAAAGGACTTCAGTGAAGGATCCGGTTTGTTTAACAACTGGCAACCTGGTAGAGGGCTGAAAGACATTTTAAAAATGTCTTGAATTAAAGTGCACATGCGGAGCTATAGAGAGCTATGATGCTCACCTACATTTTAACTCATCGCCACTGCTGGTTGAAGGAGAGCCTTGCGGCATTCTGCAGAAACAACCTCCCTCTCATGTGAAAGATCACTATCATTTATTAGGTATTCAGTTGAGCAAAACTATTTCCTAAAATAAACGTGTGCCCTGTACAAAGAGAACACGTTCTACATCCTGAATGTGCCATCTGAAGGATTCTAATGAGCAGAAAAACTCCATGGCTTTCTGCAGAGAGGAGGGAAAAGATCCATGAATAATAGCTCTGGCTGAGGCTCATTCAACCAGAAGACAATTTGGCTGGGCTGGGCAAAAGCATTTTTAACAGGAACTACAAATATTGCTCACAGAAAAATGTGTAGGAGTAGAGACCTAAGCATTCACAAAGCATGAACCAAGCCATCATGAGATTGGTTTATAAATAATGAGATTTATTTTTTAAAGCTTTTTTCCCTTTACTGTCTGGATTTTGAACCTTCAGGGTTCACATTTTCTCTGAATCAGGAGGAATAAAACTTTCATTAACAAAAACCAAAAGGAAGCTGTGTTTCTGAAATGCCTGCAAGCTGCATGGAAACTACTTAAAACCACCATAATAGAGGCTCAAACTAAATGTATACCCTTCCCCCGCAAAAAAAACAAAACAAAAACAAACCCACCATAAGAGGACCAAAAAATGCCACCGTGGCTAAACAGCAGACTAAAAGAGGTGGTATGGGACAAAAAGGCAAGCTTTAAAAACTGGAAGTCAAATCCTACTGAGGAAAACAGAAAGGAGGATAAACTCTGGCAAGTCAAGCCATTGTGAAGAAGCTAAATGGATTCTGTGCATCGGTCTTCTCTGCTGAGGATGTGGGGGAGTTTCCTACACCTGAGCCATTCTTTTAGGTGACAAATCTGAGGAACGGTACCAGACTGAAATGTCAATAGAGGGGATTTTGGAACAAATCAATACAGTAAACGGTAATAAGTTTCCAGGACCAGGTGGTATTCACCCAAGAGTTCTGAAGGAACTCAAATATGAAATTGCAGAACTGCTAACTGTAGTATATAACCTATAACTTAAATCAGCCTCTGTACCAGACGTCTGGAGGATAGCTAATGAAACACCAATGTTCAACAAAGGCTCCAGGGACGATCCTGGCAAGTACAGGCCAGTATGCCTTACTTCAGTACCAGGCAAGTTAGTTGAAACTATAGTAAAAAACAGAATGATCAGACACATAAGTGAACACAATTTGATGGGGGAACAGTCAACAAAGTTTTTGTAAAGGGAAATCATGCCTCACCAATCTCTCAGAATTCTTTGAGGGTGTCAACAAGCATGTGGACAAAGATGCTGCTGCTGATATAGCATACTTGGACTTTCAGAAGGCTTTTACAAGAACCCACAACAAATGCTCTTAAGCAAAGTAAGCCGTCATGGGATAAGATGGAAGGTTGTCTCATGGATCAGTAACTGGTTAAAAGGGTAGGAATAAGTGGACAGTTTTCAGAATGGAGAGAGGTAAATAGCGGTGTCCACCAGGAATCTGTACTGGGACTTGTGTTGTGCAAAATATTCATAAATGATCTGGAAAGAGGGCAAACAGTGAGGTGAAAAGTCTGCAGATGATATTGAATTACTCAAGATTGTTAGCTCCAAATCTGACCATGAAGAGTTGCAAAGGAATCTCACAAAATTGACTAGGCAACAAAATGGCAGATGAAATTCAGTGTTGATAAGTGCAAAATAATGTTCATTGGAAAAAATAATCCCAAGTATATATACAAAGTGAGGGTCTAAATTAGATGTTACCACTAAGAAAGAGATCTTGGAGTCATCGTGGATTGTTCTCTGAAAACATCTGCTCAAAGTGCAGTAGCAGTCAAAAAAACTAACAGAATGTTGGGAACCATTAGAAAAAGGATATACAGTAAAACAGAAAATATCATAATGCCACTATATAAATCCATGGTACATCCACAACTTGAATATTGTGTTCAGTTCCGGTGCCTTATTTCAAAAACAATATATGAGATTTGGAAAAGATACAGAGAAGGGGTATGGAACAGCTTCTATATGAGGCGAGATTAAAAAGACTGGGACTGTTCAGCTTAGAAAAGAGACGACTACGGTGGGATATGATAGAGGTCTACAAAACCATGAATGGTGTGGAGAAAGGGAAGAAGGAAGTGTTATTTACCCCTTCACATATCACAAGAAGCAGAGGTCATCCAATGAAATAAATAGGCAGCAGGTTTAAAACAACCAAAATAAGTATTTCTTCACACAGTGTGCAGTCAAACCATGGAACTCGTTGCTAGAGGATATTGTGAAGGCCAAAACTATAACGGAGTTTAAAACAAAATTAGATAATTTCATGGAGGACGGGTCCACCAATGGCTATTAGCCAAGATGGTCAGGGACACAACCTTGTGCTCTAGATGTCACTAAAAGTCTGACTACCAGAAGCTAGGACTAGGCAACAACTCAATAATTGTCCTATTCTGTTCTTTCCCTCTGAAATCTGGCACTGGCCACTGTCAGATGACAGGATACTGGGCTAGATGGACCACTGGTCTGACCCAGCATGGCCGTTCTTATGTTCTAATGTAATAGCACGACTCCAAGAGGTGGGGCGTTAAGAAAAACCATCAAATAAAATTGCAGGAGTTTGTAGCACTGGAGCTGACACAAAAATCATTCCCCACTCCTCTGTACCTTTCCATGTGTTTTAGAAGAGCGAACAGCTGGTTAGTGTAAGGGGAGGCAGGAAGGCAGAGCACCCAGTTTCTTTGTTTCTCAGCAGCTGGGCTGGAAGGTTCTTGTGAAATTGACAAGACACTTCCAGGTGGGCAGCCGGGAAACTAAATATTTCTGTTTTAGTTCTCCTAAAATGATCTTTTTCTTCAAATCCCTTTTCACAAAAAAATTTGACATTTTGTCCTGGTTTGTGATAATTTTTTTTTAAATGCCAAATTTTTCATTGGGAGGGATTTCTATTTTCTGGCCAGCTCTATTCGTGACCTCATTTCACCAGGGCTGGTCAATAGTGAGAAGGGAGTGGGGAAAAGGGTACCATTAAATTGATTCCGTGCCAGCAGAAGCCCCTCTTTGTTCAATTGAGGGCAATATACTCTCCATCAGATTAAATCTTATGGCCTATAGCTAAAGCAGAGTCCTAGGGTCATGGCTTCATGGTTTCATTCAAGTGTGGGGACAGCAGATGCCCCCCAAGGACTAGTGAGCAGGCGATACCTGCAAGAATCACATTTCTCATGAACTCAGACGTGGTGTACAACTTCAGATTTTTATAAATTATCACATTGCCTTCAGCAATGATGAATTAAGTGGAGGAAAAACAACCCCCCCACCACCAGCTTGTTCCTGGCTTAGCCTTCCCAGAAGTTAATCAATCTAATAGGTACCTTCATACTCACACTCCAATAATATATCAAGTAAATCAATATTCCTCCCTCACAACTACCGCTGCCACTTTGCTTGGATCATGGCAAGACTGCATTAAAATAGATTTTTACTGGCATAAAACGTGGTGGTTGCAGCCTTGATGAAGGGGCGACATGGTAAGTGGGAACAGTACATTAACAGGAATAGCGTCTCACTCACGAATCTGCATGGATCTCTGTAACTTAACATCATCCACTCCCCCACCAAATATCCTTTAATTTATGTGGAAAGCTTTAAGGCCTTCTTGGGTTTCTTAACTTCTTTCTTTTGCCTCCACCAAAACTAATCTATAACACAAAATGTGTGAATTTTAAATCATAATGGTTTTGTTCCTCTTACTACACTGTAACATACAGTGTGCAGGGCCATGGGGTGAAGGAAGTCTCAATAGTTTATCAGAATTTAATAAATGTGCAGCTACTGATGAAACTAAAGCTGTTATACGGGTCTTCACCACTGATCATATTACTGAAACAAAAATCTTTGGCATTTTTACAATGTCTTTTACCACTTCTGACTGTGTAATGCACCAAATGCCAGAAAGAGATAAAAGAAGAACAAGTGCTGTTGAATAAAAGGAAATATGGTTCCATTAGGCATGATGAAGATCAGCTGTTTTGTAGTAAACCACCGCATGTTGGGGGAGGGGGACGCACGGGAGGGCTTCTTTTATTTATTTATTTAAAATGAAGCAAAGGGATTTATAGATGCATCTCTCCCCTCCTCCCCTCCCGCACACACTTCTTCCAGAAAATATTTTTGCAAGTAACATTAAAACTAGGGCTGTCGATTAATCGCAGTTAACTTGCAAAAATTAATCGTGATTAATTGCAGTTGTAATCGCACTGTTAAGCAATAGAATAGCAATTGAAATTTATTAAATATTTTGGATGTTTTTCTACATTTTAAAATATATGGATTTCAATTACAACACAGAAAACAAAGTGTACAGTACTCATTTATATTATTCTTATTACAAATATTTGCACTGTAAAAATGATAAAAGAAATAGTATTTTTCAATTCACCTCATACAAGTACTGTATTGCAATCTCTTTATCGGGAAAGCGCAACTTACAAATGTAGATTTTGTTATCATCACATAACTGCACTCAGAAACAAAACAATGCAAAACTTTAGAGCCTACAAGTCCACTCAGTCCTACTTATTGTTCAGCCAAACTCTAAGAGAAACAAGTTTGTTTACATTTATGGGAGATAATGCTGCCCGCTTCTTATTTACAATGTCAGCTGAAAGGGAGAACAGACGTTCGCATGGCACTTTTGTAGCCGGCATTGCAAGGTATTTATGTGCCAGATATGCTAACCATTCGTATGCCTCTTCATGCTTTGGCCACCATTCTAGAGGATATGCTTCCACGCTGAGGACGCTGTTAAAAAAATAATGTGTTAATTAAATTTGTGATTGAACTCCTTGGGGGAGAATTGTATGTCTCCTGCTCTGTGTTTTACCCACATTCTGCCATATATTTCATGTTATAGCAGTCTTGGATGATGATCCAGCACGTTGTTCGTTTTAAGAACACTTTCACTGCAGATTTGACAAAATGTAAAGAAGGTACCAATGTGAGATTTCTAAAGATAGCTACAACACTTGACTCAAGGTTTAAGAATCTGAAGTGCCTTACAAAATCTGATCGGGACGGGGTGTGGAGCATGATTTCAGAAGTCTTAAAAGAGCAAGACTCCTGTGTGAAAACTACAGAACCTGAACCACCAAAAAAGAAAATCAACTTTCTGCTGGTGGCATCTGACTCAGACGATGAAAATGAACATGCATTGGTCTGCACTTCTTTGGATCGTTACTGAGCAGAACCCATCATCAGCATGGACACATGTCCTCTGGAATGGTGACTGAAGCATGAAGGGCCATATGAATCTTTAATGCATCTGACACGTAAATATCTTGCAACACCGGCTACAACAGTGCCGTACAAATGCCAGTTCTCACTTTCTGGTGACACTGTAAACAAGAAGCGGGCAGCATTATCTCCTACAAATGTAAACAAACTTGTTTGAGCGATTGGCTGAACAAGAAGTAGGATTGAGTGGACTTGTAGGCTCTAAAGTTTTATATTGTTTTATTTTTGAGTGCAATTATTTTTTGTACATAATTCTACATATGTATGTTCAACTTTCATGATAAGGAGATTTCACTACAGTACTTGTATTAAGCTAACTGAAAAATACTATTTTTTTATTTTTACAGTGCACATATTTATAATAAAAATAAATATTAAGTGAGCACTGTACACTTTGCATTCTGCGCTGTAATTGAAATCAATATATTTGAAAATGTAGGAAACATCCAAAAATATTTATATATGTAGTATTCTATTATTGTTTAACAGCACGATTAATCACGCAATTAATCGTGATTAATTTTTTTAATCGTGTGATTAATCACGATTTCTTTTTTTTATCGCTTGACAGCCCTAATTAAAACCCAGGTGGTTCTATGCCTACAGTGTAATGTACGCTACAGAACTCTCAGTAGATTATATTAATATTTTATATGAGATATTTTTGACTTAGCACATGGGCTTTATTTTGTTAAATAAACAAATGTGAGTAACATAGTTCAGCTCTTTTTTATCACTTTTAGGTCTGAAAATTCAAACTTTTGAATATGATAAAAATACCTTACATGAATTTATATAAGGCCCCGTCCAGACTACCCGCCCGGATCGGCGGGTAGCCATCGAACTATCGGGGATCGAATTATCGCGTCTTGTCTGGACGCGATAAATTGATCCCCGAACGCGCTAGTTCGAACTCCGGTACTCCTGCAGGGCGAGCGGAGTTACCGGAGTCGACGTGGGAGCCGCGAACATCGATCCCGTGCCGCGCGGACGCGAGGTAAGTCGCGTTAGTTCGAAGTAAGATACTTCGACTTCAGCTACGCTATTCGCGTAGCTGAAGTCGCGTATCTTACTTCGAACCCCGCCCCTAGTGTGGACCAGCCCTAAGAGAATTATAGAATATGAATATATGGAACACTATTCAGTATTTCCTATATTATAAATTCTCATCTCTAACATTATTTCACACACTATAAAAGAAAACAATCTTTATGATTTTAATTCCTATTTTTACATATGAAAACATAACTTCCAGAAAAAACTAGTTAATGAGTTGATTATATATCACACAAGAAATGATGGTTATTGCTATATCTTATGTAGCCCGTTACTATAGTATCTAAGTACCTCACAATGTTTAATGTACTTATCCTCACAACACACTGGTGATTTAGGGAAGTTCTACTATCCCTGATTTAGAGATGGAAAACCGAGGCACAGAGAAGATAAGTGATTTGCCCAAGGTCACACAGGAAGCCTGTGGCAGAGCAGGGACTTGAGCCAAGACCACCCACAACCTACTATTTATTATTATTTTTCATTATTTGTATTACTGTAGCACCTAGGGGTCACAGTCACAGACCAGGACATGACCACTGTACAAACACAAGAACAAAAAGACAGTCCTTGCCCCCAAGAAGCTTACCAAGACCAGTGCTCTAACCACTGGACCATGCTTCCTCTCTATTAAATGATGGGTTTAGGTGGATACCCACTATGAAGTACAATTTTCATTGTGGGCAACTGTTTTGTTTTGGGGCTCTTTCTTTTGGTTATTTATCAAGCATTTTAGTAACATACTATTCAATATCTAAATCAAATCACAGAGGCTGCGTAAGTGATTGCACTGGGTATGTAACGTGTCATGTCTGGCCCGCAGAGATTATGGTTATATTTAGGATTGGGATAAAGAACTAGCCAATATATGTACAAAATTCAATTTGCTAGCTACAAGCTTGTATCAAATGCTTCTGTTTAACTGTCACTGAAGGCTCTGGAGATAAATCAAAAAGTACAAACTGGAAGTACTGTAAATAGCAAAGGTTAAACAGCTCATAATTCTTGAGGTTTGAGACTTTGATCACCTTTTCAAATAAGGGCGGAGAGCTCCCAAACTATATATGACTCATCCAAGCAAAACCAGACATTTCTGATAACGGTAAGATAAAAAAGCAAAAAATAAATCTGCCATGACATCTTTTTGCATTATAAAGAAGCAAATAACATTACAACCCTAATTTTTTCATTTCCTCTGCAGGCCACCTTTAATCTGGAAGGCCCTGTACATTCCAGTGATGTAAATTTCATCCTAATAGTATAAGGTGCATGCTTCATGCACACTTCACTCTCATGCTGAGTTAGGAGTCAAGGCACTAACTAGTCCATACCTCTCAACTGTACCCAGGGCCGGCTCCAGGCACCAGCGTAGCAAGCAGGTGCTTGGGGCGGCCAATTCAAAGGGGCGGCACGTCCGGGTCTTCGGTGGAAATTCGGCGGCGGGTCTCTCATTCCCTCTTTTCCTCTTTGAGATGCCGCCGAAGAGGAAGAGAGGTAGGACCCGCCGCCGAACTGCCACAGAAGAAGCGGTGCAGTTGAGATGCCACAGAAGTGTCGCCACTCGTCTTTTTTTTGCCGCTTGGGGCGGCAGAAAAGCTGGAGCCGGCCCTGACTGTACCTCACTTTGAGGGACATCTCTCCTTTTAGTCCCAAAGTTGTCTATGCTCCACACAAATTCATCCCCTTACTTGTATTGTTGCAAATTACTGACATCAGAAATAAAGAAATGTAGAATTGAGGTTAGACAGTCATTGACAGGAAAGGAAGGAATCCCACAGCACAAGTTTCCTGCCTGAATAATTTGTGCCTGTCCCTCATTTTGGGTCTTTGCCACACATTATGCCACATTTAGGCATGGGTAGGTTGAGAGGTATGAACTTCATTTAAAAAAAAAGAAAAGAAAAGAAACAGAAAATAATCCACAGTATTCTACAGTAATATCCACAAAAACGGCAGAATCACTATTGTAAGATGATGTCCTCTGGACCACGTTGTATAATACAAATCTGTGCTGTCAACATCTGTGCCTAGCTCCCATCTGATATGGAAACCCTCAGTCTTGGGACAGAATCTTGGTTCAACATGAACATGAAAACCAGAAGAAGAAATGCCACTTTTCCAAGGCCCCGTCTACACTACCCGCCGAAATCGGCGGGTAGCCATCGAAGTATCGGGGATCGAATTATCGCGTCTTGTCTGGACGCGATAAGTCGATCCCCGAACGCGCTACTTCGAACTCCGGTACTCCTGCAGGGCGAGCGGAGTTACCGGAGTCGACGTGGGAGCCGCGAACTTCGATCGCGGCGCCGCGCGGACGCGAGGTAAGCGCGCCAAATTCGAACTAAGCTACTTCGACTTCAGCTACGCGAATAGCGTAGCTGAAGTCGAAGTAGCTTAGTTCGATCCCGCCCCTAGTGTGGACCAGCCCTAAGTATTAAACATTCAAATCTCTTCAAAGCAAGTGGAAACATGCTTCAAAATATTCACCAAATGCCAAATCATTTAATTTGGCTCCCATAGGATATTCTTTTAATTCGGATGGCACAGTTATTCTATAAAATTGCACAAATTCCACAAACAAATGAAAAACTTGCACACAAAGAATGCGATATTGTACCTGAGTGGTTGCAACATTTGTTCCATCGGTGACCTCCACAGTCATGTTATATATTGACCTCTGCTCTGCATCCAAGGGCTTTGCAATGACAATAGTGCCCACGCCCTTCTCAGCGTCGAAAGAACTATCGAAATTCCCTCCTAATCGTTCACAAAAACACAATTCAATTAGCTATCTCTGGAAACTGTCCATAGAAAACGTATCTAGGGGTAGGTGTATCTGTTTATTGACAACCATGTTTAGGGCCTTCTTTGTGCATAACCCAGTGAATTTTAGTGATACTTTTTGTTCTAAAATAATTTATATTTCAAAGCACAGTTTTGTACACTGTAAAACAAATGTTAGAAAAATGCCCTGAAAACAAAAGCTTCAACAATATATTTAAGTGAAGCATAATTAATTGCGTTTATAAAAATATTATAGGGGTTATAGACCCACAAGAGATGTGCCCTTGTAATTCCTGTAATGAACAAGCATAAGTTTTGGTTTAAGAAATTCATTTTAAGGGGGTTCAATTCTGCAAATTTTATGTCAATGGGCGAGAGGACTAGACTGGTCTTTTAAAATGAGTACGGCTTATTACATATTTGGAAAAAAAGAATGTAATGCTAATTTCAAGGACATGTAAATATTTGTCAGGAGAGGTCAAATAATATGTCTCTCTAAGAAATAATTAAACAGGAGTTGACAGGGAAGACACCAAAAAAAAACCCAAATCAAAATAAACCTCTAAAACTTCTCTCTGCATCTTACATCAGAATTGTTCCAAATACACAGTTGTCCTGCCAAACCAAATTACCTACAGCAGTGCAAAATATATCGCAGCAGCTCATAAAGTAGAAAAAAAATCAACAAAAGAATAAGGGAAAGCCATAAACAACCAAAGATTAAAGGGTTACCAAGAATATTCTACCACAGCTACAGTTCATAAGTTAGAACTGCTCATTGTGCAAAAAGTAGGATTGCATTAACTGCTGCTGTGCTTCCCCCCAACTCAGGGAGATCAGATGTCCCGATTTTATAGGGACAGTCCCAATATTGGGGACTTTGTCTTATACAGGTGCCCATTACCCCCAAGTTTGCCTTCAGCTATGAAGAGGAGTTTATTATAATTCCAACTCAGAGATTTTCTGGAGCATGAGGAGAGGGAGGAGGAATAAGACTAGATGGGGAAAGAACTCTTGCACTATTTTAATTAAATATCAGTACCATTCCAGGAGCTATATTTTCTAAGGGCCTGATCCTGTGAGGTGTGGAGTGCCTTTGATTCCCATTGATTTCAGTGGGTGTTTAAAATGTTTCAGGAGGTTCTTAGCCTCTCTAGGGATCAGGTTTGTAGTTGAGAGATTTCATTCCATTGATTAATTTTGTTTTTGCCCAGTAATTTTATTGAATGGCTGCTTTCTTCTGGTGAAACCTTAACCATTTTGGGGGGGCTGGGGGCTACCGTTACTCCTTCCTCTCACACCCTGATACACAAAAAAGACTAGGGAGGGGAGCAGGCAGAGCCTCACCCTGACCTGCAACTGCTAGATGCACAGTGTGGGAGTTTGGGGCACCATCTGAAGCTATGGGGCAGTCATTGAACTCCCTCTGCACACTGGGAGATCCAGAGGGACCTGTCTCCTGCACTGCCCCACCAGGGAACTGAGCCTATCAGGCACAATGTGGCCCTCCATTAAAATACTGCAATTTGGTCTGCTGTGATTTACAAAGAAGAGAAGCACTCTCATTCCCCGCCCCCTTTCTGCATAGCCAAACCACTTACAGTTCCCAGCGGTTATATATACTTAACACCTTTTAATTGCTAGTGAAAGCATAACTGTCCTTGACATTTAATTAAAGTTATGGAGATACCAAGTTATTTGAAAACTATAAGATCATATGTTTGCGGGTATTTTTAAGTTAACCTAAAAAAAGAGAGAGGTCATCTCCCAATTAATGTTTTTAATTGATTTATTGGGGAAATACTTCATGGGGAAAAAAAATCAACTCCGGGGAAAAAAAATCGTTTGAAGAAGCGAGTTTGTAGATGGTTGCAAGGAAACCTGGGCTGAAATGAAGCTAGCCTTGGGACAGTCTGCACTTTTCAAAGAGAATGTTTCATACTGATAACCGTGAGAAATAAAATGAAAGACTTTAATACAAAATGCTTAATAACTATCTTAATGAGCAATCAAAAATCGTATGTTATCAGCACGCACTTCCAAGGAAACTCTGCCTTTAAAACTTCCAAGAAGTTAAAACTGAGAGATTAGCAATGCAAATTTTTAAATGCCCTTTCCTTGCTTTCTAAGTATAGTGTTTAGGATGAGGACAATGCAGATTGTTCAACACTGTGCCACAAATAACACCTATCTCTACCTGCTCTATGAGTCACAGACAACTTTGACTAACTCCATAATACCTTCCCTAAAATTAAGAAACTTAATTTCATTGGATTAATAGTGGCCTTTCAAAATTGGCCTTTCAAAATTATATTCATGATACATTTCTCTCCCTCTCTCTCTTTCTCCTGTCCCTCCCACCAATTAGCAGGGGCTGGGCTGTGTTTATTTTTCATGGTTCAGTTTTATATTAAATAGTGTGTTACTGAGGAAAGGCTAGGTCAAAGAACTGGGTTTGCATTTTAGGGTGAGGTTCGCTATCAACCCAATCTCTGTTGGGATTGAAGGCCATATTTATGGGTAGTTTGTATTTAGCATCAGCTGTAGACAACAGAGAATTTGTCACTTGATTATTTCATTTAGGGGAATGACCTTTCACTCAGCCTGAGATATTTGGGTTGTGCCTCTCTTCTAGCATACACCGGAGGCTAGTCAAACTTGTGTCTGAGAGTTCCAGGGCTTAGCTACACTTCAAACAATCACTCACCAGGTGAGTGTTTCCAAAAGCGTATTGAAGTGCTGAAGCCTTACTAGTAAATTAGCCATAAATTCTTAATTGTAACAGCTTGTACAAATGCATTCACTACATACATGGACTCCAAGGAGGCAAAGATAGATGCACCCAAAGGAATTTCCTGAAGTGGGACAGAATGGGGAACAGGTGTTTCCCAGAAACAAAATCATAACAAGGTTTTGCTTCTGGAACCTGCCTCTCCCCAGTCCGAGACTTCAGGGATGTAGAAAGCAATGCAGAAACAATACTAGGAAAGGAGGGATAAAGTAAGACAGAAGAAATAGAACCCTTGCCTTCCCTACAAATTAGTGGAATTAAATTATTTTGTGACCAGTGCTTGGACCAACTTCCTTCCAAAGGATGCTTTCAGGGGATGGCTAAGGAGGTGGCAGCTTTACAGATTTCCTTTGCAGTGGCTCCCCATGCTGTTGCTGTGGAACGTACTTAGAGGGCTCCAATCCCCTCTGCAAGTATTTTATTTGCAGCTGTGTAAGCTTCAGCGATGCAGTTTCATACATAGCTACAGAATATTTCGAAGCTTTCAAGAAGAGGAATTTAGGATGAAAGGAGACAAGCAAGGATGACATCTGCCTCAACTGCTCAGTTCTATTAAGGTAAACCACTAAAGGTGGGGGAAAAGCACTCTGCTATGGTCCTGGAACAGCTGGTTTCCTGTGCCTGATCTTTCTACCTTGGCAATGGTAACAGAATATTTTCCAACCTCTTGCATAAACCAAGAAGGTGGAGGATCTCCATAAGGTCAAGGGTCAACCTAACACCTTAGAGGAGTGTCTCAGTTTATTTAGGGTTTGGCCCTGGTATAAAAGGTCCTGCCTACTGAGAGGACAAAGCAGAGACCTATGCAACGGCCCTATGAGATCTTAGCAGCACGGGCTTCTTTGCCAACTTGGGATGATGAAAATGATGGCTGCTTCCTCTTTTATCTTTTGAGTCACTCTTCCTAGTATAGTACGGAGCAGGAGGAGGTGTAGGGAAGCTGAATTGGGACACCTGTGAGCCAGAGCTTCCGTCCCCTTCGTGAAGATGAGCTTCAGCTGCATCTCTTGACTGGCTGTAAATAGAGCCAGGGGGAATGTGTGCTATTTGGTATCAACTGGAATGCTTCTTGGATTAGGGGCTATTCCCAGTTACATGTCTGCTGATGGCTTAGCCAGTCCGCTCTTGCATTCTATATCCTCTTCATGTGTATCAACCTGACAGAAGCTAGAGAACCTTCTGCCCACAAAAGAACCTGCCTCATTCTGGCAATTAGAACTCAAAGCTACTGGTGTCCTTTTGCTGATTTCTACATCACCTTATCTGACTGAACCAGGAAATGGCCCCTTTCTCAGGTGGCCCCTGAAATGGAGGAGGGACAGCCTGACTATTTTTATCTCTAGGAAGTTGGTGTTCTAGAGAGTTTGACTTTGCCCCTGATCACTGTGTACTCTGGTTCCCCAAGCGTGCTCCTTTATGGCGAGGAGCTGGCACCCACGGTCAGGAAGCAGGGATTTCGACTCTGATTCTACTATCACATAGGCTTCGCGTTTCAATCACAGGCCTGCCACAGATGCAGACTAGGGAAATTGCCAAACTGGAGGTGCGATTTTTGTGTATTCTTGTGTAGTCTTGCAGGTGGGGTGACCAAGAAGACACAGGAGCTGCATGTAAATCTAGATGGGTGAAACTCAGACACTCCTTGTAGATTAGCACCTGCATCTTGCTGAATGAGACTTTCCTGTATCTGGAAGACTGGCCACCTTCCTTGTATCTGTTTTGAAACCTAACTATGTGATCACCTGTGAGGGAATCAGGGATTTATTTATTTTTAGCTGATCAGAGACCCGTGTTCCTGAAGCATGGAGAGGATCTTTTGGGTTGCTGGCTTCTTGTCATAGTGCTCTTAAAACAGTACTAGCTCAGAATAGGCACATGTGACTTTCTAGACAGAATTAGCCTGGTAATATTATCATCAAAACCTTCATGAACACCCTTGTTGCAAAGGACAGGCTGAACGGAAGGGTTTTATAATGCTAGATGCAATTTCCAAAGGTGAACCTGAGAAACTGCCAATTGCAGGGCCTGATGGATATGTATACTCTGGCGCTCGTGAGGAAATGTGGCATGCTTTTTATCTTTTCTTTTCCATTTTCTTCTGTTTCCATTCTGGATTTTTTACTTTATCTTTAGAGGGAGAAATATAGAAAGTAGAAGGTTAAGAGCCCTGTGTATCCCTCCTTTGCTGAGAAGTAATTTAAAATTAAAACAGGAGTGTATTCCTGTAAGAGCCCATATCTTCCTCTGGGAAGAAGGGGAAAGCATGCCAGACTTCTATGCAAATGACTTTATTACCCACTGATGTGTATGGAAGGAAACTCTAGAGCTTTTCCCCTTTGAAAAGGACTGGACCAAGATAGTGGGGTTGGACATACTCTTGAGAAATCCCTGATTGCAGAGGATGGTCTGTGTTGTCAAGTCCCAGGCACGATAGAAGACTATACTGAGTTTAGGGAGGTATCTACAGAGGAGACTTGGCTGAAATGGGGGGATTTCTTAGCCCTTTCTCCTGGCGCCCTCGGGCAGAGTGTGCCTGGTTCAGCTGCTGGGCAGGTCTCCACACAGATGGAGAAACTCTGGGTGTTCAG
This sequence comes from Platysternon megacephalum, assembly GCA_003942145.1. Taxonomy (NCBI): domain Eukaryota; kingdom Metazoa; phylum Chordata; order Testudines; family Platysternidae; genus Platysternon; species Platysternon megacephalum. The sequence goes on from QXTE01000135.1 coordinate 1,265,963, forward strand.
ATTGTCTCATACAGCCTGCTTTGTCATGATGTAGAGGGAAAGAGAAAAGGAGTTTGGTGGGTGGTTCTAATTCAGTGAGCAGAGCCCCAAAATAATATTTGTCCCAAGGCGTGGGGAGAGGGGAATCTTGCTTAGCCCTGCCCCAAAGTGAGTTATAAAACCTAGGATGCTAAGAGAAAAACATGGGACAGCTGAACCTCTGCCCTGTATGCAGTGCCAGAGGAACAACGATGGAAAGGGAATAGACAGATTCCAGGGTCCCAAGGAAGAGTCTAAACTGCCTCTGGCATTTGCAGAAAGAGAGGTACAGCCCAAATTACTCAGACTCAGGGAGAGGTCGGGATCGGAAATTTAGCTTTCTAGTTCTGGCAGATCTAAAATAAATCTATATGCTGGCAAAACAGGTACCAAGTACTCTGAATTCAACTACGGCATTCAGTTAAAACATGGCATATTTTAGAAATATTAGTAACCCGACATGCAAAGCAAGACTTCATATGCAGCACATTATCTTAGGCCTAGTCTACACGGGGGGGGGAGGGGTGGAGGGGATCGATCTAAGTTACGCAACTTCAGCTACATGAAGCTGACTCTGCCTGAGCCTCTTGCGGCGGTGGAGTACAGGAGTCGACGGGAGAGCGCTTGGGGATCTAGACTAGACGCGATAAATCGAACCCTGCTGGATTGATCGCTGCCCGCCGATCCGGCAGGTAGTGTAGACATACCCTTAGAAAGAGAAGGACACTGCAGAGATACTTTGAATTTCAGCAAAGTAGCTGTTAGTAGCAAATCCAAGGCTATGATTCTCCTGAGAAGCTGAGGATGGGGCAGAAAAGTAAGGCATAGGGGGAAAAAAATCAAGAAATATAGTACACAGTTCTCATAGAAGATGATTCAAAAGAGGCTGGGGAATCACATGTTTTTGGCACTCAGTGAAAATCAGTGCAATGTGGTTTTCACAGGAAAAAGTTTACATTATTATTAGCCAGGGATCCTGAAATTACTGGAATTTAAGCACAATGGGGTAGGAAGGTCCTGCTCTAGTTTTAAAAGGTGCCTGTCCTTTTAAAGGCCTACATCAGGAGTAGGAGGAAGGGATGGAGAGAGACCTATTGGGAAAGTGTCAGAAGGGTTTTGTGCAACATGCTACATAAGCAACATTCAGCACCGTGCAGCTCAGCTAATGCAGCGGAAGTAGCACACTAATTATCGTACCACTCCCACCACCAGTGCAAAGGGGTGAAAGAGACAGAGACAGAGAGGGCTCAGTTTACATGGGAACAAAAAGAATTTCAACTGTCTTGGAGCTTGAAAATGAGTTTCTTATCCAACAGTGATTAAATATAACAAAAACTGAGAAAATGGGCTCTTGTGTACAGGGCCTTCACAATGACAGATATATTGAATACATGCTGAAAACAGAAATTGGGTTTGACTTTTCAACCATTATTGATTAGAAGGGCCCAAATAGAAGGCAGCCTCCTATGTGAGGAGGTGAATTCCAAATTAAACAAACAGGCAAGTAGATATCAGAAAAAAAAATAATGACGGGAAATCATTATACTGGGAGATTCCGGTTCTCACTCATTTTATGAAGCCAATAAACGTAAAGGTTGAACTCCAAACTCTGAGTTAAATCAGGCACTTGCATAAGCATGCAGGGCTCCCGTTGACTTTACTGTGGGATGTTCATGGAGATGCAAGTGCAAAATTCAGATCAGGGCAAGGCTGCTGCCCTCTTTTAGTGTTGCTCACAAACAGCTGTCCTGAGCCATCAGTCCCTCAGAGCTTCCCGTACGGTAACTGACGCTGATTAGAAGCAGTTAAATTAATCTAAACATAAAATACTTAGATTGTAAGATCTTTGTGGCAGGGACCATCTTTTTGTTCTTTGTTTGCACAGCACCAAGCACACTGAGGTCCTGGTTCATGTCTGGTGCTACTAGGCACTACTTCAGTAGAACTACTACTAATAAAATAGATGGCCACAGATGCAGACTAGGGAATCGACCTTGCAATGTACTGAGAGGTGCCGCGTGCCCAGAATTCCTATTAAAGTCAATGGAAGTTAGGTGCTCAACCTCTTGGTACTGACTCAACATCTTTCAGTATCAAACCCTAGAGCATTTATGGACAATGTTAGGATTTTTTTTCAGGGGGATGGGGGATAAACTAAAACCTATTTTAAAAAGTATTTAAGCTTTTCTAGATGTAAGTACTATATTGAATTACAAACTATGGACTCTAATTACCATGCATGCTCTTCATCAGCCGTCTCTTTGGGAGACAAACATGTTGAGCATCATTACGAGGAGGTGCTGGAACAGGAATAATTACAATGATGCGTAAGAATGTAGCTGGAAAGCAGCAGCCTTCTCTCAGACTTAAAGTTGAGAGCATTATAATGAGAGTGGTGGGATTCACTGAGCAAAAGACAAAACGGGATGAAGGGCAGAGAAGTCCAACAAGAAGTTAGAGTTCAAAAAGTGACAATAAAGTCAATGGGGGGTAGGGGGGTGGGCTCTCCCTGGGAGGAGAGTTAGGGTCAGCAAGAGGAAGGGAATGTAAACATGATGCTAATATAAACTGCTCATACTATCGAAGAATGCAAGGGAAGACATTAGGAGATGTGTTTTGCTCTTCTCAAAGGGCTAACGGGAACCCAAGAGCACGACAGCATTGGGTTTAGTTTTAATGATATTTGGCATCTCAGAAACCCAGCTACAGACAAGAGGAAACACAATAGTTTCCCTTCCTGATCTGCACAGATTGGCAGTTAAGGACAGAAAGGTTACAGAGATTTTAAGTGAGTTGCCCAAAGCCACACAAATAAATCAATGGCAGAGCTGGGAACAGACCTCAGGAATGCTGACTCTTAGTTCCCTGTTCCAGCTGCTAAGCAATATTCCTTCTTCCCTCTTTTTCTGATATCCACAGACCTACTACATTTGCCTTTGCATTTAAAATACCACCACTGTCATGCCCTCTCCTGCCTTTTACCAACCATGCTTGCTTTCCTTTCCCCCACCTTTATAAGCAAAGTTATGGAAGGCAAATTAGGCAATTTTGTGCTTGAAATCTCACATCTAAACTTATTTCTCTTTTTCAGCTTGCATTCAAGATGATCATTTTGGTGGCTCCATTTGCAACCCACATGCTGATGCTGCTCACGCCTATTTTTTTCCATTTCATGTTTTAAACGGACAGCATTGAACTGTAAAACATTTGATTTTTTTTGTTAAATTGTGAAAATCCGTGCATAAAGGGATAATAATTGGATACGATAAAAGCTGTCATAGAAAAGAATGTATCAAGTCCATTCTGTCACAGACACTTATGAAAGATGTAATATAATTTGCTTCAAAGAACTTGTAAAAAAAAAAAAAAAGGCAGCTTGGATAGTTGTATTTTAGCAAATGTGTTTGCACTAAGGGTACCTTCTGTTGAACAGTTCTGCCCACAAGCTGTCTGTAGAATATAGAACATCTCTCGAGCATGCTTGCCACCTTGAAGCAGGGCAGTCGGAAGCAGAAAAAAAAGAACAGAATGCAGAAAAAAAGGTGAAGAAAAGAGAGAAATGAGGGACAGCAAGTCTAAGTACCATAAATACATTTAGAAATGAGATTAGCAAAGTATGACAATAGAATTTAAATGACAGACAACATCAAGATTGCAGTAAATAACATACTATGGAAAAAAAAACAATCCAGCCATCCAGCGCTTTCTTTTCAGCTTAGCTAAGGAGTCATAACAAAAGCGTGAGTATTATTATTATTATTATTATTATTATATTAAATTAGGCATTTTCATCTCAGCATTTCACGTTTTTCATTTGGGTGATAATTCACTGTTAGTTTTCTCACTCTCAAAACCACACATCCTGAGGTGTTTTTCTTGATACCTATTCACAGCACTGAGTTCAAACTTACCGACTACATCAAACCACAAAGGTATGTTAGCGGGTTGCACAGAGACCACGCCCACAATTTCTGTCACTCTATCGCTTTCCATGACAGTGAAGTTGTAGAAGGGCTCATCGAAAGTCAGAGATACAGGTGAGGGTACGGGTTTCTTAATCCACTCAATATGGAGGCGCGCAGTTGAAGACTTCTGGGGTCGTCCATTGTCCACTGCTTTTATCTGTTATGCATAGAGAGAACACATACGGTAGCTTAACATGCTGCTCTGTCAATGCATCTTGAGAATACTCCTGCCACCAGAGTAAAGTTGGGTTTATTTCTGTGGAAATTTTCAACAAAAATGAAAAATCATTTTTGTAAAAAATTTTCATGTAAAAGTTTGATCTTTCAGTGAAAATCAAAATGGTTTGATTTGGAAATGCTGCTGGCCTCATGGGAGTTGTATTCTGAGGACCTCATGCTTCCTTTCGGTCCAGGCTCCCTGGCTGGACTACACTCCCCAGCATGCATCACAGTTATTCCTCCTGGTGAGGGAGGAGGTTGCATCATGAAAGCCCCTGGCCATGGTGAATCATGAGAGACATGGCCCAGCCAGGGAGGACAATGGGGACATGAGGAAACAGAACTACAGCCCTTCATGAGGAACTGTGACAGGATATCTGGCTCAAAATATTGCAATTTTCAGCCTAAATATGTAAGTTTTCCATAGTTTCATAGGGTTACGGTCTGAAGGGACCTCCTGTGTATCTAAGGCCAGTAAATTTCACCCAAACTCAAAAATTTCTGCAGACACTTTTCACTTGGTAAAATCTCATTTAGTTGAAAACTCAATTTTGCGCTATTTTTTTTTTAAAACTAACTAACTAACTAAAGTGACCTGCCAATTACCTGAGATAGAATTTAAGTCTAAAGGGACTGTTACTGCTTATGGTCTTCTCTGCACTTCTGAGGTAGTGAGGGGAACTTGATAAACTTGATAAAATTATGTCAGGGGGTTGAAGCAATCCTTGCTATGCGGAAAGGATACAAACCACTACAACTGGCACTGTCAAATAACACCAGCAGTATTGTAGGGATGCGTGAACTCCCAAAACAAATATTGAATACAGAGGGCTTTCAGCATGGTAGATGATGATGACTTCAATATCCTATATAGGCTCTTTTCACCCATAGCTTAACTCCATAGATTTTACATCTGCTGCAGTTTTTGTGAGATATTGGGCATTAATATTTTGTCATTTAAACAGGGTAAAATAGCAAGATGGCATTCACATTAATGAGATGTAAAGGTCTATATCTGCTTGCCAGGCCAGTACTAAAAAGATATGCTACAAGCAACAGACAAGTAAGAATCTCAGCTTTTTAACAGTACATGTCCTATGTTTCTAGTCAAATAATTCACACTTTTAACCTGTTATTGGTGCCTGAGTCTACCAGTGCTTTATTGATACTGGTCCAGAATTGGACTAATGTAGTTTTCATTATCTTCTCTAGAAGACATTTCTAAAATGTAATAGGCTTTCACTGTCAGGAAGTTTGAACTGGGTTCTATTCCTGGCTTTGCCACTAAGCTACTGGGTGAACTTTGGGAAGTCACTTCACCACTCTATGCCTCATTTTCCCCATCTGTAAAATGGAGATAATGATATTTAGCTTTGCACTTTGAGACCTGCTGATGAGAAGCATTATATAAGAGGTAAGTATTATTATTAATCATCTTCCCCAAATTTCCCTTAATTGCACCCCATTACTCCTATTTCCAATCTAAATAATTCCTATATCTTGTGTTTACACTGTTGTTGTTATTTTCATCATTATTTGTATTACTGGAGTCCTACTCAGAGATTCCAACTAAGATAGCAGACTTACTTTGGCAGGCACTGTACAAACACAAATATGATCCATGACATGACACATATGTGGACCAATGGCCTTTTTTGCTATCGCACTTGGACTGCAAAACACTTAACTTTTCAGTATGCTATGATCCTTCAGTCTCTTACAGTACTATGTTTTGGATTATTTCAACCCATTTTCCAAAATGATTACTTTCTTCCTTTGTTTCAGTTTCTCTAGATCTATTTATGTTGCTTCTCTGCCCTCAGTGTTCACAATTCCTTCCAACTTAGGGTTAATTCTTCTTCTTATTTATATTATACCAGGGGGCGGCTCGTGTGCCGATTTTTACTGGCACGCTGCTGCCAGCCGGGGTCCCGGCCGCCAGCCCCGCTCAGCCCCCTGCCTGCCTGGGTGAACGGAATCCTAGGCCGGCAGCGGGTTGAGCAGGGCCGATGGCCAGGACCCCAGCTGGCAGGAGCCGGCGGCCGGAACTCCAGACCATCAGCTGGCTGAGCCGCTCAGCCCACCGCCAGTCTGGGGTTCTGTCCGCCGGCCCTGCTCAGCCCGCTGCTGTTGTAGGGTTCTGGCCGCCGGCCCCTTGCCAGCTGGGGTCCCAGCCCCGCTCAGCCCACAGCCCCCGGCTGGCAGACGTGACCCCAGCTGACGGAACCCCAGACCGGCAGCAGGTTGAGCGGCTCAGCGCGCTACCGGTCTGGGTTTCCGTCTGCCGCCTGCGCTGCCGGTCTGGGGTCCAGGCCGCTGGCCCCGCTCAGCCCGCTGCCGGCCTGGGTGAACGGAACCCCAGCCGGCAGCAGGCTGAGCGGAGCCGGGACCCCGGCTGGCAGGAGCCGGCGGACACAACCCCAGACTGGCGGCCGGCTGAGCCGCTCAGCCCACCACCAGTCTGGGGTTCCGGCTGCCAGCCCCTTGCCAGTCAGGGTCTTGGGGTTCTGTTGGGGGCCCCTGTAAATGTAAAATTTATTACTGGCACGCGAAACCTTAAATTACTGAAGACTTTGCACACCACTTCTCAAAGGTTGCCAACCCCTGTATTATACTATCAATGTGCATGGTGCTTGATAAGCGTGATCCTTGCCTGGAATAGTTTACAATCTAGGGCCTTGTCTATACCAAGAGTCAGTGCCTGGCAAGCTGGGGCATAAATCTACAGCACTCTAGCCTGCTCAGCACTAATTGGCTGCGTGGAACCTGTGGCCATGCACTAAAAGTTCCACAGTGCACTTTGATCTACCACTGTTTCAGAATGCAGTAGGTCAAAGCATACTGCGGAGCTTTTAGTGAGAGGCAGCAGGGTACACATGGTGACTTAGTGTGCAGCAGCCTATAGGGCTGTTGATTTACAGCGCAGCTTACTGCACAGTAACTTTCCAGATAGACAAGCCCTATGTGTAGAAAAAGACACGGGATGACAAACATCTGGGTAAGAGAAGGGAGGATGGGAGTTATAAATACAATTTCATGTGGGTGCTTTGGTCAGTTATGCCAACATCCTGAGAGTTTGGCTAGTTTTCCTTTATTTTAGTGTGTTTTCAAGTTATACACTATAGGAGATATTTATAAATATATATGACTATAGCATCAATTGATGTGATTAACACACTTTTTAAAAGGCTGGCAGTATTTGCCTGAAATACCATATCCTGTTAGCCAGTGTTGATCTTGCTGGTAAGTAGATAAAGGTAGTCTGGTGAACCGTAACAGGTGGTTTGTGGGAAACAGATTAAGGTGATCTGGTGAACTATAGCAGGTGGCTTGTTACTCTGCTTGGATTTAAGAGGGGTGGGCTCTTTAGAGAGAGAGGATCAAGGCTGTATCCTGAGCAGTCCTGGAGTAGGAATCCGAGTGGGAACTCGGCCTGGGGAGAAGACTTGAGCTGAACTTTACATGACAGTATTTTATTAATATAGCCAATTCCCAAGAAGTGAGAGAGACCTGGCTCGCAGTGTGAGATCTGAAAGGCACCTGGTCATTGTGCTGTTTACGCTGACACCTAGATCCCCGATGAAGATGTGAAATAAGACGGGATGAAACATCGATCGATGTGGCACACTACTAGACACCTGCGCCCACTCAATACTTTGCTGTCATTATCCTTTGTTTAAGTGCCTACCATCAATCGTTTTCAATCACACAAGAGTGTTTCAATACGTATGGATTTCTGGAGTTCATATGCCCCTAAATTTGATTCTATCAAAAAATACCACACATCTCTCGTCTCTCTCAGGCCTGGTCTGCACACAGTTTTTGTGCCCCATAACTATTTTGGTTAAGGCAGTGATTTTTACACCAGTGTAAAAGATTTTTACATCAGTGAAGTTACACCAGTGTAAAAGTGCTTTATGTCAGTATAGATTATTCCCCTTCACTTACAAGCAAAAACCCAGGGCCAATAAGAGGGTGGGGCCAGGAGGGCCATTTGGCCTGGGCCTCAAGCTCAAAGGGGGCCTCAAATTTAGACACTTGATATAGATTTTTACTCAATAATTAGCGCATTTGCACAGAGAAGGGCTAGAAAAGCATTTGTTAAATAAAAAAGTATTCAAATTATGTCTCACTCTTTTTTTGGTGCCTTATTTTGTTTTCATGTATCATCATTCTTTATTTTTATTATGGCTAGGGGGCCTCAAAGCTGGAAATGGCCCGGGCCTCTCTGGATCTCTGAGAGGGCCTCGATAAGCCATACTAGTATAATCACCGTATATACTCGTTCATTAGCCCGTTCGTTTATAAGCCTACCTCCCAAGATGGTTAGGTAAAAAGAGCAAAAACTATATGACCCTTACATAAGCCAACCCTATATTTCAGGGGTTGGCAAACTTTGGCTCCTGGCCCATTAGGGTAAGCCTCTAGCGGGCCTGGACGTTTTGTTTACCTGGCGCGTTCACAGGCATGGAGCCCCTCTGCTCCCAGTGGCCGCGGGTTTGCTGTGGGGCTCCATGTCTACAGACGCTCCAGGTAAACAAAACGACAACGTATTAGATATTCAATTTAATGATTCCATAGAGTTTAAAATCATCAAATTTTGGTGTAGACCTGTTTATAAGCCGACCCCCGCTCTTTGATGCGTCACTTTTTTACCAAAAATATTCGGCTTATGAATGAGTATATACGGAACTTTTATACCGGTATAACTGCCTCCACACTAAGGGGGTTGTATTGTTTTAACTGAAGTGGTAGAGTTAAGTGGTACAACTATTGTGTGCGTAGACAAGTCCGCGGTCTACGTTTTTTCCCTGTGCATTGGAAAGACAAACTGATGCTTTGAAGATCTACCTTTTGAACAACCTGAGAAGAACCCATTATGTGCTATAGTATGAAAACATTCAGAGTAAAAAGAGCTTATTTCTTTATCTATAGTTATGTATGACAACTGGATTTCTTAATAGGTTAAGGTTTTACATATAACTCCTAAATTAGGGAAAACTATGTGACATTATTTATACTAACTTTAAAAAACATATTACTGAAACATCAAATGGTATGTGCTTATTCTGGTTAATGAAGCCTTACTGTTAAGATGTCATAATTCCCTGCTGTGAATTGCTTTCTGGAAGAAACCATCCCAGTTTTAGGGTCAATAAAAAATTTCCCATCATCATTTCCATCCACGATGCTGTAGGAAATTTCTGCATTCGGTCCTTCATCTTTGTCAAATGCAAAAGCTCTGTAGATTGGCTCTCCTCTTTTCTTGCGGTCCCTCTCTGGCAACTTGATCTGATAGACTTTCTCTGGAAACTGAGGCTTGTTATCATTTTCATCCAGAACTTGAACCACCACCCAAACAGTAGATTGCTTGGGAGAGATGCCTCCATCTGTGACCGTCACCTGGATCAAAATATATTTTTATATATATAAGAAGAATTATGAAATCTAAATCTAATGAAACTTTGTAAATGGGTGGAATGACTCACATGGAAAAATAACTCTTTGGCAGTCAGCATGTTCTTCCCTTTAAGGAGTAATGTTTATAACAAGAAATCCAGCAAGTTCATATAGTCAAAAAGAGAGAACACAGAAAAATCTCCAGCTGGGGGTTCAACTCAGAACCTAGAGCCCCAGGTGTAGAAATCTATTACTTTTTCCAAAACACATTCTCCTGCCTCTCTCTCTCAAACAGCCCCTGAGCAGTGATGCCAAAAGAGATGGAAATGGAATTGGAAATAACCACTTGCTCACCAGGGGATCACGTGGGGCCTTTGCACCACTGCAATTTTTTTTGTTTTTTTTTAGAAGTTTCCTGATTCATACATGGAAGAGATGTGATTTCTTTATAGCGTTGATGACAAATTTAACACATTTCTTCTTAAATTCTGAAAAGATCTCTGTCATTTTTTCATTCATTACCCAGAATCTGACAGCTCATTAATCCCATGATTTGTATGGCTGCAGTGGAAACAGAGATACATAGATCAACAGAACAAAATCAGAGACATTCTTAGTAAAAATTCCTGGTGCGTTGTGTAAACTATACAGTGAGCTGACAGTAATAAATAAGCACTGCAATCTGAGGGGAAAAAAGAGTTAATTAGGAAGTTGGCAGAGACTTAAAACAGAATTACTAATAATTTTAATTATGAAATATTGTGAAAATGAAATGATCCAAGATCAGCAAAAAGTTGAGAGATTCAGTAATACTCATTTAAAAAAAAAATCAATCAATATACATTTCAAGCTTTTCCCCTATCTTTCAAGTACAATTTTAACAAGTTAAGTAATAAGGCAGAAAGAGACTTCTTGCATGAAAGAAGCTTGGATTTGCTTTCAATTAAATTTGCTAACATGCCAATTCCCACACTAGCAATTTTTGATGGTGGTCAGCCAAGATATTACATACTTTCTAGTCTGGCTGTGCCGACCATTGACAGCGATGGCTCTGCTGGTTAACTGCTCAATGGGTTATTTTTGTCTCCTTTTTTCTCCTTACAAAACATAAAGTCCCATCTCCCAGTCCTCAAAGAAAGCAAAATTGTTCTGGAAATCTTATCCCCTGACATTGTTCACTCCCTGCAATTAGAAACCTAGATTTAGAGTAAACACTGAAGTGGTCTTGGAATCAGCAGCAGAAGCACAGCATTTTTCAGGAAGGAGGCAAACTGTTTTTTTCCCCCGGCCTGTTTTTAACCACACTTTTTAAAACTGAAACCATGGAAAGTGCTGGACTTGACAGCTGTGGAGACTCAAAACCTCTCTTTACAGACAACTGTTACGGCAGCACACATCAGCAATGAAAGATTGCCCACATCATCCAATCACTCATCTGGGGAGAGGGACCTGCTCTAGGAGTGTATCAGCCTTGGGCATCTCTCTTCAGAGACTGTCAACGTGGGTGCCAATTAATACTGGTTGGGATTGCAGTGTCGTGATGTTCACACTTGTCTGCTGAGAACTGGACTGAGACCATCATTGTATTTCTCACAAGCCACTAAACCAGCATCTGTCAGTCACTACTGGAGCAACCAGCAATCTAGAGGTGAAATTAGGGTGACCAGACAGCAAGTGTGAAAAATCGGGGCGGGGGGAAATAGGAGCCTATATAAGAAAAAGACCCAAAAATCGGGACTGTCCCTATAAAATCGGGACATCTGGTCACCCTAGGTGAAAGACTCATTGCTCATTGCCGATGAGTTCAACCAAACAGTTCCTCGTCACTGCACTTTAAAAAATATTATTTATCATTTTTTAAAGGCTGCATGAGTGGTAACTGATCTGCCTCTCCCATATTGTGAAGTTAACACCTCTGGAAGTAGCAGTTGCTTCACTCAATAAACCCATGAATGCTAGATCATTTGTAAACAGAAAGCAATACCCCCAATTTATCACTAGCATAAAAAAGTAAGAAAAAATCTGCCATCGTTAAGGATGATCCCACCGTACTTCTGCTCTCTTGCTGCAGAGCAAGACAGGCAGTTGGCATGAGGACAAGTTAAAGAAATCCTATTCCAGGACTTCTACTGATAGTAGAGATAACATAATCCATAATACCGGCAGTAAAGCAAGGATGTAGCATACCAAAACAAAATGAGTCATGCTAATTTCAACACCAATCAAAATACAATGCAATGATGTTTATTATTTCTATAATGTCCCTAATACACAGAAAATGCCAGAGTGAGAGGGAAAATACTGATGTTTGCATAATGAAATATGACACTATTACCAGGGAAAGATACGTCTTCCAAGCTTCTAGAGGAACACTGCGAACAATGGCGAATACAAATAAAAACATTATAGGCGGGGCTGGTAACACAGCCCTTTTAAGATCACCTGATACTTCTATTATTAGATCCTGTTTTCACTGCTTATGACTTTGTCAAACTTTAATTGTTTGGGCTGAAGTTTTCCATGCCAGGTGTCTGCCTCAAGTTGGGGTGATTGTTGTTGCTTTATTTTTTTTTGGAAGATTTCAGCCAAAATGGTCCAGCAGTTTCTGAGAACAAGGCGAGGGAAAAATATGTTGTTTTGCCCACATTAAAAAATTATGGGGAACTTTTCTGAGAGAAGCTCTCGTGCCCCAGGCTTTGGAGCAGGGATGTGACATTTGGCAGAGGGCCTTTGCGTCAGGGATGGGCCTTTTGCTGGCCCCATGAAAATCTGCCCAAATTTCACCAAGTTTATTAGTCTCTGAAAATCAAAGCTCGCACATGCTCAGTAGAGAATTAGATTTTAGCAGCTAAATACCCAGAAGGATCCATGCACACTGGGCACGTTCAAGCTTGGGGCTGAGCATGACTTTCCCAGTAACTGCAGCAGGCTGTGACTGGGGTCAAGGCACCTGAACTGAACGCAAATCTCTCCTCTGCTCTCAATGCCCCCCTTGGGCATATGTATTACTATGTAGTCTTTAATTGCATGATCATATGCTATTTTCCCATGGGAGGGATCCCTGCCCCATTCATCACACAGGATGGTCCTTCTCTGAAGACGGATCAGGGCTGTGTAATGAAGAAGACCGTCTGTAGGACCCCTGACTCATTTGTTGCAGAAGTTGGAAGGTCTGTAGTGAGTGAGGTAGGGGATTGCAGGAGGAGGAGAAAAAACATGGTTAAAGCAGTTGAATGCTGCTCTCGAGAACTGGATTCTATCTCTGCCTCTGCCACAAGGTTCCCATGTGATGCTCGGCAGGTCACTTAATCCAAATTTTTTATAAATGGTAATTAATTGTGTGCGCCTCATTTTCTGGGTGACTGACTAGAGATCCTGGGGACTGATCTGCAGAAGCACTGAGCCACTGAAGTCAATAGGAGCTGTTCTTTGAACATGTAAAGTGCTATATCATCAGGCCCTATGCATTTCACATCAGGCACCCAAAATTAGTGAATACTTTTGACTTTAATCTCTCTGTGCCTCAGTTCCTCTGTGCAAAATGGGGATGATAATATCCCCTCATCTCACAGAGGTATTGTAAAAATAAATTCATTAATATTTGTGAAGAACTCAGGTTATATAATGATAAGCCCCTACAGAAAGGCCACGAGGAAATTAGTGAGTCTGTCTTCAGAACAGGCTTTGAGTACAGGGCCAGCTCTAGGCACCAGCAAACCAAGCTCGGGGGCGGAACAATTTCCGGGGTGGCATTCCGGACACTTCGGAGGGTTTTCTTTTTTTTTCTTCGGCAGTTGCGCTCCCGGAGGTTGTTTTTTGTTGTTGCTTGGGGCGGCAAAATACCTAGAGCGTCCCTGTTTGAGTAGCATGCAGTAAACAAGGCATGGGGCCACACACTGAACAATAAGGAGAGAACAAAATACTGAATAGTTGCTCGTTATGGGAGCACCATCCAGTCTACACTGAATGAGGCAGGGGTCCTGAGGAAAAAATAATGTGAGATCACATAATCTAAGGCTATCATAATGCATATGCACAAGAGGGCGGAATGCTGGCATTTTCTAACTTTTCAGAGCTTGACTTTGCAACCTGCTAATGTTCTTTTAATATAGGTTTTTTGTGCATACAGATAGATCTAGATACAGCTGAAGATGCCCTTTTACCAGACATCAGTGATTCTGGGGCCAATTCTGTTTTGGAGTTGATACAGGATCCAAGTTTTTCTCTCACTCCCTTTTTGCTTTAAAAAAAAAAAAAAAAAAAAGTGAATTTTCTAGTTTCTTAATTTACAAAACTAGCTTCTCCTATTAGGAAGGCATTGGTACAGGCTATAAAGTTAAAAGCATATTGTGATTGCTTCTCAAAGGTGAATTAAAATCCTTTGTTTTACTCTTTACTGACTGAATTCAGTCTCCAAACTTGGAACAAAAAACCTTTCAAAGTAAAACTGAATTTTCTATGGATTTTTTGCAGTAAAATATTCTGTAACTCTGTACAGAAAACCTTTTAGAATACTCCCTTTCTGAATTCTGGAATTCTTTTCCAGACATTTTTTTTAAAGTCCATCTAATATAAGAGCCAGATGAACCATGGGGCTTCAAATTTTACTCATGTGGAGCAAGTTGTAGAACTGGGATCCATCTCATTTCTAGAATACCTTGGACACTGTCTACATAGTGGGACATATAATAAATAAATTTAAAAGTTATTTCTAAAATTTGTGAAACCAAATCTATTCTGCCAATGGCAGCTGACAGATATGACAAATTACGAGGAACCACCCTCAGCCCCACTATTGAGTCAAGTGGATGCTCAAGAATCTAACTATTTATATAGCACCCGTGATCGAGAAGAAATCCCCCATTACACTCAATTTATGTTTTCAATAATTTCTTAACGATGAGTGCTAAGAATTCCTAACACTCATCATTAAGAAAATGTTGATAAAATAAATTGAGTGTAATCGGAGTCTTCTACACCACCAAGGGGCTATAAATATATTAATTTTTGTAAAACCAATTTCTGGAACATCCACGGAATGACAAATATATTCAATGATTCAAATATACGTCAATAACAATTGAAGACAGTAATGGTTACAACTAGTAGGTTAATTAAATAACAGAAATTAATACATTAATAACATTCAAAGCAACCAAAATTATAAATTTTTACTTTAATCCTGAAGTTTGTCAATTCTGCTCTAAAATTGTACACCCTGGAGGAGAAAGCTTTACATTTAAGCTTCTTCTGGGTGACACAAGCTTTTTAAATTGCCAGGCTCCAGCGTCACATGAAAAGCTCTGAGTGCCAGACAGAGGAAGCTGAAGTGTTAGTTAAAGCTTTATCTCTCAGGCATGTAAATTAAAAAAATCCAAAACCCAACAACCAGAGATCGGATTGAACTGCTATTCCACTCCCTGGATAGCCCTTTTCTCCATTCCATTGGCCTATCTCCAGCCCTGGATTGTCAGATCCCACATTTAAAACAGATTAAAATAAAAGAGAAAAAACAAAATGACTTTCAAAATCACCTCCCCCCAACCTCCCTTGCCACCCCCCACCCCCCCGCAACTTTGCAAGTTTAAAGTTTCTCAGACATATTCCCACACACCACACATTCTGAATAGCATGGAAACAAGAAGATATCTCAACAATCACCCAACACAACACCAATCTCCAAGCACTAGCTCATTTACATCAGGACACTCCAACACACCAATATGTTACACTGACCTCTCTAATGTACTCACTTTCAGTTTAACATTACTACAATCCTCAGAGCAAACATCAAATAGTTAAAAACCACACTGCAAGGTAGTGAGGCGATCCCCTCGCAAACCCCAGAAAAATCTTCTGCAATTTTCTTGGAAAAATTGAAATCTCTTGAAGTTCTCTGCAATTTTACAATGGCCTTAGGGATTATTAATCAAGGCTCTGCTGAGACATACTAGTTCATAGGAAAATTTAATTTATCCATGCTTATCTGAAAATTCCTTTTCTTCGAGTAACAAGGTCCATAGCTTGGTTACAATGGATACTTCAGCCATCTTGCAGCTTTGGAGCAGAACCAGACCTGTCAGTCACTGGCAGCAGAAGAATGCCCTGCCTCCTGGAATAGCATAATTCAAATCTACTTTCCTAAATTACAGATTGTGTTCCTCAATATACACTGAAGGAAGAAATTCTTCTACTGCAGATTATGGTAAATCCCAAGTAATGACAACAAACTCAAAACCATGGATGTCAATTTCCACTGCTATTGTGGATGATCCATTTTGTCTCCAGGATGAGCCATTTCTGTCCACCTTATTACTCAACGAAAGGAAATGTTCAGGTAAGCATGGATACATTTTCCTATTCTTCATTATGCTAAGGTCCGCCTACACATTACAATGGGATAGTAATGCGCCTCCAGAGTGGGAAGCAGATTCATCCCTTAGTTAGGAAGTTTGCAGCAGGAAGGGGGCTGTAATGTGGAAGCCAGGGGTTGCTCTCTGGGCTTGAGAGGGAAAGGAGGAAACCCAGGGAGAAAGTAGAACCCCAGGGATCCTACCCCTGAACAGAGGGTTTACCCAGAAGGGTGGTGGAGTGGAAGCCTGAGAGAGGTGGAAAGGAAAAAGCTCAGGGAAATGGCAGCAAGTTTTGGGACCGTGCAGACCTTGGCCTCTGATTCAAGAGCCCCTGAGCTGGAACCTGGAGTAGAGGGCAGGCCTGGGTTCCCCCACTGGCCACTAGGGATGCCGCTCTGACGTGAATTGAACGACTATTGGGAATGATACCTGGCCAGCCAGTCCAGGGAGCACCCCAAGTCACAAAGAGGAGGCACTGCAACTCCTGGAGCATGAGAGGGGCCACAGCACAAATAAAAGATCAAAAGGGGTGTCAAACCAGATGGAGCTATTCCCCAGACTCAGCCACAAGCAGACACCCCATTGTGACACAGACACACTGACCGTTGTGACCAGAACAGGTCTGTTTTCCATGGGAGGTGTTCGGAGACCTCATTGAGTCACTGACTTCCAGCTGGTGGGTGCTGTGCTCTCTCTTTCTGGAAACGATTCCCTGGACAGAATCGGATAGATCCCACCACACAAAAAAAGAAATCTCCCAGTTGTGGGAGTGAAGAATATACAACTGGAACTAGCTTTCTGCTGATCAATGATATAGGGCAAGATGCGGAGGGGACATCCAGAATTACTGGATAGGTATCATATGAATTGTGGATTACTGAAGCATGCCTGTGCATGAGACCAGAATTTCCAATAAGCTCCAGTAAGAAGTGGATTCTTGTTTCTGTGACACCATTTGTTTTTCTTATGACCATCTTCATCTTTTATTAATATTCTTGAGGTGAGACCTTGTACCTGATAGTATTCATCCTCAGCCCAGACCTTTAATAGACTTCCTTGGCACAATGTGTCTGTGTTTGTGCAGAATCCAAGACACTCCAGGAACCATATCAAACTGTGTGTTTGCTTCAGCTTTCTCTCTGTGTAGGGCCTAGATCAGAAAACACTGTCCAGGAAAAGATACATGCATTTCCTTCTCTTGTAAAGCCAATATTGTTTGCTAACAGGCTCCTGGAGAGAGACCCTGGAACAAAATGGTAATGATCAAAGTTTGTAAAAGAAAAAGGACTCGAAAACATTAGAATTGTCTGAGGATCGTAAGATGGCCATGCTTTGAAGACAAGCCTCTAATAGATTCATAGGTTCCTAGATTCCAAGGCCAGAATGGACCATTGTGATCATCTAGTCTGACCTCCTGTATAATACGGGCCATAGAACTTCCCCAAAATAATTCCTACAGCATATCTTTTAGAAAAACATCCAATCTTGATTTTAAATTTGCCCTAATTACAATTAGGAACTTATTTAGATGTTTCAGACGGGGTCCTGCTCTGCTTGTCCCTGATTTTCTGAGACTAGAAATAGGAGGGTAAGTGGGTTGCAATGGTCCCATTTGTAGATGATGGATGATTTCATTCATTTCATTCATACTGTGGCTTTTCTATGGGTTGCTTTCTATGTCCCAAATCTGTTCCTGAAATTCGTGCACAGTTCCATAGGGCACCTACTTTGGGCAATGTTCAGTGACTTCATTTGATCAAAGCTACGGATAGTCCTTTTACTCCCAAATCGAGAGAACTTTAAACCAACCAGGGGTCTAACTTCAGACAGGGCTGGTTGAGTTGCATATAGCTCTGAGGCAATAAAGGACAGTTACTGACCCTGCACTAGTTCTAGCTACCACTTGCAAAGAGTACTTCATCGACTGCTTCAACTTGCCACATGACTTGTATTCCTTTTTGTAATGTCTGGCAGGAGTCAGAATCATAAGTCAACTTTTCTGATGACTCTGAATAGCCTCATCTTTCCATGAAGTTCCCATTGTATCTTTGATAGCTGGCAACAGCTTTGTCTGAGCATCTGATCCCAAGGACTAAAGCACCATACATTTGCATGGAACAGATCTGAATCCCCACTTCTTCTTCTTCTTCTTCTTCCTCCTCCTCCTCGGAGAAGCCCTTAGGCCATGTGATTTTTAGGTTAGGAGGGACCACAAACATACCATTCATAGAATCATAGAACTGGAAGAGACCTCGAGAGGTCGTCTAGTCCAGTCCCCTGCACTCAAGGCAGGACTAAGTATTATCTATACCATCCCAGACAGGTGTTTGTCCAACCTGCTCTTAAAAATCCTCAATGATGGAGATTCCACAACCTCCCTAGGCAATTTATTCCAGTGCTTAACCACTCTGACAGTTAGGAAATTTTTCCTAATGTCCAACCTAAACCACCTTTGCTGCAATTTAAGCCCGTTGCTTCTTGTCCTATCCTCAGAGGTTAAGAACAACAAATTTTCTCCCTCCTCCTTGTAACAACCTTTTATGTACTTGAAAACTGTTATGTCCCCTCTCAGTCTTCTCTTTTCCAGATTAAACAAATCCAATTTTTTCAATCTTCCCTCATAGGTCATGTTTTCTAGACCTTTAATCATTTTTGTGGCTCTTCTCTGGACTTTCTCCAATTTGTCCACGTCTTTCCTGAAATGTGGTGCCCAGAATTGGACACAATACTCCAGTTGAGGCCTAATCAGCATGGAGTAGAGCAGAAGAATTACTTCTCATGTCTTGCTTACAATACTCCTTACAATAGTCACAATGTTAGCACTGCTTGTGAAATCCTGTGGAGAAACTCATGGTGTTACATGACTTGTTCGTATTTGTTTTGTCAGTTTGCTGCAACCTGAGAGTTTCCATGCTCAAAGGAGGGAGCTGAGAGGATGCCTGCCTGGACATGGCTGCCTATGAAGGGTCCATATGGCAAGGAGCCCATTGCTTCAGGTAAAAATCTCCCTCTGTTAGAAATGCCGACTCCCTGACCACCAAGAAAAATAGCCGCATGTATCTTTGTAGCAATACTAGGTTCAATTTTGATTGGTGCACACCGAGGAACCTTGTGGCCTTATAAAATGGAGACTGGTTCTTCCAGATATGGGTTGCTGTCCCTCTCGGCGCTCCATAGCCAGCTGCTGGGAAGAAGGTAGCTACAGCTGTCTAAGGCCATTACAGATTTCCTAACTGAACCTATTTGAACCTGTAACTGTCATTTGGAGTTCCCTAAGGAGGAAGAGTTCCCCTTGTGGAGGTGTGTGTACACATGCCTAGAGGTATCAGAGCGTCTATGGACTGGTCCTTTGTGCATTGATCTGTCATGTTTACTCTATAAGGGTGATCAGGGGAATGCAGCACTAATGACTACCCCCCAGGCTGCACTCCATGGAGGTGAGCAGAGGAACCGGGTGCTGGATTATCTGTCCCACTGCACTTGGTGAGGGTGACCAGGGGAAACAGTGGTGATTCTATTATTTATTTATTTCCCCCTTGAGAGTTTGTCCCCATAATCCTGCTTTGGAAGGCAGAATAAAACTGGGCTCTGAGACAGCTCTGAAAATACTTCAAGTGGCTGGCATCTCCCTGTCCTCAGAAAGGCTTGGGCTTGTCTCCTCTCCCACACATAGAATCGTAGGACTGGAAGGAACCTCGAGAGGCACGGGCCCCTTCTGACTCTCTCTGAAGGAAGGTTCAGCCTGGGTCTCAAGGATGGGCTTCCCAGAAGCTCTACCCCTCTCTAGTGCATGGGATCCACATGGGTCAGATGGGTCTGTGTTTCCCATTGTGGTCTCAGCCTGGGATATCAGCATGGATCCCACATGGTGAGAGGGGCTGTTACAGAAGTGGCAGCAAGGGGAGAAAGGGGGTCCCAAGGGCCCCTCATCAAACTCTCTGGCATTGGCAGCGTCTCTGCTGTGTTTAGTGCCCTCCATCTGCAACCCAGGGGAAAATGGAGGGGAGGAAGCAGCTGAGTTCCATAGTCAGAGGCAAGGCTGCTGGCATGGGCTAGAGGGTCTCAGGTGAAATCATCTTCAGGCAGAGGGGGGCTGATTACCCTGGAGCCAGTTCTTTTCCAATCCTTCCTAGCTCCTTTCCTGCCAGGGATGGGGGAGTGGAGGTGACCCCACCCAGACTGGGCTGTGAAGGAAACTGCATTCTACAGAGGTGGAAGCAGGAGGCACAATCCTTTCCTTTGGCATCTCTGGCTTTCTGGGCCCAGCTCGCTCCCTGAAGCCTACAGGGGCACCAGTTGCTACCAACACCTCAGACAAGAAGCAGAGCTGCGGAGATTGTCTCCCAAAAACCAAATGAAGCCACAGTATAGGGCTGGGCATTAGCTAGTCAGTACTCAACGGAACTGTTAGCCTAAAAAATTGAAGTAAAGTTTGGAATTTCCCTCTGCGGCAGGGAGGTCTGGCTGAGCTGCCAGCCACTGTGGAGGCAGAAAAATATGGAGGTGAGTTCAAGAAGCAGGGCATTCCCCTCCTGCCACTGATTGCCTGGAGTGGTTCTGCCTCCAAGTTGCAAGCACACTGAAGTATCCATTGGATCTGATCTGTGGATGTTAGCGTGAAGAAGAAAGATAAAGATTCTGAAGGCAGAAGCATTTCAATAAAAAGACAAAGACAGCGAAATACAGCATGTACCTACACTCCAGAGAAAGACAGGAATAGTAGCTACATTGTTCCAGAGGTTTCATTTAAAACAATACCCAGAATCCTTAGTGGCAATGGCATAAACACAGCCAAATTGCTCTTCTGAGTTAGTGTGTGTGGAAGGTATGGTTATTGTGTGATCTCAGTGAAAAATAAACTATCCAAGTGCTTTAGGGAACTCTAGGACAATCATTTTTGTAAAATGTGTGATTTACTATACTAAATTTAGGGCTTATTGATACAAAAATTCACACACAATAGATCTAAGAGATCTTGGAAGTAAAACAGACATGAGGTGGGCAGCTGTTTAGTTCATTTAATCTAATGCAAATTTCTGAAAAACACAAATGGCTCCAACACTTATTGAAGAAAAGACTGCCAGTTATAGCAATGGGACTCATCCCTGCTTCTCTCCCATTGGAGAGCTGTTAATCTGGTACTCTTATGTTTTCAATCATGAAAATTAATCACTCACTTTGGCCAGATATGATAAATGAGTAATTTAAAATTCAGTTTTAACAACAGTCTGTTAAAGACACAAACACTCTAGGTAGCTGATTAGAAAAGCCATTGATTTCAGGCCACATCCAAGCTGGAAAATGAGCACAACAATTTAATATTCAAAACTAAAGATTAAATTTTCAGATAGTTTCAAGTCTCTAACAACAAGTATTGCTAACAACAAGTTTAAGACAGGGGGAGGGATAGCTCAGTGGTTTGAGCATTGGCCTGCTAAACCCAGGGTTGTGAGTTCAATCCTTGAGGGGGCCACTTAGGGATCTGGGGCAAAATTGGTCCTGCTAGTGAAGGCAGGGGGCCCTTCCAGCTCTATGAGATAGGTATATCTCCATATATTATTATTATTAAGAACATTTACTAAGAAAAAAGCTTTTGTTATTGAAAAAAATGAAAATAGTTATTGGCTTGGAAATAAACATTTTCAATCCAAATATTACAGGACTGTATTAAGAAAAGTCTTGATGTTTTCAAATCAAGAGTGGATACCTTTCTGGAAGATATGCTTTAGTTGAAAACAAGTTATTGGGCTCAGTACTGGAGTAATTTGGTGAAATTCTATGACCTATGCTATACAGAAAGTCAGAGTAGGTGACCAGGACATAACCACTCAAAGCAGCACCAGATCCTGCCAAAACAACAGATTCAAAACCGATGATCAACACCCCACCTTTCAAGATCAACAGGGCCTACACGCCTATCACAACATGTGGTATATCTCATCCAGGGCATCAAGTGCCCCAATAACTATGTGGATGAAACAAGACAATTACTACACTCTTGAATGAACTCAAAAAGAAAAATGATAGAAGATAAAAACATCACATCACCTCAAAGGAAACCTGCACACCTCCAAAAGACAAGCCCGGGAGTAGGGTTGCCAACCCTCCAGGATTCTCCTGAAGACTCCAGGAATTAAAGATTAATCTCTAATGAAAGATTATGTCATGTGATAAAATCTCCAGAAATATGTCCAACCAAAATTGGTGACCCTAGTGGTGCTTAAGGTAACTTTGCTAGACAAAAATCATGACTCTATAGAGCAGCGGTTCTCAACCCATGGGCCTCATGCAGCCCAATTAGCATACAGCTGCAGCCCAGCTGTGGGCTAAAGAAAATTTCAAAATTTGCTGCTCTGGTCTGGTAGAGGGCGGGGCTGGCTGAGGGGGAGACAGTGTCTGGCAGCCTGCTGGAGCGGTCCTGCCAGCAGGGAACTGGTGAGTGCCGCAGGGGGGCAGGTTGCGGGAGAGTGGGTCTCTGGGCAGGTTTGTGGGGAGGGGGAGCGCTCTGGGCAGTGAGAAGGTGGGGGGAAGGGGGACGCGCTGGGAACTAGGTGACTCGGGTCCTGGGTGCCAGCTTCCTGGCCCTGTGCGGCAGGGTGCGGTGGCCCTGAGCTGCAGGGTGCGGCTGCCCGACCTCACGCCCCGCTCCTGGCCCCGCTCTGTGGAGGGGTCGACGTTGTGGTTCTCAACCTGCGGCCCACGTAACACATTGTGGGCCACATAAGCGGCCCACCGTGATAAATAGGTTGAGAACCACTGCTATAGAGACACTGGTTTTGTGTCTCATTACCACAATCAGTAGCCCACTAACCATCCTTTGTCCTGTGACTGCAGAAGTGTTAATTGCCCACTTGATCTTCAATGGTCTCTTGCAACATGTGTAAACTCCTTATGCCTAGCAATCTGTTCCACCTTATATTTATCTGTGACACTCTGATTATCTTTCACAGGCCTGAAGAAGAGCTCTGTGTAGCTCAAAAGCTTGTCTCTATCACCAACAGAAGTTGGTCCAATAAAAAATATTACTACTTCACCTGCCTTGTCTCTCTCATATCCTGGGACGAATATAGCTACAACACAATTGCAAACAAAAGTTAAATTCGTACATTTATTTTATTGACCTAGTTGTTTGAAAGTCTAAAACGCAAACAAGGGGAATAAATAGTGAAAAGCAAATTATATTTACATTTTAGTTGTAATAATCTAAGTTATTAATAGTAAGACAGGCAAGGATTTTTTGATTATATAAAAACTTTTACAGTGTCCCTTTAAAAATAAAATACAGTCTCCCATAGACACTGGTTCAGAGGTTCAATACACTTGGAGACACTATCAATCTTTGTGTACTAAGTTATATTTATGGCACTCTGGAATAAGTGTAAAGCTTCAAAGAAAGAGATATTACTCCATTAACTTCTCATGACAGCACAGCAGTCTGCTACATGTCAAGAGAAAATCCCACCTATCATCTCTCATTTGCTGCCAATGCTTGCCCATGATGCCAGACTCCACTGTCCATTTGTGGAGTTTTCAAAAATGCACCTCCATTCTTTCTCCCAGCCTGCCCCCCATGCTTGGTAGGCACTCCATGTAAACATCCACAAAGCTAATATTCTCCTTCAAATCCCACCTCAAAACTCTCCTTTGCCATGCTGCCTGCATAAAATGTGACAGTGCTTAGGCTGCTATTGTGTCGGAACCACTGTCTATCTGCTGACCTAGAATGTCTTGTTCTTTCCTTGTACTCCCCCATCTGTCTATATCCACCTGTTGTCTCGTCTTGTACTTAGATTGTAAATTCTTTGGGGCAGGGGCTGTCTTTTTGTTCTGTGTCTGTACAGTGCCTAGCACAGTGGGGTCCTGATCCATGACTAGGGCTTGTAGGCTCTATAGTAATATAAATGAAATATAAATTAGGTGCCCAGGCTCCCTAAGCAATGCATGGGGACAGCTGGTGCATAAGAATGCAATTCACAAATGCCAGCATGCCAAGCTGGGAGCTCCCTAAACTAGCCAATAGGAAATGCCGAGGAGAAGGATGCAGCCTAAACCCCGCCTCTCAAAGGGAGTTAGGTGCCTCAATCCAGTCTGGAGAGAGGCACCTCCCTGCACTCAGGATTCACAGCTGTGAATGCTCTCCTGGAATTAGGCACCTAAGCCAGCCCAGACCTTTCTCAATGGAAAACAACAAGGAACAGGAGGAGGTGGTGCCCCCTCATACCCTACAGCCCAGTGATTAGAGCCCTAACCCAGAATGTGAGAGATCTGGGTTCAAATCATCCCTCTGCCTGCTGTGGAGCAGGAACTTGAACCCAGGTCTTCCACCTCCCAGTGGACTCTGGGCCAGAGGTGTGTGCACGCCCTCTCTTGTTGAAGCTGTTCTGCTTTGCACAAAATACTTAAATGGCCATTGGCCAGACAGAGAGTGAGATTGACTCTATAGTCCAAGGGCTAGGGCGTCCACCTGGGACACACAGCTTCCAGTCCCTGCTCCAGTGAATAATTAATTATACAAACTTCACAAGGTTTTTTTTTATCTTTTTCATGATCTCTTATACTATTTCACTTGAAGAAATGTTCAGGTTTTACCCACTTATGTTAAGTGCAAAGGCTGCCTGCAGTCCAGTAGTTCCTTTCCTAACGTACCTAATGGAGCATCTACTTTAGCCATTTGTGATTCTTTCTTCTCTGGGGCTGAGGAAGACTTGTGATCAAATATTGATATTGAGAGCTGTTCTTCTATATCCTTGCCTAGTTCCACTTTTGCAGATAACAGTCTCCTTCAAAACTCTTATCTCTAAACTTCAGAAAATAGAGTAGCTCCCAGCCCAGCCTGACACCTCTTAAAGTCCTCATGCCCACACACAGAGAGGTATGCATCAACTACTAAGCTCATCACATTACCATTCTCTTAGGAGACCCATTTACCCTTCATTTTCTATTCATAAAACTTGCTTCATTCCAATCTTCACTATCAGCAGGAACTAAACACCTTTTTCAAAGTTTCCTTAAAATTATGATGATTGCTATTCAATTCTAATCTCTTCCCTTTCACATAGGCTAGCCCAATCTCTCCAATCACATGAGCTATTAAGAACAATTCTGCTATGAACAAAGACGTAAGATTTTAGTACCACTGTGATGGAGTGTTCACTCCACACTAGTCCTGGAAGGGTTAATAGAAGCAAGAGAGGCCAATTAGCCAGAGGCTGCACCTGGAGGGGAAGTAGGATGCAATGAGGCTTAATTAGGGATGAAGTTCACCTGATCAGAAACAGGCAGGGCTTCTATAAAGCCAGGAAGCTGCAGTCACAGTCCCTGATACAAGGGGGGAGAGTAGGAGTGCAGGAAGCAGCCCAGGGAAGGAGCAGTAAGGGCTAAGAGAACAGCCCTAAACTGCTCCTTCAAGGGCCCCTGGATTGGAACCCAGTGTAGAGGGTGGGCCCCACTTCTCCGACAAGCCACTGTGGGAGTGGTGTGGGGAGTGGAGATATAGACTGCCTGAGACTGTGTGGAGAGAGACTCTGGTGAGACCCCCCAGAAGGGGCGGATGATGGGGAGGTGGTCGGAGGACTAAGCCACTAAGGAGAAGTGCTGCAGCTCCTTACCAGCAAGAGAGGGGCAGCAGAGCGAGACAGCAGGCTGAGCGACTGCTGGATGGGGCGTGAACAGTGGTGAGCTAATTTTCCAGGTGTGCCACTAGGAGGCGCCACAGCAGTGTAGAGAGCAGTGCCCTGTCACAACTGCTACCAACATATTGCCTGAGCTGTACCCAACTACCTTTTGCAGTTTGTTTTATGCTTTAACTGTCTCCAGACAGGCTGTGTTCAAAATACGATTCAACTTACCAGACACTGTAAAAAATTAATCAACAACAGAAGTGGTACAGCATGTCCTCGCTACAGTCTGCAGACATACCATTTTTTACCATGACTCCCCCAATCTAAGCAATGTTGGTGCAGGTCAGCTCTTCTATGGGAAACTTCCCAGGACTGTACTGATGATTTAATATGTAGCACTCTTCCCTCTGATTCATAATAAGCCAATGTCACTGCTTGGTGTTAGCACGTGCTGTAATGTTGAATGTGCCGTCTCTCAGATAAGACATAATACAGATGTCCCGGACTCCATTTTCTTTATACCGCCCCTGGCATTTATTGAAACATGTGCGGTGTTTATTGTACTATCCTGGCCATATCCCAAAGTGCGTAAATATATTCTGCCCACCTAAATTCCCACTTCTGTTGCACCTGGATAACAGTCATTCTACCCTAAACTATAGTGTAATACTGCCATTAACAAACAGTTGCCAAGTCTGTCAGAAGTAGCTGTATTCTAATAGTGGATGATGCAACCTTGTGTGTAGTTCTGTTACGGATGCGCTGACATTTAAAATGAAGCTTGTAAAGTTTACGTAAAAAAAAAGAAGGGAAAAAAATCTGCAAAATAAAAAGACTTAGAATCACAGAATATCAGGGTTGGAAGGGACCTCAGGAGATCATCTAGTCCAACCCCCTGCTCAAAGCAGGACCAATCCCCAACCAAATCATCCCAGGCAGGGCTTTCTCAAGCCTGACCTTAAAAACCTCTAAGGAAGGAGATTCCACCACCTCCCTAGGTACCCCATTCCAGTGCTTCACCACCCTCCTAGTGAAAAAGTTTTTTCCTAATATCCAACCTAAACCTCCCCCACTGCAACTGGAGACCATTACTCCTTGTTCTGTCATCAGGTACCACTGAGAACAGTCTAGATCCATCCTCTTTGGAACCCCCTTTCAGGTAATTGAAAGCAGCTATCAAATCTCCCCTCATTCTTCTCTTCTGCAGACTAAACAATCCCAGTTCCCTCAGCCTCTCCTCATAACTCGTGCTCCAGCCCCCTAATCATTTTTGTTGCCCTCCACTGGACTCTTTCCAATTTTTCCACATTCTTTTTGTACCGTGGGGCCCAAAACTGGACACAGTACTCCAGATGAGGCCCCACCAATGTCAAATAGAGGGGAATGATCACGTCCCTCAATCTGCTGGCAATGCCCCTACTTATACAGCCCAAAATGCCATTAATCTTCTTGGCAACAAGGGCACACTGTTGACTTATATCCAGCTTCTCGTCCACTGTAACCCCTAGGTCCTTTTCTGCAGAACTGCTTCCTAGCCATTAGGTCCCTAGTCTGTAACAGTGAATGGGATTCTTCCGTCCTAAGTGCAGGACTCTGCACTTGTCCTTGTTGAACCTCATCAGGTTTCTTTTGGCCCAATGCTCTAATTTCTCTAGGTCCCTCTGTATCCTATCCCTACCCTCCAGCATATCTACCACTCCACTCAGTTTAGTGTCATCTGCAAACTTGCCAAGAGTGCAGTCCACGCCATCCTCCAGATCATTAATGAAGATACTGAACAAAACCGGCCCCAGGACCGACCCTTGGGGCACTCCGCTTGAAACCAGCTGCCAACTAGACATGGAGCCGTTGATCACTACCCGTTGAGCCCGACGATCTAGCCAGCTTTCTATCCACCTTATAGTCCATTCATCCAGCCCATGCTTCTTTAATTTGCCGGCAAGAATACTGTGGGTGACTGTATCAAAAGCTTTGCTAAAGTCAAGGAATAACACATCCACTGCTTTCCCCTCATCCACAGACCCAGTTATCTCCTCATAGAAGGCAATTAGGTTAGTCAGGCATGACTTGCCCTTGGTGAATCCATGCTGACTGTTCCTGATCACTTTCCTCTCCTCTAAGTGCTTCAGAATTGATTCCTTGAGGACCTGCTCCATGATTTTTCCAGGGACTGAGGTGAGGCTGACTGGCCTGTAGTTCCCCGGATCCTCCTTCTTCCCTTTTTTAAAGATGGGCACTACATTAGCCTTTTTCCAGTCATCCGGGACCTCCCCCGATCGCCATGAGTTTTCAAAGATAATGGCCAATGGCTCTGCAATCACATCCGCCAACTCCTTTAGCACCCTCGGATGCAGCGCATCCGGCCCCATGGACTTGTGCTCGTCCAGTTTTTCTAAATAGTCCCGAACCACTTCTTTCTCCACAGAGGGCTGGTCACCTTCTCCCCATACTGTGCTGCCCAGTGCAGCAGTCTGGGAGCTGACCTTGTTTGTGACAACGGAGGCAAAAAAATAATTGAGTACATTCGCTTTTTCCACATCCTCTGTCACTAGGTTGCCTCCCTCATTCAGTAAGGGGCCCACACTTTCCTTGACTTTCTTCTTGTTGCTAACATACCTGAAGAAACCCTTCTTGTTACTCTTAACATCTCTTGCTAGCTGCAACTCCAAGTGTGATTTGGCCTTCCTGATTTCACTCCTGCATGTCTGAGCAATATTTTTATACTCCTCCCTGGTCGTTTGTCCAATCTTCCACTTCTTGTAAGCTTCTTTTTTGCGTTTAAGATCAGCAAGGATTTCACTGTTAAGCCTAGCTGGTCGCCTGCCATATTTACTGTTCTTTCTACACATCGGAATGGTTTGTTCTTGCAACCTCAATAAGGATTCTTTAAAATACAGCCAGCTCTCCTGGACTCCTTTCCCCCTCATGTTATTCTCCCAGGGGATCCTGCCCATCAGTTCCCTGAGGGAGTCAAAGTCTGCTTTTCTGAAGTCCAGGGTCCGTATTCTGCTGCTTTCCTTTCTTCCTTGTGTCAGGATCCTGAACTCTACCATCTCATGGTCACTGCCTCCCAGGTTCCCATCCACTTTTGCTTCCCCTACTAATTCTTCCCGGTTTGTGAGCAGCAGGTCTAGAAGAGCTCTGCCCCTAGTTGGTTCCTCCAGCACTTGCACCAGGAAATTGTCCCCTACACTTTCCAAAAACTTCCTGGATTGTCTGTGCACCGCTGTATTGCTCTCCCAGCAGATATCAGGGTGATTAAAGTCTCCCATGAGAACCAGGGCCTGCGATCTAGTAACTTCTGCTAGTTGCCGGAAGAAAGCCTCGTCCACCTCATCCCCCTAGTCTGGTAGTCTATAGCAGACTCCCACCATGACATCACCCTTGTTGCTCACACTTCTAAACTTAATCCAGAGACTCTCAGGTTTTTGTGCAGTTTCATACCGGAGCTCTGAGCAGTCATACTGCTCTCTTACATACAATGCAACTCCCCCACCTTTTCTGCCCTGCCTGTCCTTCCTGAACAGTTTATATCCATCCATGACAAGACTTCTTACTACCATACAAATTACAGGTAGAAAAGACCTATTAGGTCATTAGTCCATTCCCAGGAGAGGCCAGAATTTTTACCTCTAACTCCAGTTACCTCTAGTTGTCTGTGTCCTAACTGATGCAGAGTTGTGCCACTATACTTGGGAGACTATTCCAAAACCTACAGCATCCAATCCTCAGGAAGTTTTTCCTGATATTCAGCTTATTCCCTTTCTTAATTGTATCCCATCACTTTAAAATGAATATTAGTTGAGAGGAATGATGGAAAACCCCTAAACATAATCTACACTATTCTGGATCTTCACACTAACTGGTGGTCAATTTTACTAGTTAATTTCAGAATCAGTCTGGGGCTGATAGTGGACAGGACCCAAAATTCCCTTCAGATGCTATTTTTGGAGAAGTTTTTATCTTCATGATTTATTCTTTTTTCTCCTTTAAAGTTCAGTTATCAGTCTTGAAAACCCAGCCTGGGAAATGAAAACCAAATTGTGTCTTTTTTGGCTCACCTATTGTGACCAGCACAAAGATTCTGCAATCGGAACTCCATTAACAATTCCATTGATGCCAGGATAAAAGGCAGTTTTTCTTTTCCATAGGTGCATTGGGTCTCCAGTTCTCACCAGAAGTAACAAAAACGTATTTTTCCATTAAAGTAAGTAGATGTGGCTCTGAAGACATTTACTGTTGCCTTGAACTGTGTGTAGTCATTTTATTTTAATTTTTATCTGAACAGCCCAGATATGGTAAGATGTATGGGCTACTAGTAATACACATTGAGAGGCTAGAGGCAAGCAGCATTGCCCTGCCGAACCAAGTGCATGCTGTCCAGTGAACCAGATTTATTGCAATCTGCTCAGTGGAGAAATATATCAGACGTGAAATTCTGTCCCTTTGAAGTCAGTGGAATTTTTCCCATTGACTTCAATGGGGGTAGGATTTCATCCCGAGTGCTTACTAACTTTACTTGAGTCCACGTATAGCCTTTGCCTAACCTTGGGCTCCATGCTGCACAGCATGCAATACAAGAACCTGCAGGATCCAGGCCTTTGCCTAAAGGAAGGGGTACAAAAGATGTATACAACTGATTTCAGCGGAGCAGGATCAAGTCCTTCCTGTCTATAGTTATACTGGTTCACTCCCATGCAATCAAGGTATATACATTCTAAGTAGGTATTTGTCTTTGTCTGACTTCACTAAATCAGGACTTTTTAACCATGGAGCAAATACACCTCTACCTCGATATAACGCTACCCGATATAACACAAATTCGGATATAAAGCGGTAAAACAGTGCTCCGGGGGGGCGGGGCTGCGCACTCCGGTGGATCAAAGCAAGTTCAATATAACGCGGTTTCACCTATAACGCGGTAAGATTTTTTGGCTCCCGAGCACAGCGTTATATCGAGGTAGAGGTGTAATTCCATTTTGGGATGTTAGCAACTAAATAAAGTGCTCAAGCATCACTCCTATAGTTTATGGAGTCACTATAACTTCTTGATCAGTGGCTCTCAAACTTTTGTACCGGTGACCCCTTTCACATAGCAAGCCTCTGAGTGCAACTCCCCTTATGAATTAAAAACACCTTTTTATATGTTTAACACCATTATAAATGCTGGAGGCAAAGCAGGGTTTGGGGTGGATGTCGACAGCTCGCGACCCCCCATGTAATAATCCCGTGACCCCCAAGGGGTCCCGACCCCCAGTTTGAGAACCCCTGCCCTTGATGGAATTATATAGTCTCATAATTTACCTGTTTATATACCAATAGGAGAAGCTGGTGATACATGAGAGACCAGAGGGAGGATAGCCAGAGAGAAAGATCAGCCAAGGTGAGTGATAATTGGATTCCAAAAGTCACAAAATGTGACTGAAGTATAGGGAGTATCATTCCATGTAAACGTCTCCCTATTGTGAAATGAAAGTTAAGAGCAGAGCCAGTCATTTACATGCAACACTGATTTATAGGAGGAGATTTGAGGGCCCCGGTGAGCAGCATCCCCATTAACTTTTTAGTACTAGGGTCTAATGCTATTGGTAAAATGAGTGGATCTTAGAATGATGAGCAGGAATGTCCGACTGAGACAACTTATAATGCTATTAGCCTTTTGAAAGACTGTCCTCTAGCAAATGTGATCCAAGGGACTATAAAACACTGCACGAGACAGCGTGCCTAATTTGATAATGTGGGACTGACACAAGGGAGAAGAATCAGAATTTACCTTGACTCATTTTATGGGCATCCAATTAGTTCTTAACAGGATGGAGAGAGAGAATGGTCAGGGGCAGAATTAATTGTTCTGAAACAATTTTGTGGATTTTTTAGCATGATAGGTTATAGAAACAAACTTTCCAGCTGAGAATCTTCCTGGCACAGGGCAAGTCTCTGATGGGACAATTGTGCCCCGGCCAGGCCCTGGGCAGCAACCCCCATCGCTAGGTATTTGGGTCAGAGGCAGGAAGTGCTATGGCAAAGTTCTACTATCCTCCACTGGAACAGGGCTCATGAAGCACCCAATGTCAGTGACGCAACAGAGCTTCCTAGCAGCAGCTCTAAATGGTGTCAGGGCTGGGGCTGGCCTTCAGAACCATGGAGCTGTAATTGGCTTCCTGTTCCCCCATCCCACCTGCTGTGGCAAGCAGAGCTCTGGCACAAGAGTACCGTAAAACACACTGGCAAATCTCTGTGTCTGCAAAACTATTATTTGAGTGTGTAAAATCAGAGGCCAACGTGATGTCCTCTTTCAAAAAGGGGCCTTAATCCACTGATTATTGACCTGATAGAATATTTAAATCTCATTAAGAGACTATTGAGTAAAAGGTAGGTTGTGTAATTCAGAGTGAGTTTAAGTGATCTGCAGCAAGGTAGATCTAGGTCAGATATTAGGAAAAACTTTTTAAATTTCTAACTATATGGATAGTTAAGCACTGGAATAGGTTACCAAGGGAGGTTGTGGAATCCCTCTCATTGGAGGTATTTAAGAACTGGCTGGACAAACACCTCGTCTAAGTATACTTGGTCCTGTGTCAGCATGGGGGAAGCGGGCGGACTAGATGACATCTGGAAGTCCCTTCCAGCTCTACGTTTCTATCATTTTATGAATATTCATATTTCACTGCTCATGAATGGTGAGTTCCTGTGCTAAAAACCCTTGGGAAACAGTGCTGAAATCTGCATTTTAAATCAGCCATTTCAACATCCCAAGGCAAGCCTATATTCTGGAAAGGCTAAAAGCAGAGATAAACCCAAATCACAAAGTTTGGATGTAGACTTGTGATATTGCCAAGATTAAAGGATTAAGATACAGTGTTATAGTTGCCATCTCCACAAATACATGTGTTTAAACCACTCCCTTCGAAAACAAACACAAATCTTTTTGGTTACAAAGCACAAAAAAGTGTCTTTTTTAGTTCTTTCTTCTCACCCCACCCCACCCATCAGAAACAGACCTTTGACTTGATACTTTCACACTGAGTTAGATTTTACAGGAAATGGATGCCTGGGGATACGAAATAAAAGCAAATTTGATTTTATTACTTTTTAAATGTCACTCCCTTGCTCAGACTCGGCATCTCAGCCTGGAGTGAATTTGCATAGTCAAGTTATATCAAGAGGCTTATAACAGAAATGTTGAAAGATCCTTAACTATAGCAGGACTGGGTAAATGCCACTGGCGTATGCAGAGAAGACACACCATGGCTTGGCTTTGGGTATTGCATTTAATTCCATGAAGAAATGGTTACACTCAGAACTCACAACATTGTGGGGAGTTGGTTGCTTGTGATGATTTGCCCATGATCAGAGGTGCAACACACAGCAGCTGCCACCTCCCTTCCTGGCCATGCGGAAGAAAGCAACAAGGGGCAGCTTCGCAGCTAGGGGATCCTGCTTCCCCACGGGGGGCGGGGAAAGCCCTGGCTGGAGTCCGAGTGCTGTGGGCTGGCAGGGGAGGCCCCAGCACTTCCCTAAGCCCCCTATCCCAGGTGGAGCAGTAGCAGGGAGAGGGTGTCTGGAGCCCAGATTCCAGGGCTTTCCATGGGGATCGAGGGTGCTGGGAGCCTATGGTGCTGAGCCCTGCCCTGGCACTGGGTTCAGCATGTCCCAGCATTTCCTTCTCTGGCTATAGCCCCACAAACCTGCCTGCATCTTGCTCTGCCCTCTGTGAGCCGTGTGCCAAGCCAAGCCATGCCCTCAGGCCAGCAAGCACCCCACTGTCTTCTCCCCCCGGACAAGCACCCTACTGGAGAGGGGTTTTCTCCCTGGGCACCCTCCTTTGGAAAAATTCTGGTCACATCTCAGTCCAAAGCAACAGGGTATTTGGTCTGGATGGTGATGGAGGAGGGAGCACTAACACGGGTTAATACTTTTAACCCTCTGGTTTTATACTTTGGGCTACTCTTTCATCCTGAACAAGAGCAAATTAATCCTGAAGCTTTGAGTATCTCCCTCAATCAACAAATTTTATCAGGGAACTCATGCCATACTCCACTTTTTAATGCACCACAGAATAAAACACGTCTCCCCTCAGCTAAGTGGAGTATGGATTTAAAAAACAACCTACAAATAATAATTCCCACGAAATTGCATCGTTTAGTTACTACATGTTTGTTGTTTGTTTATTTAAAACTTGAAAATACCTGTTTTGGCAAAACAGGCTAGGAGCTCATTTACTCATATGATGGTTTTTAAATTATCTGAAAAAGATGGGGAAGGAAATAGAATCCACGGGAAAAATACATATGTTCGAGACTGTGGAAGAAAGGATTAAAATGCTCATTGGTGTATTAATTAAAGATAAAATGCTGTTTCTGTAGAAAAGAAGACACTTTAAAGTACTAGAACAAGATTTTTAATGTTCACATCTTAGATTTTCCTGTATTATTTGAGGGAAATAAACTGATTTTGCAAATAATTAGTTATGATAATTCACCCCTTCAAATATTTTGTGTTCCAAATAAGAGGGTTGCTTTTTTTGCCAAAACCTTCCATAAAACCCACTTCACAACTAACATTGCAGCATTTTCAACATCTCTAGAAAGATCATGGGAGATTTTAAAACAGCAATATTATGTTTCAAAAGGAAGAGATTCATCTACTTCTTGACAACTCAAAACTCTTCTGGCTAGGAGAAAGAAATTATTTGTTGTAGATTTCATAGCACTTGATGCTCTAGGGCTTCTGTACTTTTCTGTCTAAGTTATATCTCAGGAAAGGCCCCAGTTTGGTCTATGATTATGATCAAGCTAAAGATTTCTTTTATCCATTCTGATGATGAATAACAATGTCAATGAAGTAGATACCAAAGATGAATTAACCTACAAATCTGAATTTTTTTTTAATCTCTCAAGTCTCTAGTGTATCACTGTTTTAGAGATAATCCATTATGTCAGAGACAGCAAGGCAACAGGATTCTTATACCTTAGGGTAATAAGTTTAGAGAGAAAAATATTTGTGTCTAGTATATTTATTAAACTGTGATTCCCAACATGATTAGAGGTCTTCTTATACCCAAGATTCTAGTAAATGCTTTATTTCTGTCATGTTACAAATTATGCTCACTACCAGATTCTTGTCAGTGAAAGGTACATTTCATTGACATGATAAATTATTTTTTTTAAATTGAGAGATAAATAAATCCTGTAGGATGCCAGGGTTTTTTGTGACATATTCTACCCTTTCGTGTATGTCTTGTCTATCTCTACTTATCTAATAGAACGTGGGCAGGAGAGGCGGTTATTTTGTAAGATAAAAGAACAGATAAGTAAGGAGAGGCTTTGCTGTGAAAGGGCTCACCTGACACCTGTGATGGAGAAGAGGGAGATTAAGAAAAGTTCGGAATGATAGGTCAGGAAGAGGATCTTAGCAGCACTATGGTATAGAACTGAGGAAACTGAGGTGGGCATCAGGATGGATAGAAAGGAGGAGATTTCGGCAGACAGTCAAGATGGGAAATGACGAGGGCTTAGATGACAGTTTTGGCAACCAAAACAGAAAGAAAGGGCCAGATCTTAGGGAAGTTATCGAGGAAGAAGATTTGGAGGTGGCCTGAATATGTGGGTCTATTGAGAGAGCAGGGTCAAAGATGACTCCAGGTTATGGGCTTAAGTGACTAGGACGATGTTGTCAGCACTGATGGAGACAAGATGGAAAGGAGACACTTGGGAGGAATGGCAGTGATTTAGGTTTTAGCCATGGTAAGCTGAAGTATAAGATGAGACATTCAGGAGGAGATAGCAGGGAGACAGCTGATATGCAGGACTGGATGGAGAGAGGCAGGTCAGTAGCAGAGAGGTACGTCTGTGAGCTATTGTTGTAGGGTTGACAATTAAAGCCATTTAAAGAAGAGGTTACCTATAAGGTAGAGGGAGAAGAGGCACTGGATCAAAGATAGAGTCCCATGGGACACCCAGAGGATGTGGGACAGCACATAAGAACATAAGAATGGCCATACTGGGTCAGACCAAAGGTCCATCCAGCCCAGTATCCTGTCTACCAACAGTGGCCAATGCCAGGTGCCCCAGAGAGAGTGAATCTAATAGGTAACCATCGAGTGATCTCTCTCCCCCCGTCCATCACCAGAGGCTAGGGACACCATTCCTTACCTATCCTGGCTAATAGCCATTAATAGACTTAACCTCCATGAATGTATCCAGTTCTCTTTTAAACCCTGTTATAGTCCTAGCCTTCACAACCTCCTCAGGCAAGGAGTTCCACAAGTTGACTGTGCGCTGTGTGAAGAAGAACTTCCTTTTATTTGTTTTAAACTTGCTGCCCATTAATTTCATTTGGTGGCCCCTAGTTCTTATATTATGGGAACAAGTAAATAACTTTTCCTTATTCACTTTCTCCACACCACTCATGATTTTATATACCTCTGTAGGGATATTAAAGAAGGTACTAACAGTGATTCCCCCAAGTGACAGTGACCCCCCACAATTTGTCCCCCCACACTTTAAAATCCAACAGTTTCACCAAGTACAAAAATCTCTTGCGTCTTCTGTTAAAACTTGTAAGCTACTGTCTGTAGAAACCATTGATTGTATCTGTCCTGAGTATTACTATGTAAAACTTACAAACAAGTTAATTGACTTTGTTCTTGAAGTGAACACTATGTTACCACCCCTGCTGTGAGCCTTAAGCCGTTAAGTGACTTTCACTTCATTGTAACAGCAACGGCTCCTAGGAACAGACCCCCACCCTCTGTGATTAAAGGGCCGGGAGTCTCAAATGAATTAGAAAGTGGTGGAGACAGCAAATTAAGATATGGAATGTATGTTGATGAATGCTTGATGTACATGAATGGTTAGGGAGGTCCCAGCCCAGAAAGGGAGTATCCATCGGCCAAAGAATGTGTCAAGTGGACCACCAGACAACCCCCGGAGGGTAAACTGGGATCCACCCCATCACCTGGAAGGATGAGAAACACAAACTTTGGACAGTGTGGAGCCACCAATGTGCCATCTGCTGATTGAGTCAGCAACAGCAGGATGAAACAGCTCCCATAGACTAACATAGGAATTAATTCCTATAAAAATGGTCTCTCAAGATTGAGGACTTTGAGTCTCTGGTTCTGCTGCCAACCTCCAGGAGCATCAGGTGCGCACCTGACACGGACTCGGCTCAACTCTTGTGTACAGGATACCTGGCCAGTATTCTGTCACAAGCAACTTCTAGGCTGGTAACTATAACACCTATACAGAACTTGAATGAATGATTGTGTGAATGAATATACATATATATATATATATATGGGTGTATAAGGAATAAGTAGTGATAGGAATAAGTAGTTAAACAATGTTGTTTACTGTTATCTTTTGTTTTATTATGGTATTTACAATAAATGTGACAATGTCTTGTCCCCTTTAATAAGATCCTACTGGTTTTTTATTGTCTAATATAATTGGTATAACACCTCTATCATATCCCCTCCCCCCCTTAGTCTCCTCTTTTCCAAGCTGAAAAGTCGTAGCCTCTTTTTGAGCCAAAATCAGGAAAAGAAAAGGCCTAATACTGAGTGCTACAATTCTTAAAGGACCTATTTTAAAATTAATTTTAACTAATCAATAATTTTACTTGTAAATTCTCAGAAAATGGATTCTGTAATCAACAAGTAAGCGCTCTAATTTTCAGGAGGATACAGTGTATTTCTCATACATAACAAGGAAGCTGAATCCATGCTTTAAGTGCAAAACTCAACTCAACTCAACCTTAACTAAGTCTGCAGTTGGAAACCTCCACAATGAGTGTATGTTCTGTATATGTATTACACACACTCACAAATCAGGAATCCATGGCAGCTTTTAGGTACTGTAAATGATACAAAAACATGACATAGGACTAAAGTAGATATGCTTCAGATAACACAAAGACGCTGTACATCCAAATAGATTCAAATTATGTGAAAGATTCCCTGCCATTTCCGTAGAAGATTAAAACAGTGGTACATTTATAAAAACAAGTGTGAAGATTTAGTAAACCAAGATGTCCTCCACAATGACTTTTTGTTTAGTAAAGCATGGAGCGTGGCAAGAGGTTCTGGAGGAGACATAGTAAGGGGATAAATCAAACCAGCGTGAGCCTCGTGGGTGGGCTCCAATCAATAAAACAGAATGACACATCTTCAGAAATGTACAACAAAGTAAAAACCTATGAACCCTGAACTAATCTCTGAGCTAATTCATCAAAAGGAAAGCTACAGCAGACAGAACTCCAAAATTATGACAGAGAACAAGATATAAATGAACTACAGAATTTGCCTACATAAACTTACTGCCAAGAAAAGTTTAAAACAGGAAGAGGGAAGGAAAACCATTATAGCATGTTCCTTTTTATTACATCATGCATTTAACAAACTTCTAATAGCCTAATTTTCATAAGGACACAATAACGTTTGGTGTTTTGTTATTAAAACACCCATCCATTCTGTTTATGCTAAGGTAACACCCATCATCTCCTAGTTCTCCAAACACAAGGGATGACATAGGACATGTCCATGCTAGGATAAAAGGTATATTTTTAAAATAGACAGCTGGCCAAGATAAGGCCAAGAGGGGAATCTAGGCTACAGCACAATCGACTAACATGTCATTGATGAGGAGTGTGTGTGATCTCTCAAAATATATATCCCAGAAATAAAAATGGGAATGCTGTAGGTTCTTAACTCACACCATGGTAAATCAGGAATAATGGAGCTCAATGGAGTTAAAACTCGGCTAAGTAGATCAGTGTTAATTAGAAAATTAGGTCATATGAGAATATGACCATGACATAATGATAAATGTGAGTTATCCCTCACTACAGCAACTGCAATGCTATATTATTCAGCATGTCAGTTAACCAAAAGGTCATGTTCTCACACACACTCATTTTCTAGTGATGAGAAGCTCAGTGAGACCAGAATGCAGCCCAAGATGATGAGCCCTTCCTGACATACATTTAGGAAAACTCAGCTCCAAAGAGCTCCTCAACCCTTTACAGTTCATTTCTCCTCAGAATCTTGTTGCCTGGTGAAATCTGATCTTGTGGAAATGTCCTGCAGCTAATACTCCATTGGGGAAGTGAGACCCAGGGATGCCCATTGGCAAAGGGCACAGCGGGTGCATAAGGTTTTACAGGGATCCCCTTGGTCAGAGATATACATAATAATTCATCAAAGGGTATGTGAGGGATCTACCGAGAGTCACTAGCCCACCGGTCAATGCAAAATGTATGTACAGATATTGAAGGTGTTATGTATCTATGCTGAAAATTATGTTCTTAAGGTCTCGAAGTTAAAGCAGGTCACCTGGAGATGACATACCTCGGAGATGCTTATTTCAGGTAGGAGGTAACAGACACCTATCTCCCTGTCTTCTCATTTGTGCATTGTATGCCTCACAACATACACCTATTTGCATACTGAGTTACAGGCAAAAGAAGAAGTAGTGAAATCTACCAGGAAGGAAATCTACAAGATGAAACAAACAGCAGAGGGGTGTCCTGTTTCTGAATAAAGAGAAAGGGTTGTTCTGGTATACCTTGAGGTGCAAGAAAACACACTGAATCCTACACCTCAGAGGCAAGCTGACAGAGCACTTGTCTCATAAAAGGAGGACCCGAGCCCAGCCTGGCAGTAAATTGTTGCAAGGATTTTGGGAGAGCAATATTCTACGAGACATAAAAGCATCTTATTAATTAAGTCTAGGTTCTAGAATGCATGTGATGATTTTGTTTTATATGTAACCATTTGTTTCCAATACTACTTCTGGCAGCTGCTTGAATCTCAATGTTGTGTTAAATAAACTTGTAAGGAAAAAAATCCAATGCAGACAAGGCCTAAATTAAGTAGTTGGTTAATACTTTAAAATTGAAGGCTAAGCTCTGCAGTAGACTTGAGTGAAACAAACATTTCCTCTGGGATGCCCCAATTCCAAAGAGTTTATAGAAATATCACACACAAGCATTTCTAGGGTTCATAGTCATTCTCATCTCAATAGTATTGTATAGCTCATCTGAAATTGATTGTGGATCTCAGTCCATCTCCTAGCAGATATACATAGTCTCTTCCTTGCTGTGGTAAAAATTACGCCCTCAGCGATGTTCACACACCTCTCACTGACTATGTGCATCTTGCACAGGAGCCTAAAGGGACTTAAATAAAATAAAAATGGCTGTTCGTTTTCAGCAATATTCACGTTGCTTTACATTTTAGCACAATTTTTATTTTTTGCCTTAAAAAAATCATTGTCAAATTTAGTCTTCCTGCTACTTTGGCCTCATCTACAGCCTTACTTCTCAAGTTGCTGTCTAAAATAACACAACATCTGGAATCCACTGAAACGTGTTGTAATCAAGGAAAGAGAGAAAAAAAATATCTGTAACAATGCCATGCCTTAACTATTTTGCTGCTTTAAATTCTTGTACAGACCTCTTGGTTAGCAGAT
Source organism: Platysternon megacephalum (assembly GCA_003942145.1). Taxonomy (NCBI): domain Eukaryota; kingdom Metazoa; phylum Chordata; order Testudines; family Platysternidae; genus Platysternon; species Platysternon megacephalum. The sequence continues at coordinate 1,306,012 of QXTE01000135.1, forward strand.
GAAGTAGTAATATTTCCAATCATGCATTTGATAACTCTTTGTGTTCTTGGGTCACATTAGTAAGAGATGATGCTGTAGTCTATGAGTCACTTATCATGGCAGACAGATGTAATCACAGCCAGACGACTTTCACATTCTGCTGTGTAACATTTTATGCCTCAATACTCCTGAGAAGCAGTGTCCAATGTCATATGTAAATCTGGCTCTTGAGCAATGATTTTAACCTCCAAAGCCAGTCCCTGTCTTTGGAAAGTTTGTTGGCAACTTCTGATAACAGGACCTTCAGAGAAATGGCATTTTTAAGTGTGTGCCACCATTTTGCTGCTATTAGTTTTTAAGCAGGCTTCTGTAAAGATTCAAATTTAATTCCTTGGGGTGTGCAAAGCAGGGGCAGAGGAGTAAACGCAGACCATAGACTTCTAGGTGGCCCTCAGCTCTTGTCTTTGATACAGAGGTAGAGCCCACAAAGAATGCAGATCTCAGCATTATTATTATTATTAACATTACTGTACTGCCTAGGAGCCCCAGTCATGGACCAGAACCCATTGTGTTAGGCGCTGTACAAACACAGGACAAAAAGACAATCCCTATCCCAAAGCACTTACAATCTAAGCATAAGACAAGAGACAACGGATGGATACAGACGGAGCAACAGGACAGTACAAGAAAACAATGACACAGTATTGGTCAGCATAATAGGCTGTGACCTCAGCGCACAAGGAATGCTGCGACTTCCTCTAAGTTGCCTGGCAGCTTGGCCCAAGCAATGGCACTGCATGCTGGGAACTGTAGTCTCAGTGAGCTGTACTGCCACATCGTAAGTATCAACATGTTGAAATCTGCTCCATTATATACTGTACAAATAAAGCTCCCAGACCTGAAAAGTGATCCACATGAAGGGAGATCCACTGGGGTCTGAGTGTGGCCCACCACCTCTCAGGAATGAAATCATTGGTTGGGCAAAGTTTGGGACATCCTCTTGTCAGTTTTATAGGCCCCCACTCACAAATAAAATTTCAGACCTGTTAAAGTTTCTTTCTTTCCTGTTTTTAAGCATTTTTTGCAATGCTGTCACTATAATGTTGCTTTTATTACCTTTTTAATAGGGACTCTTAGACTTATGTTGCCATGCCAAAGGATTTCTAGATCATTCTAGCAATAATCAAAGGCGGCCTACAACTTTTCTCTCTCCTCTCCTTGTGGCAAACACAGCAAAGCCACAGAGAACTGTTAACTAAACCATTTTAAGTTCAAGCTATAAGTAGTAGTTTGCCTTCCTATATTACTAGTTTCTCTTGCATCATCTAATGGACCTCAGTTTTAAAAAGGGAAAGGCATGTGCCCTCTTGGCAACACTTAAACCGCAGATTAAAAAAGCTGAACCAGATATGTTGCCTAGTTTATACCCCAATTGCTAGCACGTCACCAAGAAGGAATGCACAGTTTTCTTTGCCAAAAGTGGGCAAAGCTAAAGCTATATGAATAGATGTTTACACAAATTCATAATTTAGGATTTAAATAATCATTCTTCTGTACAGTACTAGCTACATCTCAGAAGCTAAGCAGGGTTTAGGTGTGTCATTACATGGATGGGAGGCTTCCACAGGAAACCAAGGACACTGCAGAAAGTAGTGTTGGTGAGATGAAATTCTTCCATCTGGCTCCGTACGAAACCAATGCTCTGGCATGGTGCTAGAAGGACACTGTGCTATTTTAAGTGCTATCTTTCGGGTTAGATGTCAAAAAGCAAGATCCTTACCCACTTGTGGTCATGTCACAGCTTCCAATAATACTCTTCCCCAATTTAATATTCAGGACAAATTTCAAATTGGTTAACAACATAGCCACATATCAAAATTACCCTTGCAGTTTCAATTTTTCATTATGGATGGAAACTAACTTTTTAGAAGGATATATTTCTGACTGCATTTGGGGGGGGGATTATGTTTCCCTCTGATTACTGCACATAAATACACGCTACATAACAGAGATTATATAGTGCTCTTTGCTACTGTACTCACAGTAAATGGTAACCAACACGTTTCACTGGAGCCCTGGTATTTTGGCACTTACATCAGATCTGCCCATTTATCTTCATTACAGTCTCTTGCACTGTTACTGACCTCCTTCTAAGAACTATACTAAATCAGCACAGCAGCAAGATTGATGAGGCCGGTATTTACAGATTTGCTACAAAAGCAAGGCATTTGAGAGGTACTGCTACAACATTCTGATTGAACAAAGTTGGTTAAAAATAAGCAGGGAGTCGGCCAAGGCACTCTCTTCCCCTTATTAATAATGATCCTTGAGCTGCAATTTCAAGGGCAAGCCTGTCACAACCGCTTCTTAAAAACCATCAAGTTATAGTTAAACTTTTGCGATAGTTTAACATTTCACCCATGCTTATCTACAATGGCTATTAGCAGCTATTTTTTTGTTCTTTATGGAGACTCTACTGAAACTACCTTTTGATCAATCATTTAGTTAAAGAAGTACTAAAGAATAAGGTAAGAAACTACAGAGTCCCTTGTCAAGAATTTAAACATGGAAAGATTACAAGTAAATTTTCAAAAGTGCCTAAGAGTATGTCCACCCTGCAAAGAAAAATCCGCAGCGCTGTGTCTCAGAGTCTGGGTCAATTGACTCAGGCTTGAAGGGCTCTGGCAGTGGGGATAAAAACAGCAGCGTAGATATATCTGCTCAGGCTGGATCCTGGGCTCTGAAACCTGGCGAGGGGGAAGAGTCTTGTGTCTTGAGCTCTACTCCAAGCAGGAAGATCTACGCTGCTGTTTTTAGCCCCACAGCCCAAGCCCTGTGAGTCCGAGTCAGTTGATCCAGGCTATGAGACTCGGTGTCATGGGGTTTTCTTTGCAGTGTAGATGTGCCCTAAGTGTTTAGAAGCCTATGTCCCATTTTCAAAATTGACTAAGGTACTTAGACACTTTTGGAATTGTACCCTATATTACTAGTGAGGTAAAAGGAGGAAGCAACATTTTACTACATCTTTTATGAACCTTCAAATCATGCTGTTCTCAGGTTTTGGAGCCTCTGTTGAGAATTGTACACTAAAACCTGAATCTTCTCTATACAAAAGGCTAATCCCCTTGTTAAATACAGGGCTTGCAGTGCAAGAGAGTCCTAGCTAACGAAACTCATCAGGAGCATGTACATTTTACAGATGCCTGCCCAGGATGGCTTGAACCAACATTTGCAACAGCTCATTCTGAAACCACTGAAATTGAGAACATATACTCAGATCTATCTTACAGAACGAATGTGCAAGTCAATGAGCTGTAACTTGGATTAAACAATTCACTCCCATCAAGCTGCACATGTACACAGCAGAGCAGAACGGGAATTATTTATACTCCTGGTGTCTCAGAGTAAGCTGACAAAGAACAAGGTTGTAGATCCTTCATGAAATGGTTTACTTTCAGCCTCTGTATCTCAGACAGCTGTCACTCCAGTTGCTGCAAAAGGCAGACCTAAACTTTTCACTCTCTTCCCAGAGCTAACATTCCAATAATGCTGCCCACTGTTAGCTTTTACATCTTCGGTGAGTAAGAACTATGCGAGAAAAAATGAGGGACAAGACTCCAAAAACCAGGAAATATTAGAAAACTACACAAATCTGGGACAGAGGAGGGAAATTGGATGAAGGCAGGAAGGAGCAGCTGAGAAAGATGTAATAAAAATGCTGCAATGTCCAGTTATTACAGGGGAATAAAGGTAGATTCCCTGCAAATTGTAATCACATCTCATTTTGAAATAGGTATTTATTTTAATTCACTTGCTTAGCAAGCAGATAACTACCTCTATTTCATTCCTTTAATCAGTTTAACAATTAAAGCATGGATCCATTTAAAATACTCTGCAGAATAATCTGAGAAAACTGCATTTGGGTTGTTGTATGTTAGAAAGTAATGTAACAAGTTGATAATTTCCCCCTAATTTAAACTAGAACCATCCCACTAGTAAGTATACAGTAAAGTGAGAAACCATGCAGTATGTGATCCACTGAGACCAAATTACATCTGCCACGAAAAATATGCTACTAGACAGTAACCATGTAATAATGTCCTAAACCCTAGAATTATTAAATGATTTTACAAATGTCAAAGAAATCAAACCTTTTTTTTTTAAAGGGATAACATACTTTTCATGGCAGATTTAAAAGGTGCCTTTTTCAAAGAAATAAACAAACGCACCTCCAAAAAAAACCCCAACCCCAAACAATTTGAATCTTTTAGTTAGGAATCTAGACAAGAATTCAGGAAGAGTAAAATCTATCACATAAGTAGGTTCTGAAAGTTAATGTCTTCCTTTGTATGTATTCTTTGACTTGTGCAGAATCCTTTAACTACAGCCATGGGAATTCATTATAAAAAGACAGACACTGGAAAACAGATAACTACAAAAAGGCATAGTCTATGAGACGAAGGCACTAGATGGGGGTTCAGGAGATCTGAGTTCAATAACTGACGCTACCACAGACTCCCTGTGTGACTTGGGACAAGTCACTTTGTCTTTGTGCTTCAGATCCCCATCTGTAAATTGGGGGTCATGGTAAACAGTCCCCTATCCTACAAGGTATTGTGAAAGTCAATTCATGAAATATTGTGAGGCACATAACTATGGTGGGTTTAAGAAGGATGGTTTATATTGGGCAGCTGTGGCAGAGTGGAATAAGCATGGGTACTGGAATCAGGAGACCAGAATCTGCCACTAGTTTACTCTGTGACCTTGGGCAAGTTACTTGACCACTTTGTGCCCTATTTGCTCTGCCTGTAAAGCACCAGTGTGAAGCGCTTGGAGAGCTATGAATGAAAATGTGCTATAACACTGCAAAGTATCATAACCATTAGCCCCCACAATCTCATTTTGCCTTGTTTCATTAACAGCTATTGTGAATTGGGCGGAGACAGACCTTTCACCAATGGAATTTGCTCTGTACGTACTTTGTTGTCTGGGAACAATGCCTCAATCAAATTCAAGTTGAGAAAAGGGCCTGACTATTTAAAAAATAATTAAAAGGCGTTCTAACCAGGAAAGGTCCATCAATGCCTCATATATGCACCATGCAAGCGGAAACAGAGGTTGCTGGGTCAAGCTCTAATAAGATCCTTTCAGAAGTAGCCAGTTTTACTCTTTTTTATGCCAGACAGACTCTATTGGAGAGAGGGTATGAAACAAAGCCGGAAGGGTAATAATCGTACTATTGGGAGACCATGGTAATCTTGGCAATTAAGGACTCCCTAGGAGGTTAATTAAACACATTGAGAGTCAAACATTTCACAAAATGTTTCAAGTATGTCATAAAAACGTGCCCACCTTAGACAGCTCAGTTCTGAACCATCAACCGCCTATTTGTTTTTGTCATGCTGAACTGGCCTCCAAGTATGCTGTAGAAATGGCAAATGTTAACTTTTAATTAGCAAATGAAAAGACCGAGTAGGTCATCTAGTTCATCTCCCTGTCAATGCACAATTCTATTCCCTGCAGTAAATTTTTGCCCACTTGGCCCAGTTTAGTTTTAAAAGTCTCAAACAACAGGGCTCCTTCCACTCTCTTCAAGAGGCTATTCCAGACCTTGTTGTTCGCATTTCTACTTCCCCGATTGCCTACACTTTTCTGTGCTCAGTTTCATCCTATTAATCCCAATTCTAAACCTCCTGGATCACCCTAAACGCTTCATCTCATTCCTTTACGTATGCACCCTTCAAAAACTTGTAGACCAATCAATATCTTTCAAACTGGACAAAAATCTGAGGAAAGCATCCAGCCCAGCAGGCTAAAGCCTGAGTTTTATAAATAATACAAGAGAGTTCCCCTCTGCCCCCACCATTAAAGATGTATAACGCTTCCCTTTTTAAGGGGTGAATCCTTTGGAAAATTGGCATCTGGTGTGTTTCATTCAGATCCCCTGAGAAAACACAGATGCAGAAAAGACAGTCCAGACCCAAATTTGTCCAATAAAAGATATTACCTCACCCACCTTGTCTAAGACCCAAGATTCTCATTAATATATATACTTCAAAATCTATGCCAAATTCACTTCAGCTGGCTATCTTCCCTAGAGGTAAAAGCTGAAAAATCTCCAGTTATCGGAATAAAGAATTACTTAGCTAACTTTCCAACTGAAGAAATCCCTTAAAGGAGAAAAAAAATCCCTTTATTCCTCCTCATTTATTTATAGCCTGGGATATTTGGGATTGTACAGAAACATATAGAGGAAAAAAAGTTAGCAGGTCAGATAAGAAATTAACCCTCCTCTCTTGTTGCTCTGTACTAAGCCAAGTGCTCAGGATTTTCCTCAAGCAGTACTAACCAGGGGAAGGAATATCTGAAACCAGAGATTACTACATTCTTCTGCCAAATAGTGATTGTAACAAAAAAACATTCTGATCCTGTAAGGGTGCTTAATATGTCCACACTGCTATGAGGAGAGTTTCCGAAATCATATTATATGGATGGCTGTGTCTATTGGATGATCTTACACAGGAGCCCACGTTTTCCACTTGCACCAATGTGAATCAGAAGTAATTTCATAGAGTGAGATCAGAATCAAGCCCCGTATATGGAAAAGGATGGAAACATTTTATCACATGGTTTTTAGAGCGACGAGGTAGAAATCACATATTGGACCTGGCAATACACAGGTACAGTTTTGTGAGAGTTACACATATTACAGATAGTTATTCAGATGAGAGGACACATACTATGGAGAGATAGTTGAAATAAATCTTCCACTGCAAAGAGTAATTTCTTACTTGGAAACTGTAGTTGATAGGTTTAAATTTGAAATTTCAAAAATGATTCATCCTGCTGATCCAGCCAAAGTGAGCAAAACCAGAGTTTACTTCCACTCACATTATAGGGTTTTGCATACAGATTCAAGATGCAATCTTAGGCCTCAATCCTTCAAAAATTTAAACATGTTTAATTGCACAATGGGAACAATCCCATGTACCAGCGGTTTTCAAACTTTAGCAACCCGAGGACCCCCATTTTGATTTAAAATATTTCAGGGACCCCGAACCCTCCCGCTCAGCCCCAGGCCCTGCTTCCACTCCACCCCTTCCCCCAAGGCCCCACCCTTGCCCCACCTCTTCCCGCCCCCTGTTCACTCCATCCCCCCTCCCTCCGTCACTCACTCTCCCCCACCCTCACTCACTTTCACCAGGCTGGGGGCAGGGGGTTTGGGTGCAGGAGGGGGTGCGGGCCCTGGGTGGGAGTTTGGCTGCAGGAGGGAGTATGGGGTGCGGGCTCGTGGAGGGAGTTTGGGTGCAGGCTCTGGGCTGAGGCAGGGGCTTGGGGTGTGGGAGGGGGTGAGGCCAATTCCCGGCCAATGGGAGCTGCGGAGTCGGCGCTCGGGGGAAGAACAGCACGCGGAGACCTGTCCTTCCCCTCCAGCCCCCACCCCAGGGGCCGCAGGGACATGCCGGCCGCTTCCAGGAGTGGCGCAGGGCCAAGGCAGGCAGGGAGCCTGCCTTAGCCCCACTGCGCCGCCGGACTTTTACCAGCCTAAAATCTTCTGGTTTGGCTTCAGTAGCCTCCGGGAGCTAGAGGGAGGGGGAGGAGTTGAGGGAGGGAGGGGGAGGAGTTAATCAGTGGGGCCCGCAGACCACCTGGAATTCCCTTGGAAACCCCCAGTGGTCCGCGGACCCCAGTTTGAGAAACGCTGCCATATAGCACTAATCACAGGGTGCAAAGTTATCCATGTGCAGAAGTCTTTGCAGAATCAGGGCCTTCCAAACTACATTAGAAATTCATTAAAGGGACACAGACGACTGAAATATCACATGCTTCTCTGAAATATTTTAACTTATTGTTACAAGTAACAAAAAATTGCTATAACCAAAAGAGATTAGAGAAAAAATGAATATCTGTCTATTTCTACAGTTTGTTCATGTGTTTGAAAGCATTTTGTGAATTGTTGACTGAATTATTTCCCCTGTATAGTTAGTCGGGTTCCCCTCTTTGTGACAGCAACAGGAGAGGGCAAAGAATTGTCTTAGAAATAGGGAGAAAAAATGGTTTTACTGAAAATTAACATAGAAAATTAGACAACAGGTGTAATACCAGGAACAAGCTTTAAACTCATTATTTGAAATTGGTAAGATTTGAAGATGGAGGTACCCCTTTAATATGTATTCCCCATCAGAGTTTACCTCGAGAAAATGCTCTGCCTGCTGCTCTCGATCCAATTTTCTTGATGTTGTCGTAATCAGACCTGTGGAAAAAGGAGAACATTTGATTGTTAATATCTGCTGGAGCAACATATGTCTCTCCACTGACCATAAGAAACAAGTTCATCTGCTGAATTCTCCAAAAGTGGTGGTGGTAGTGGGGAAATGATTTGGAACAGTATCATGTCTAGTTTTCTTGATGTCTCTCCGACATCACCACAGTCAGTGTTTGCCTGAAAATGAATATGTAAGGGGGAAAAAGAATACAATATTAAAAACTGAAAATGGGTTACAATTGTGTTTATATAGTTAATACACTGTAGTTAGTATGGTAAATTAAAAAACCTCAGTAAAGAATCACTAGCTGTCTTGTAATTAGGAATTTTAATTAACATTTGCATATGAGTGAAATCTTACAGTAAGTACCTCATTAAAGATTTTAGAGTTCTTGAACAATTAATGGGATGGGATGCCGATTACTTCTGTGCCAAAGATCTGTCTTCTGTTATTTAACTTTCTTTTTTGTTGTTATATTTGACAAAGAAGGTTATTTCTGTAATAGCTACTTGTATGCAAAATGATTTCCAGCTCTTGTGCACTGATGGTTTTGTACTACGTCATCATTTTGTTCCATGTATAAAGAGCTTTTAAACAAAGTAACTTTTTACATTAAAAAGATCAAGACATCTTTACTTTAAACAATGCTCTTCTATACACTAATAACCTCATGCAGGATTTAGACTTAGCAAAGAAAATATGAGACACTCTCACAGACTTTACTGTGTTGTTAAAAACAATTTTAGCTTATATTTTTCCTCAGTAGCAATTAAAAGGTTCTACTTCTACCTCACACAAAGTGTTCTTTGAATAGCAGGATACATTGTGTGCTGTCTCGGAGGTAGATTCTGACTAGTGTTAAGAGACCAGAATCCCAGAGGTATATATTTTATTGAAGACAATGCCAATGTACCATATACTTTGCAAGAATTCATCCTTCACATTTGCTAGAAAAACAGGAGCAGTAATATCCCATGGCTGAGTTAAAAGACTTACTTGTTTAATGAGAGGATTTACCGTTATGATGACCATGATTTTGTTCAGAATAATAATAATTGTTATTAATTATAATTATTATATCCTACATTTATATTGTGCCTTTAATCTCAAAGCACTCTAAAGCACTTTACACACTGTCACTTTCTACTTAGGAGGAATCACTTCACTCACCAGTAAAATAGAGGTTATAACTAGGAGTAATGGGATTAAATTAACAAAGGGAAGTTTTTCCTGATATTTCAGACTAACAGCGAGTTCTATTAGACTGAAAAACGGACTCCAAAGAGAAAGTGATAGGAAACCAGACTAGACTTGACAAAGCATCAGAACAAATTGTATACTGTTGTTATTGAGAATAATCCTGTGCTGGCAAAGGATGGAAAAGAAAAATGCAGCAGGCCTTTTCGATCTCAGATGGTTATAATTTTGTTCTCTGGGCTGTAAGCTGACTGCAGTTGTGTGGGTTTAGGAAGGCATCACAGTGGATGACAGGTTTGTGCCATGCATGCAACTCGGTATTCTGTGTGAATGCAGATCATCATATATGGACACAAGGAAGAAGTCACTACAAGCAGATGCTTGTTTTCAGCAACACCTTGTAAGAGCAACCGCCCCGTACAAGCAACATTTCCCCTGGGAATATGTAACCTACTGTGACTTATCAACACTCCCTAATAACAGCAACAGTTGCTTAGGAGCAACATAGCAAAAGGGCACTGATGGGCGTTTACTGTATTTAAGAAAATATTTCAGTACCAACAAGATTTTAAAGTGGAACTCATTAAGCACTTTTGTGGCATTTAGACACCACTACAGACACCTGTGCTCAGCAAGGGCATGTATCAATAGAGCTCTCACTATTGCTGAAGATATGACATCTCTTTATATGCCCTCCCACTCTCTTTTTGCTAAGGCACTATTTATAAATGGTACCCAACTTCTTCTTAAGCCAGAAATGTACATGCACAAAGAGTATGGACTGCAGGTCAGATAGTCAAATGCACCCTATACTTTCCCAAACGGTTTTGCACGCATGCTGCATGGCCAGTCATTACAGTGAGTGATATGATTAGGGTTGCCAAATTTCTAATCGCATGAACCCGAACACCCTTACTCTGTCCCCTGCCTCGCCCCTTCTGAGGCCTCACCCCTTCTATGAGCCCCCGCCACCCACTCACTCCATCCCCCTTCCCTCCATCGCTCGCTCTTCCCCACCCTCACTCACTTTCACTAGGCTGGGGCAGGGGGTTAGGTGCAGGAGGGGGTGAGGGCTCCGGCTGGGGGTACGGGCTCTGGGGTGGGGTCAAAAATGAGGGGTTTGGGGTGCAGGAGGGGGCTGCAGGCTGGGGCCAAAGGGTTCAGAGTGTGGGAGGGGGGTGCAGGTTCCGGCTGGGGGTGTGGGCTCTGGGGTGGGGCCAGGGAGGAGAGGTTTGGGGTGCAGGAGGAGGGTCAGGGCTAGGGCAGGGGTTTGGGTGTGGACTCTGGGAGGGAGTTAGGGTGCCAGAGGGGATTCTGACCTGGGGAAGGGGGTTGGGGTGCAGGCTCCGCCTGGGCGACGCTTACCTCAGGCAGCTCCCGGTCCACGGCGCAGCGGGGCTATGGCAGGCTCCCTGCCTGACCTGTCTCCGCAAGGCTCCCGGAAGCTGCAGCATGTCCCCCCTCCGGCTCCTAGACGGAGGGGCCAGGGGGCTCTGAGCGCTGCCTGCACCCACAGGCGCCACTGCCACACCTCCTATTGGCTGTGGTTCCTGGCCAATGGGAGCTGCGGAGCCGGCACGCAGGGTAGGGGCAGCATGCGAAGCCCCCGTGGCCGCCCCTGTGCCTAGGAGCCGGACATGCTGGCCACTTCTGGGAGCCGCGTGTAGCCAGACCAGGCAGGGAGCCTGCCTTAGCCTCGCTGCACCGTTGACCGGAGCCACCAGGGTCCCTTTTCGACTGGGCATTCTGGTCAAAAACTGGCTGCCTAGCAACCCTAGATATGATTTCTACCCCACAGAGAGAGCACATCTTACTCTCCTTTTGAAATGAAAGGTTCACAATGGACTGTTCAAACTAAACCTTCCAGTTGGTAGAACACCCTGGCACCTGCCACTGGACAGGCAAAAGGGACGGTCACTATGATCAATTCTCACAAGTGTGCTTTTGTAAGTTTGTTGGTTTTTTTTTTTAAGCTACAGACATTGGTATTACAGTTCTATCCAGAGGCCCCAAATACATCTGGCTCCCATTCCGCTATGTGTTCTTCAGAGCAGGCGCTGTCTCTGTGTTTGTTCAGTGCCTAGCACAGTGGGACTCCATTCTTGGCTGGCGCTTCAGCACTACTGTAATAAACATGATTAATGATATAATAATAAATACAAACACATAGCAAGTCCCTAAAATGGTTCATATAATTTCAAAGAAATGTCTACAGGAAGAGAAGAGCAGCCATTAGACTCCACACTGAACAATACTTAGTATACGCTCTTCAATCAAATAATCATCTTACACAGAGATGGCTATAAATGTTCCCTATAAAGGCTGTTGATGTTGGGCCAATTACATCAGCCCCCAAGAGTGCCTTCAGCTGAATTTCATGGGTTTTAGTCAGAGCAGAATTCAGCCAATGGTGTTGTAACATTTTTTCCCTCGCCAAGTTTATTAATGTAACAAATAAGTGAAAGTAATAGTACTCAGCACAACATTTTAAATCTTCCAAGCATTGTACACACATTAACCAATCCATCTGCACAACGTCTCAGTGAGTATCATCCTCGTTTGAAAGGTGGGGAAACTGAGGCAACTTGACCAATGTCACCCAGCAGGCCAGTGGTAGATGTGACAGTAGTGCTTTATATATTGATAGCTGGTGGGGCTGGAGGGTTTAGGATGACTGCCATGCCCCCCCCCCCCGCCCCCATCCAGAGGAGAAGATAATTTGCTGCTCTGTCTGAAGGGCAGCCCCATTCCTGAGCTGCCAGCTGGGAATTGTTCAGTCAGTCTCTCCCTGGCTGTCAGGCAGTAGTAAGGGAGGATGCTTGCTGCTCCTGACATTCAGATGCCAAGAGGAGTCATCTCCCCGCCACCCTCCACCGGACACCAAACAGGGAGAAGGTCCCCTCCTCGGGCTTGGGGAGGGCTTTGTAATCACAGAAGTCTGTTGGGCCAGCCAGCTTCAGGGGCTCGGTCCAGAGTCTTGGCTGTACACGAGCATGGACAATGCTGTGAGATTTCCTGCTTCCATTCAAACCATCCTATCAACTGACCTTCTAGCACATCTGCTCCCAGCCAAGCACCGGAAGTGGGGAGTCAGCTAAACTTTTGTGAACTTCAAAAGAGATTAGATCCAGGTCAAGTTCTGGGTCCAGAGAGGCCTGACTAGACTAGTCTTAATTTGCAGTTTTACAGAGCCTTTCAACCCATGGATCTCAAAGCAATTTATAAGCATCCCCTGCAGGATAAACAACTATTATCATCCTCATGATAAAAGACAGAGAAGCTGAGACACAGGTAAGCGACCCATCTTAGGTCACAGAGCGAATAAGTGACCCCACCAGGAACAGAACTCTGAATTCCTGACTCCATGTCTGCTGTTCTAGCCACCGGACAACAAACCCTCTTTGAACCAGTTCATTAACATTTGGTGTTAATGTATATATACTGTGTAGCGAACACGTAAGCATAGGAACAGTTACGAGTTCAACAATGAAGCTAGTACTCAGTTCATGTCCATATTTTACCATTGCACAAACTAATAATAAAATAAGCAAGCCAGAGAGTGCCAAAAACTGTTAGCCTTTGTGTTCAGCTTTTTAGTTTTGCTGATTTGTGTCATCATGGGTATTTGTGTGATATGCAAAAAAAAAAAAAAAAAAGGTTTAATTTTGACTTGGAATGATTCCTTTGTGATTTAATTTTTTTAAAACAGTAGTTTTGCTTGGATGGTTAATCATGTGTTTATGCAGCTTTTTATTTATATCTGGGAAAATACCCCAAAGTACTTATTTGCATTATGGGCCTGATGCCATTTCGGTTTCAAAACAGAAAGCTAGATTCTCAGCTAGTGTAAATCAGTGTAGCTCCACTGAAGTCAAAGGAGCCACATCAATTTACACAAGCTAAAGGTTTGGCTGAGAGGATTTTATTTTTTTAATTTTTGGTCTGCTTATCTTTAATCATGAGTATATGAAAAACCCACTGTAAATCACTACTTTTGTGTAACAAGAAAAGAAGTTGTATTTTGTAATAAATTGCATCAAAAGTCATTTTTAGGCAAAAATCTGATAGTCCATGTCCAATCTCAGCATCCATTATTTTATTTGTATATGCAAGTTGTACTTTCTTTGAATACATAAAATGTCATTTAACTCCTACCAAAGCTGCAAATCAAAATTAAGTTCTGCCAGTTTTGCCAACCTTTCGGATAGTTTACCATGTACAGTACTGGAAATGTAAACATCTTTTATAGGACCTTTGTTAAGCTAACACAAAGCTCATGGTTTTTGGCAGCTTATATGATTAACTTGACAAGGAATGTAGGTCTGATATGCAGGCTGAGAGAGTAGCTTGAGTAAAAGCAGACAGGTAAAGGAGAAGCTAATACATGACTTTTCACCAACACTGAATCTACTCTTTTAAGTCTAAGATGGAATTGATGTTGATTAAAATGGAGGATGACAAATAAACAAATGAGGAAATAATGCTACAACTGTACTCTTCAAAGATGTGATCCCAGAATCCCATATTTAATGGGCATAGGAATTAAATAAAGGTCCTAACAAGTATCATCAAGAGCAGACAGTCTACACTGTGCTGGGCACATGCAGCCCTGGCTTGCCCCATCGGAAAGCCCAGCTGTCCCTAAGTTAACATCCATATTGTCTAGGTCAGTATTTCTATGCCTTCTTAAACAGCAAGGGAACAGGATATGCAGGATTTGTGATGAGCAGTATACGTAGAATTGCTCCTCCTACATGTACTGTCTCATGCAGTTGCAAACCAGGTGAAACTGGATCCCAACTCCAGTACTACCAAAGCAAAACAAAGAACAAAACAACAAAGGGACATGCAGACTGACATAATAGGATTTGAGAAACCAAACTGCAAGGGATGAAATGATTTATTTCCATCCTCCTCTTCCATCAGCCTGGGCACATGGGCATTTAAGAACAGTAGTCCAACAGCAACACAAATGATCTGCACAGGTCCTGCTTATCATTATGGCAGCCGGCAGAACACACTTTCCAAAATGTGTTGGTAGCTGCTTTACAAAACTCAAGATGATACCTCTGCTCTTGGAGCCTAGAAGTAGAGACGGCCTCTGGTCCAATGTACTCTGATTGCTAATGCTCCTTCTAAGGTAATTCCCCTAATCAAACCTGCCAGACCCTTTTAAGGAATTTTAAAACCATGCTGCCAAACAACACTCAGCTACACACAGTGAGTTATTGGATTAGCAGCTAAAAAGTTGTAATTTAAACTGCTGCATACCCATTGCATTACTAGCTCCAGCTTCCCTCCTAATGTGCTGGCTACCTTGAGTTTAAAGCACCAGTTAACTCAAACTAGACATTTTTGTGTGCGGACAGGAGTGTAGGTTAGGGGCAACACTCGAGTTATACCTTGAGTTAAAAATGCAGTGAAGACAAACCGTTAGGTTAATCAATTTTTCATAATCTTATTTAATATGTATTATTCTAAATGTTTGCATTAGAAATATTTGGAATATTCTCCACTGCTATCAATTATTTACATACTGATTGGTTAATACCCTATGAGGAAGTAAACAAACCTGTGGACTCATCATATGACTATCTTCAGCCAGGATTTTCTTCCTGTATGTAAAAATCAATACATATCATCCTTACATATATTTGACTTCTGAGAAATATTCATTTAGGGGATCTTAGGTACCAAGGCATCCAAGGACTGAAAGTTAGTTTGCCACAAATATTCTTTCACACAGAATATTTGAGTTTCCCTCATAGGTCTAATACTAATGCTAATCCAGGGAGAGCTCAGTAGCTTTTTCCAATGAAATGAAATTATTTTGATTCTAACTGTAGGGCCAGATTCTGATAACCTTATTCAAGCTGAGCAGCAATTGACAAGGCCAGACACAATTTGCCATGAATCGTAAAGCCTATATGGCAAAGCCACATGGACTGATACTATATAGATTATAGTTGAGATCTCAGCCTGAAGCTTTGCTATATCCTGGTTTCAGGGGAAAGCTTTCCTCTCACTAAGATATTGATCCTGGCCTCCAAATATATCGACTTAGAGATGGTACCCAGAGTATAAAACTAGGGAGCTTTCTCCACAGAATTATCACCCATCTGTGCTCATTAAGGAGTTTTTGCACCTTCCTTGTCACAGATGCTTATTCCCAGATTTTTAACTGCTGCTCTCAAGCGCTGCAATGAACAAAGATACAGTAAGAAGAAAACCCACCAGGTTATCAAAGCAACTTCCAGAGGGTAGCCTTTAAAGACTATGTCCAGGTCCCAGCAGTCAGATGCCAAATAGGTCTATGCCTAAACAAAATAGTGAAGTTGACTCATAGTTTGAGAGCAAGAGGAAATGGACAACATAGGCTCCAAGGTTCATATTGATCTGTATCTGGGGTAGGATCCTGATTGACCAGAACAGAAATAGTTTGAGTGAACTGACACTAATTCCTAGTTGGCCTAGACAATCATATTTCTTGCTGCAGAAGTGTTCCTCAGCTAAAAGAAGACTGGCCCTTCTACATAGGAGGCTTTCCCAGATGTAAGGAAGCAGTTGGTCCTCTACTAGAAACTTAAAAACTGGACATTCCTTCTCTAAAACAGATCTTACCTTAAAGGGGAGTAATCAAGGAAGCTTTAAATGCGTTAATAACTGACCACATTCTGAGAGACTTATTTCTTGTGTGCCATAAAATACCACGACGATGATTCCTGCTCTTTGAGAGAGTATATAGCTTTTTAAATAGTTTTGATGCAGAACCCATACTCTAGTGCACCACTATTTGTTCTTTCCTCAATAGAAGGGTGTTCTGGAAAAGTTCAGGTATCCTTCCTAGAACCCGTATGTATATGGTTTCCTAGCAGAAAACCAGTTTCTTACTTTCCCCATAGCCTCTCAAATACATACACTTGGTCCTCTTGTTCAAAGAAGAATGGCGGGCCATCTTTTTTCAAAATTGCTTGAAGTCGCTTGATTGAGAGTGAGATTTCTAAAAGTGTCTAGACTTCCAATGGAACTTGTGCTTCTAAATCACTTAGGCACTTTTGATAATCCTATGCTCGGTCTCAGTCTTAGAAATTTCACCATCGCTGGTGGAGGCCTGTAGATCCTAACAAGGAAAACCGCATCCAAAGGTCCCTCACAGGAGATTGAAACATTTATCTAAACCCCCAAAGTCCTGAGGAGAGCCTCATTTTGTGGAACCTGGTCTCAGTTTGAGCAAAAGCCTAATTCCTCTTCACAGGATATGAGGATTCTGCCTCCAGCTTCTTTAAGGTAGAACCAAACCTGAACACTAGACTAGGATCCAAGCTCTGAACTTAAGAAGAGAGAATCAAAGGTAGTAGAAGGCTTCCATACTGGAATCTCAACCATCAATGAAAATTGAGTTTCAGGGAGACCACAAAGTATAGCCTGTAGCCCAGGAAGCCCTTTATTTTAACCTGCCCCCTAAATGTGAGATGTTCAAATCTCTTTGGTCATTTAAGGCTAAAGGAACTAGCCCAGGTATCCTAGCTTAGCATCTACAACAAAAGCTGCTGTGGATTTAGCCATTCATGGAATTGTCCAACATAATACATTTAGTGGGAAAGATAAGAGACTGCTTCGTCAGTGAAAAATTAATTTCTAAAAAAGTGTTCTGAGGCTGTTCTTAATAATTCTAGGTAAGGTGATTTTAATAGGCAGGAACCAATGCCTGTTGGTCAGCTCCTATTGGGCACTGATTCCTAAAAGGTGGGACAAGCAACTGAAGATATCTGGCACAGGTATGGAGATTTCAGCCCAACAATGAAATAGAAGAAAAAACGAATGCTTGTGCTCCTGGAAAAGTGCTCCTGACTGAAGAAGTCAAAGGACAGGTAATAAATATTGCCAATTACCAGGAGTTTACTAACTCAAATGATCAGAAACTCATTCCTGAAAAGAAGATGATGGGCCTTCTAGAAGACCCAAGTACACAGCAATTATACTCACAAGTCAACACAGAACTTTCATTCATGAGCTGTACGCAGGAAACGGCATAAAGAGACAGGATACTTCTGTTCAGAAGTACAGCTATCAACTGTAAACATCCTTGTTTTCCCCTGATGGTACAGAATTAAACCTGCAAGCCTAGGTTGATCAAGGAGGGTCCGATGAAGTAGGCTGTAGCGCACGAAAGCTTATGCTCAAATAAATTCGTTAGTTTATAAGGTGCCACAAGTACTCCTGTTCTTTTTGCGGATACAGACTAACACGGCTGCTTACTCTGAAACCTAGAATACATTATGTTTTTCAATAGTGCATGCTGGAGTATAAAACTGTCCAGTATCCATGATAGTGGAAGTGCAGAAATGGTTAGCAATAATCAGGGCAACTCTATTATCCACAGTGAGCAAGAGGCATTTTAAACACTCTAACAGCACATTCATCTAGCGTAATAAATTAGCGATTGACATAGTGAAATTGCATATCAAAGATAAATTATAGAATATAATTTAAATTTGACTTGGAGATGTAAACAAACATATAATTTTATATAATTACACATGTAAACCACTAATTTAAGAGAAAGTATTCTGATCCTAAATGAATGATACTATATTGAAAAAAAAATTAGGAAGACTGTGTAATTACTACTGGTTTTGTTGAGATGACAATGAGAATGAAATGACCTCTCTCTCTGAAATAAGCGAAACATAAAATGCTACCGCTTTTAAAACATTAACACTTTCTTTTTAACATGTGGTTATATTAAAAAACAACAACAAAACCCCCAAACAGTTGAAATTGCACCTTTTCCTTTCTCTTACTTGTCCCTGATGCATTTCCTGGGAGATAGCTGCTTAATTTAACCGACAAAAAGGCGGATTCCTACAGTAAAGAGATGATAATCAAAATTCTAGACTTGACAAAATAAAGTGAAGGTAAACACAGTAAGGGAGGCAAAGTGAGAGGATGGACACTAACAAGGCTTTTGATACTGTCTCGCATGACCTTCTCATAAACAAACTGGGGAAATACAACCTAAATGGAGCTACTATAAGGTGGGTGCATAACTGGTTGGAAAATCATTCCCAGAGAGTAGTTATCAGTGGTTCACAGTCATGCTGGAAGGGCATAACGGTTCTGGGTCCGGTTCTGTTCAATATCTTCATCAATGATTTAGAGAATGGCATAGAGAGTATACTTATAAAGTTTGCGGACGATACCAAGCTGGGAGGGGTTGCAAGTGCTTTGGAGGATAGGATTAAAATTCAAAATGATCTGGACAAAATGGAGAAATGGTCTGAAGTAAATAGGATGAAATTCAATAAGGAGAGGGGGAAGGGATAGCTTATGGGGGGAGGGATAGCTCAGTGGTTTGAGCATTGGCCTGCTAAACCCAGCGTTATGAGTTCAATCCTTGAGGGGGCCACTTAGGGATTTAGGGCAAAATTGGTCCTGCTAGTGAAGGCAGGGTGCTGGACTCGATGACCTTTCAGGGTCCCTTCCAGCTCTATGAGATAGGTATATCTCCATATATTATTATTATAAGGACAAATGCAAAGTACTCCACTTAGGAAGGAACAAACAGTTGCACACATACAAAATGGGAAATGACTGCCTAGGAAGGAGTACTGCGGAAAGGGATCAGGGGGTCATAGTGGATCACAAGCTAAATGAGAGCCAACAGTGTAACACTGTTGCAAAAAAAGCAAACATCATTCTGGGATGTATTAGCAGGAGTATTGTAAGCAAGACATGAGAAGTAATTCTTCTGCTCTACTCCTCGCTGATTAGGCCTCAACTGGAGTATTTTGTCCAGTTGTGGGCGCCACATTTCAGGAAAGACATGGACAAATTGGAGAAAGTCCAGAGAAAGGCAACAAAAATGATTAAAGGTCTAGAAAACATGACCTATTCGAGAAGATTGAAAAGATTGGGTTTGTTTAGTTTAAAGAAGAGAAGACTGAGTGGGGACATGATAACAGTTTTCAAGTACATAAAAGATTATCACAAGGAGGAGGGAGAAAAATTTGTTGTTCTTAACCTCTGAGGATAGGGCAAGAAGTAATGGGCTTAAATTGCAGCAAGGGTGGTTTAGGTTGGACATTAGGAAAAACTTCCTGTCAGAGTGGTTAAGCACTGGAATACATTGCCTAGGGAGGTGGTGGAATCTCCATCATTGGGGATTTTTAAGAGCAGGTTGGACAAACACCTGTCAGGGATGGTCTTGATAATACTTAGTCCTGCCTTGAGTGCAGGGGACTGGACTAGATGACCTCTCGAGGTCCCTTCCAGTTTTATGATTCTATGATAAGAACAGGTTGCCATTATTTTCAGCATGTTTGCTTCTTGATGTTTCTCCATTTCTGCGGAGGTTAAGACATGTGTGTTGAGTGTGTAGAGACAGGACCAAGTTTTCAAAGACAGATGCCTGATTTGTGCTAACAAAATTGGCACATACACCAGTTGGGTGCACAAAGCCTGCAATTGACATGCAAATCTGATACATGAACAATTCCCTGTTTACACACCCAACTGCAGTTTTTACAGGTGCAGGCTTTGAAAATTGGGCCCATGTAGTTTGAGATCTTTCAGGAAGACAGATAGCATATACATGACAGCTATTCAGAGGTGCTGTGACAGCAATTACGGTTTAGGCTTTTCAAAATCATAACAGTATTTGGGCTCACTGTATAGAAAACGGTGACTTTTTACATTCCATGCCAGGGCTTCTGATGTTCGTCATTAATCAAGATTAATGGAGGGTGTGACGTTATGAGTGTAATATAATATCTCATGACAGGGCCAGAAAGAGTTAATTAACTCAGAGTAACCTGACTTAGGAATGAACCTTAAAAACTGGTTAAAAAGATAGGTAAATAAATAAAGCTTTAAAACGCAAGCGTGCATTGTTAGAGATCTCAAGGGTAAATGTTTGCTCAGGTCTTGTGGTGTCAGCAAACAAGGCTTGTCTATATGTCTCTTTAAAGGTTGTAGTAACCTGTAGCTGAACTGTTTAATGGATAAATTACCCTGTGCTAATTGCCATGATGTTTAGAGGAAGGAGAATTAAGCCTGTTGTTTTCTCAGGCCAAAAGGCTGCTGAAAATGTATAAGAACCCTGGGACATGATCATACATCATCTCAGATCTGCTTTGGTTTCAAGAGGGAGGAACCTTAAGCCATAAGGATTGAGATCCCCAGTCTTTGACTGGAGCCACCCTGAATATGGACATTGGACTATAACCTATGGACTATTTCTAAAAGGACTTTTGGCAACTACAGGCTCACCTCTGCTATGTATCTAAACCTCAAGAATTGAATTCAAGTCTGTCTGTGTATTGATCTTTTAACCAACACTCTCTCTCTTTTCTTTTTTAATAAATTTTAGCTTAGTTAATAAGAATTGACTATAGCGTGTATTTTGGGTAAGATCTAAGTTATAATTGAACCTGGGTATGTGGTTAATCCTTTGGGATTGGAAGAACCTTTTCTTTTATATGATGAGATAAGATTCTCAATAATCATCATCATATCTGACAGGTGTGTCTGGACGGAGGCCTGAGGCTGGGTACTTTAAGGGAACTGCGTTGTTTGGACTTCTGAGTAACCTGTATGGTAATATAGAAGTTGTTTTGTGCTGGCTTGGAAAATCTAAGTATTGGAATATCCACCAGCATTTGGGGTTTGTCTGCCCCGTTTTGTTCGCAGTTCACCCTGATTGAGTGACCTCAGCTGGCTCCAACAGGCACCACCGTCACAGAGGGAGAAAGGATGCTGCTACTGGTATTCAGTCTTTGCCTATTCCGTATTCATTTTATTAACTCTCACTTTAAAATAAAGTGCATAAATTATGTTACTTTAAAATATGTAACACGTATCCAGGCTAAACATGTACTCTATTCTATTCTGCCTAACAAACTCTAAAACTGAAACAAGCCAAACCCTTATTTCTCTAATGCAACCAACTGCCTCACTATGAATATCAGCATGTTATAGAAATCAAACACCACCACATAATTGCAACTCCCAATGCCAAACTCAAAAGATCCATGTATAACTGTTAAAACAGGTCTACAAAAAGATATTTTACCTGACAGTGCAGGCATTTTACTGAGGATACTAACGTATACTGCACAGAGGACTTTGGAGTCATCTCAGCTTCTGATACAAGTACATATTGACATTACTAGATAATCTCAGAGAATAAGAATATTTGGAGGAAGAAGCAAATGATAGTAAACCCTATAATAATTAGTCTAGCAGCCAGTCTTGTCTTCTCAAGGAAGGTTGTGAACATCAGGGCATTACTTGTGTGCCAAACTGTTGTCTGAATTATACAGGTATAACAGAGCAGAATATGACTTTTATATCCGTAAATTGACTCCCAAGAATGTATTTCTCATTCTCCTCCTCTATATCTTGGATGGTAAACTTTATATTTAGAATATGCAAAGGGAACACAGCACCAGTATTCCACTAAAGAACTCCCAGATCCTCACATATTGGCAGCATTTGTCTTCTGATCTGTTTGGGAACTTATATCTATCTATGCATGATACTTATGTTGCCCCCATTCCTGCAGTAACTGGGTATCTCACAATGTATTTATCCTTACAACACCCCTCTGAGGTAGGGAACTGCCATGAGCCCTATTTTACAGATAGCGGAACTGAAACACACAAAATCTAAGTGACTTGCCCAAGGTCACACAGGAAGTTTGTGGTACAGCAGAGAACTGAACCCTGGTATCCCAAGGCCTTGGGCCTGAAGCACTGGATCATCCCTCTTTCCATCCCAACCACTATCAATGTAATACCCGAGTGCCTTCCAAGTATTATGGGGGAGTGATAGCAAGGCCCTAGTTAAGGTTGCCTCAGAGAACTGTGTTTATTTTAAACCACAGAAAACAATAATAATATACCTTTATTCTTCCTTCCCAGTTTGTAGGATCCTTAATTCATTGTGTGTGGTGTGTGCACAGGAGAGAAAGACCAGATCCTGTTGAAAACCAGTTTGTCCTATATGGGGTGAAGTTCACAGTCATTCTAATTTCTTCAAAGAGTGAGCTCAACTATCTGGGAGCAGCCAGGAATGTGTATGTTTACACACACAATCCCTGTCACAAACAGCTTACATTCTAAGTAGATAAATGACACATGAGGGATAGGGAAGTGGAATATTAATCAAATATATATAATTAATCTGGTTATATCTCACTAAATCAATAATCTGCCCTCCTGTTTTCTGCTTGTGGCCCACAATAGTTTAATCTCCTGAGAGCTGTAATACTTTGGTCTAATACTGGTGGTTGGGGTTGGTGTGGCAGTGTTTAGTGGCCTGTGATATACAGGAGATCTGGTGGTCACTTCTAGCCTTCAACTCTATGACTCTATATAGAATTTGTATGTGCATTTGCAATTTTAAAATTATAAACATATAAAGTAAGTGTCAAACCCTCCTTGGCCTCTCAGCCACGCCATCATTAACGGACAATTTCGTATTGGTGTTACAGCATTCAGTAGCCCTGAGGAGTCTATGATAGCTTCAATGCCATGGAAGGACTGAACAATTAACCAAGATACTGGGGGTGGGGGGGCTGTCACAAAGGACACAAGCTCTTAGGAATGCTTCCCCACAGTGATTCGCAAGTTAAAGGTTTTACAAGTTCCTCATTTAAAGATAAATGAATAAATAAATTAGAATAAAAACATTTGTCTCCTTTGTGTTTTCCCTTCAGAAAAAAATGCAGTGCCTCCTACACAACTAATTGTTAATACGATGCCTCTGTGCAGATTTTAACAACTCCCTAGGTCACTCTTTCATTTTCAATGAGAAATTACAGCATTCCATTCTGGTTGTAATTAGCATCTAATTAGTACTTGTAGAAGTAGCTATAAATATATCTAACTCCTGGCTAGTTTAGTATCCAATACACATGATCATTATACAATTTCCTTTAATTTTTCTATGCACAAAGGCCTGCTAATGTCTAAATCAAGTGAGCCTAGCTAGCCTATGGTTATAATTTATGCCAGTTGGTTTCACCCTTTAGAAAAAAGGAAACTTGTACAACATGAAAGAGAGGAAAGGGGAGGCAGTGCTGCTCTCAGTAGTAAGAGGGTGTGCAAATAACCCACATGCCACTCTGTTGTTTAATGCATTACCAATCATTGCTTGATCTTCGTTTCTAGCATATTATGACACTATAAGAAGGACGGGGGATTAAGTCCTCAGTCAGTGCTTTTGTAACCCATATGCATAGGTCACAGCATGGTGAAGCCTTGGAATTTTCTTTTATCAATTGTAGGGGAGGAGTGGACAGTTCATCCCCTAACAAACAGAGCTGTCACTCGTGCCTCCTAATCCAGACTCTCTTGTCACCTTTTAAAGGAAAGTGATTTTACATTTTTCCACCCACATTATGAATGAGCATTATACTTGACAATGGGTAAACACCTCCCTTTTCTCCCAACTGTGATCAGAATAAAGGGATTGATTGCTTATTACAAGCAATTGTCTGCAGCCTAGCAAAGCCAAGGTGTATCTGGACTGCCAAAGCACCATGTTAGCAGTGCCCTTTGCTGACCACAGGTTATCAGGATCAGGTAAATCTCATCTTCATCTCTAATAAAAACGCTTTGTGGTGTGACCTTCCTTGAGCCAGATGCAGAAGGCAGAGCTGCAGAATGAAGCCTCTCATCAAGATTTATGGTCTTATTTCATGACATACTTATCTCAGGAACAGACCTAATTAATACCTTGGAGCTGTTAAGATCTGTTACCATTCACAAAATGGCTAACGAACTGCACTGGGAGCCCTGAGTTCCCTTCCCAGCGCTGCCACTGTCCTGCTCTGCGACCTTACATGAGTCACTTTGTGTTTCTGTGCCTCAGTTTCCCCTACTGTAAAAGGGGGATAGCAATGCTCTTCTTTGAAAAGTGCCTTGAGACCTATAAAGCAAAAGCACTGCGTGAGAGCTAGATACTTTTACCTAATAGTCCTGCAAAGCACCAATGAAATTCACCTTAATTGTTCTCTAAGTTTAATTGTTAAATAGCTGGGGGGGGGGGGGAAAAAACCCTCCTTCAATTACTGAAATAAATTCCTTTCCTTTACCAGGGGTTTATACTTTCACTTGTTTGGCAGGGTAATCGCCCCAATGACAAAAACTTATTTAAATGGATTTCATCATAAAAATAAAAACCATCCCAGACTACAGATGCCCTGACAAATAATGGAGCCCTCACAAAGAAGTGTCGCAGACTCCAAGAGAGATGGGCAGTTCGCTGAAGCACATCCCCACCAGGCCCCTTTGCCCCCCACAGAAGGGACCACTAAATCATTTAGGCTGATCTCCAATATAACACAGGGTGCATAGTAATAGGGACTGAAGGTTCTAGGACAAGTTGGTGGCACCAGATTCATAGACTCCACATGGGAGCTGCGGGAAGTGGAGCGAGCTGGGCCACCGCTTCCCGCAGCTCCCATTGGCCGGGAATGGTGAACTGTGGCCACTGGGAGCTGTGAGCGGCCATTCCTGCCGACGCTCAGGTAAACAAAGTGTCTCGCGGCCCACCAGGGGCTTACCCTAAACAAGCCATGAACCGAGTTTGGGAACCCCTGATCTAGTCTGACCTCTTGCACACTACAGGCCACACAGAACCTCACCCACCCACTCCTGCAATATGCCCATAACCTCTGGCTGAGAGAATGAAGTCCTCAACTCTTGATTTAAAGACTTCAAGTTACAGAGAATCCACCATTTACACTAGATCAAACCACCAAGAGACCCGTGCCTCACACTGCCAGAGGAAGGCAAAACCCCACCGTCCCCCAGG
Organism: Platysternon megacephalum; assembly: GCA_003942145.1. Classification (NCBI taxonomy): domain Eukaryota; kingdom Metazoa; phylum Chordata; order Testudines; family Platysternidae; genus Platysternon; species Platysternon megacephalum. Next base: position 1,331,277 of record QXTE01000135.1, read on the forward strand.
CTCTCTGCCAAATTCTATCCTAAACCCAAATATGGTGATCAGTGAGCCCCTGAGCATGTGGGACACCAGGGAAAGACTTTGCTATAGTAACTCAGACCCCTTCCTGTCTCCAGCTAATGGCAATCGTCAATGGGCCAGATGCCATTGCAGGCAACTTCATCATACCATCCCCTCCATAAACTTGTCAAGCTCAGTCCTGAAACAAGTTCGTATTTTCACCCCCACCGCTCCCCTTGGAAGGCTGTTCCAGAATTTCATTCTTCTGAAGATTGGAAACCTTCATCTAGTTTGAAGCCTCAATGTGCTGATTGCCAGTTTATATCCATTTGTTCTTGTGCCAATATTGTCCCTTCACTTAAATAACTCCTCTCCCTACATGTTGTTTATCCCGCTGATGTATTTGTAGAGAGAAATCAGATCTCCCATCAGTCTTCATTCTGTTAGGCTAAACAAGCCAAGCTCCTTAGGTCACCTCTCATAAGGCAGGTTCCCCATTCCACTGATCATCCAGGTAGCCCTTCTCCGTACCTGTTCCAGTTTGAATGAATCTTTCTGAAACAGAATTGCACACAGTATTCCAGATGAGGTCTCACCAGTGCCTTGTACAATGGCAATAAGACTACCCTATCCCCTACTGGAAATACCTCACCTAGGATTGCATTACCCTATTTCACAGCTGCATCACACTGACAGCTCATAGTCATCATGTGATCAACCAATACACTGTTATATTAATTTAGATGGAATATATGGGCTAAAGGTATTAACATAACCCAGTCAATGTCCAACATTAAAAAGTGTTAAACAAAGGCTTGGTATACAGAGACCTCCGGCTGCTTGCAATCATGGCACACACAGCTTTAAAAATAATTTTTATTTTTATTAAAGATACAGAAAAGAAAGAAAACCAGTTAAAGCATTTGAAATTTAAAGTATTAAATAAACCTTTAATTTTAACAACATCCCTTGTCCCTTTCCCCTTTAGCTGGAGCGAGTTTTTTAAAGGACTCCCCCCCGCCCCTGTCCTTTTTTGGGGGAAGAGAAGTTGTTAGTTGAGATGGGCTGGAGATGTTGCTGCTGCTGAACTCCAATCCTGTTTCATCTCAGTTGGAGCTGCTGGGGGTGGCAATGCCATCTGAAGCCCTCTATCTGGTCAGGATACCTCTCAGGATCAGGATGATTAAGGCCTGGGGTCCCAGGAGATGGTGGGGAAGGCAGCCACGATGGTGAAGCTCACCCCAGTAGCCTCTGTCTGTTCTTTCGTTATGTTTCTCTTTTTGTTCTTTCATACTTTCATACTTTTCCCACAAAATTTCTTTCTTGTAAGGACCCAAAAAGGAAGAAGTGGTGGATAGAATAGCCCATCTCCTCATTATTTTGTCCACCAATTAGGCCTAATATCTGACATACTAATTTTGGCTCATTATCTTCCAGCTCCACATCTTCTGTTTTTAACAAACAATGTCAACACAGTCCTTGAATCATACAAACTTGACCTTTTTGTTTAAATTAATTCAGTTATTCTGCCTCCCTTTCGTACCTTTCCAATCAACATTTTTATTATAGGTTACTGTAACATCTCATGAACTTTTACATACTTTTTACAGTTGAGCTCACAATTCAGGTAAATTCATAGGCCCAATTATCTCAACACCATCCAGGTCTCTCTCCTCTTCTGTTCTTATAAGTCCACCGCTTATAACAAAAAATCTTGTTGTTAGTCCTTAAGTGTATGACCTTGCACTTTGCACTATTAAATTTCATCCCTTTTGCATTACTCCAGTTTCCAAGGTCATCCAAATCTTCTTGTGTAATATTCCGGTCCTCCTCTGTATTGGCAATACCTCCCAACTTTGTGTCATCTGCTAATTTTATTAGCACACTCCCACTTTATGTGCCAAGGTCATGAAAGTGTTTAAATAAGATTGGTCCCAAGACTGATTCTTGAGGAATTCCACTAGTTAACTCCCTTCAGCTTGACAGTTCTCCTTTCAGCATGACCCATTGTAGTCTTCCCTTAACCAGTTCCTTACCCACCTTTCAATTCTCATATTAAGCCCCACGCTCTCCAATTTTAACTAATAATTTCCCACATGAAACTGTCTCAAATACTTTACTGAAATCCAGGTAGAATAGATCTACTGCTTCTTCCTTGTCTAGAAAATCAGTTATCTTTTCAAAGAAAGAGATCAGTCAGGCTGGTTTGGCACAATCTACCCACTGTATAACTATAAGCAAGAGTCAATGAGTTGCTCCTGAAACAGACAGACAACATGGGGTGGCATGTTGTGGAGTGGTGCCTGGCTGAATGGAGTGCTATCTGTGAGGGCAGAAGCAGGAATGTCCAGAAGCTGGGCTGGAATGCTGCTGGGAGTTGTTGCAGCTGCAAAGAACCACCCTTCTCCCTCTTCTTTATAGTCTCTCCTCCTCCGGCACACCATTACTTTCAGCCATCACTTTTACAGAGCCTAAATATATTTCCCTTCCCTTCCCAACCCCTATTTCAGTCTTTTCCCCTTCTTTTTTGTTTGAGATCCTCCTCCCCCAGCCTTTGACTTCTTCACCCTATGATGATCACCTCCACATGGAGGAGGGATGAACATGGTTCTCTCCAGTACTCATGGATGCTGCTCTTTCAGTCACACAGCAGAGACCTGACACGCTCTCAGTGTGCACTGCAGTATTCCCAGCCCAAGAAGCAAATGGCATTTCTACAGGTTGTAGTTACCACTCCACCAGTATCCCTTCTCCCATTCTCTCTATCTATATAATTATTTCTCCTCCTCAATTATCTGTCTCTTTTCTCCCCCACCTCTGTCCTAACTTCCTCTGTTTTTATTCTAGGCGGGTGCTGCTGGCAACTTTGTAGCAAAAATGGCCATCACCTTCAACTGTCATGACGACTGCAAGCTCAGAAGCAGCATCAACAACACATGTTGCATAACTAGCCCATGTAAAATGTATTCAGACTCATTTGCAATACTTCTTATTGCGCTACTGGATACAATGATTCTGAGAAAAAGTGGGATGCTTGGTGATCTCATTTGCATCTCATTACCCAGCATGCTCTTCCTCCTCAAAGCTATTTTCATAGCAGCATTGTTGTCCGAGCCCTGGGAACAAGCAGAAAGATTTGGGCATGCTTTTGGATGCATGGAGTTCTTTTCTGCTTGCTTTGCTCCCCCTTAGTAATGAAAGGCTTTGCACAGTGGTCAAAATGATCCAATTTTCCATTTTACAGTCTGTGTGGTGGGTTTTTCCCCCCCTGTAGTTTAAGTTATCAGGAGCAAATCTTGAACAAGATTACAGACATGTGAGCCTAATGTCCCTCTCTGTGAAGTGCTCAGGCCTGAAGGTTTTGATTGGGGAGTAAGAAATGAGTTTAAGTTCCATGTGATTTAAGTTAGTTTGTAGGAAGAACATATTCCAGCAAAATGGGATTGCAAGCCCGTTACTTAACAAAGGGCAAATATCCTCGATTATAACTCAGTGATATCAGCAGCTTGCTTTGCACATTACATGCTTCAACTAAGAGCACGGAACATATCTGCTCCTGTCACTATCTACATCTAAAGACTGAAATGATTTCTCTCTGTCCAATTCATTTCAAAGTGTGTAGCTTCCAATTACAAGTATAACGTGTCAGCCAGTACAAGGGTCTATAGTTTGAGCCACCGCAGTAAATTTTTGCTTTCTGGCAGTTTTACAGCATCAAAGGGTTGATTTAAGGATCACTAAAACATTTTTTTCAACCCCCATACCAAAAAGAACAAACGTGCTTCAGACATAGGACTCAAAACAACACTTAAATCACTTACGTTCTTTATTGTTTTCAAGATCTTCTTAGAAACTTGGACATAAAATTCCACTCAGGAATGATTTTACACTTTTTCAATTGACACTTTGAACAAAGGAAAGAATTAAAAAAAAAACCAGGCACATCAGTTCTGTTCACTTGAATGGCACCTCTCATCCAAAGATTACACAGCACTTCATAATTGTTAACGAGCCTCAACACCCCTTCTGAGGCACGTATTTCCCCCATTTTATAGAAGGAAAAAACTCAGGCCCAGAGATAATGACACAGAATATCTCTGGCAGAACCAGCATTAAATCCTATATCTTCAGACTCCCAGGCTTGTGCTTTAAACACAAGATCAGAACCAGGTGTATTCTTTCAAAATGAAAATACAGAGATAATGTGGGGTAAAAATTATGCACAGAGAAGTGACAAAATCTGTGGGAACAAGAGATGCTTTCTGCCCCCTTAAAAACTTTGGAGTGACAATTCCTCAGGCCTTATGCAACATGCGTCTCCAAAACAGTGCCATGGGAGCGTGCTCTAGAAGTTTATGCCTATATACCCCTTGGACAGACAATTACACCCTCCCACCCACCCACACAGGTTATTCATTTTTCTAGCAATATATCCCTTCTGACGCAGTAATACGGGCCTATTTTAGGGCCATTTCCATGACGGGCCAGCAATTGATCCTTTAGGATCCAAAAGGCCTTTCATGTTCAGATTATACCTATTTTGAGTGACAGGAATGTATACAGTGTGGTGAAACCACCAGAAATGCTGCAAATGGCACAGGCTAAAATAATCACACTAAACTGCTTTAAAAGGTAGAGAAATACTGTCAGCCTCTCTAAGGCTGAAGTTTCACATCCCCTATCATAGCAAAATGCATTCATACTGGAGTCATTGGAGCTGGCAGTACTAGGTCCCTGGGGGAGTCATGCAGGAACACTGCAGAGGGATTTCTTGGGGGCTGGCCCATGGCTGTGGAATCCTCATGCAGCAGAAATCAGGATGACGACAAATTTTACCACTCTCTGAATAAACACACATTTTTTTCCTCTCTCTATAATGGCATAATAATAGAGTGAGAGGATAGGGAATGCAGCCCTGCACACTGTAGTTTTATGTAATTTTGTTGGTGCCCAAATACCACAGTGATGGTCACAATAGCTACATATCTCTGTATAATACACTTCAGACTATGTCCAGCCCTCTAAACTTCAGAACATAAAAATGGCCATACTGGATCACACTAATGGTTCATCCAGCCCAGGATCTTGTCTTTCAACAGTGGCCAATGTCAGATGCTTCAGAGGGAATGAACAGAACAGGGCAATTATCGAGAGATCTGTCCCCTGTCACCCAGTCCCAGCATCTGGCAGTCAGAGGTTTAGGGACACCTATAGCATAGGGTTGCATCCCTGACCATCTTGGCTAATAGCCATTGATGGACCTATCCTCATTAACTTATCTAATTCTTGAACCCAGTTATAGTTCTGGCCTTCACAACATCCCCTGGCAACAAGTTCCACAGGCTGATGGTGCATTGTGTGAAGACACACTTCCTTTTGTGAAGGCTCATATTGAATATGCCATGCCTGCACTGCACTTCTATTTCAAACTATCCATGGGCCAGTGCATTTAGTATCAAACAAAGGTGGTCATAAAACAGAACTGTAAAGCTACAGCTAAAAGGTATGTTAATACATTATGATATCTGATATGTCAACGTTCATCAGCCCTTTGCAGAAGGCAGTTAAAGCTCAATATTCAAGTACTTCCTCACACAGCCAGTGATTCCAGCAACATTGCACTGAACAGCCTTTGTTGTGTTTCATTAGTGAGGAGGCATTGAGGGGTGCTGCAGATGTGTATCTTGCAAAGAACTCCGTTCCACTAGCAGGACGAAGGTACCAAGTCACGGGTGAATGACAGACAGGCAAGGTAACAGTGGAACAGTTAGCACAGCAATTAATGTTCACCAGTCCACTCTATGTCTGAACGATTATTACATTTTAAAACTCAAACCATTATTTTTGTCAGTCAAAGGCAAATACAAATCAAATGGATTTATTTTTTAAAAGGGAAACAGTCAGCCACCTACAAACCTTATGTAATAACAGTAAATGGAGTAAATTTTCCCTGAAGTCACACCAGTGCAAGCCAATGGGTATCATGGGATCAACAGAGGGAAGAACTGAACCCTAGGAGACCTGGCTGTGACTCCTAGGAGCTACAGGACAGAGGATGCAGCCTAGGAGAAGGAAGGAGACACCAAGGTGGCTGTATGCAACCTGAGACCCCTCTAGATTATGGGCTGTTACAGTCAGTCTGACCTCTGGCGTAAATCAGATCAGCCCCAGGATCTGCCTATGCGCCGCAGAGCAGCCCAGATTCTCCTGTAGTAGGTTACACATCCCCCCACTCCCATCGCCACCCCACCTTGTCCCTCCTCCGGCATCCGCCACATGCCAAGCCCTTTCAGTGGCCCGGTGCAATCCCTGGCCCCTTGTGACTTTTTTTATGCTACTGGAGCAGCATATAGGGCTAGAGTTGAGGGGGAAGAGGGCAGAAGTGGTCCCTATAACTTCAATCAAAACAGTGTAAGTTATTTACACAATTCCATTTACACATACACAAGCCTGATAAAAAGAAAAAAGGTGAGCATTCAGTCTGAGTTTCCATGCCACATTTTAGGCCTAGTCTGCACACAGATTTTGTACCAGTATAACTTTACAGTATGTCAGGGTACGTCTACACTACCCGCCGGATCGGTGGGTAACGATCGATCTATCGGGGATCGATTTATCGTGTGTAGTGTAGATGCGATAAATCGATCCCCGATCGCTCTCCCGTCGACTGCTGAACTCCAGCAGTGCGAAAGGCGGAAGCAAAGTTGACGGGGGAGCCACGGCCGTCGATCCAGCACTGCGAGGACGTGAAGTAAGTAATTTTAATTCGATCTAAGGTACGTCGACTTCAGCTATGCTATTCTCATAGCTGAAGTTGCATATCTTAGATCGATCCNGAGCAGCTGAGGCTTACAATGGAAATAGCCACTGACCCATAACAATTTGCTGTACTATCAGACACCGCTGTAAAACAACTCTACTTTCAATTGGTTTTGCCACATTTGCAGGAAAAACAGTTTACATGCTCTTATGTAGCTTTTAGCATGAGACCTCAAGAACTAAAAGTTGCTTGTGACCACTTTTCTATTAGAACACTGCCTTTGGACAGCAAAACAAAAAAATAATCAATTCAGCCAATGACATTTCTAATGAAACACAAAGGCACTGATAAAAGTGGCAGTTAACCCTGTGGTAGCCTTATTGTTCTTGATTCACAAACACTGAACACTTAAGCAACACCAGGAGAGAGAGAGAGGAGGTCTGCCATCTGTTGCTAGCGGTGACATCACCCTCTTTAGCTCAACCATTTCTTTTCAGGATTGTGTCTGCATCATTAATCAGTACCGTCCTGAGGCTGCCCCATTCAGCCAGGCCTAAACTGTCAGCACTTGAGCTCTGCGATTCAAAAGGGACCTGCCAAAATGCTTGGCCTCATTTTAAAGAGGCTTGGACCCATATCAAGATTACCTTGGACAGTGTACTCGTCAACCAGTACTGGTAGAAATACTGCATTTTACGGTATGTAATTTGAAGAATAAAGTAATCCAGGATTAAAACAATCCCCAAACATACCAAACCAGATACTGCTTTCCTTCTGTGATCAAGAACAGTCCTCGGTGCACAGTGAAATGATTTGCACCTATGCGTCTTTCTCTGCAAGCTACAAGGAAATCGATATGGGAACCACAACAAACTTCTTGTACAGAAAACTCAGCAGTTCTCAAACTTCATTGCACCGTGACCCCCCCCCTTCTGACAACAAAAATTACTACATGACCCCAGGAGGGGGGAACGAAGCCCCGCCGCCCAGGGCAGGGGGGGGAGCTGAAGCAGGCAGGGGGCATGCAACTTTAGTCCCCCCTTCCCAGGTGGGGCTCGGACTTCGGCTTCAGCCCGGGTGGTGGGTCTCGGGCTTTGGCTTCGGCCTCAGCCCTAAACCCCAGCAAGTCTACCACCAGCCTTGGCGACCCCATTAAAATGGGGTCACGACCCACAGTTTGAGAACCCCTGCACTAATTCATTAGGGAACTCTGTCATTTAGAAAGTGAATTTATCATAATTTGGTAAAAGGAGGAGAATAACCCTTACCTCTGGAATTCCCAGTGAGCCCGATCTCCCATGTGGCGATCTTTCACATTACTATTAAGTATTGTGGTAACACCTCAGAGCCACAGTCATTGACAAGGGGCCCATTGTGCTAGGCAAATATGCACAAATATTGTAAATTCTTTCTATCTAACATTGTACTTAGAGCACAGTGCCCCAATTACCATAGTATCGGAGTCTCTCACAAACTAATGTATTTATTATCACAAAGTACTTTTGTCTCCACTTTACAGATGCGAGCTGAGGCCCAAGGAGGTGAAGTGACTTGCCAAAAGTCACACAAGAAGTCTGTGGCGCAGCAGGGACTTGAAACTAGGACAAGGATTTTTACATCATGCACACTATCATCACTAGACAAACTAATAAACAGTAATAATAAGGACACTCTCTAAGGGATATTATGAAATGATGCTTTATGGATCTGGTCCATTATAACTCTGCATTTGGGGCTGGGTAAAAATAAATAAATAAATACACCTTTACCCCGATATAACGTGACCCGATATAATACGAATTCTGATATAATGCGGAAAAGCAGTGCTCCAGGGGAGCGGGGCTGCACACTCCCGCGGATCAAAGCAAGTTCGATATAACACGATTTCACTTATAACACAGTAAGATTTTTTGGCTCCCGAGGACAGCGTTATATCGAGGTAGAGGTGTAAACAGTAACGTTGGTTGAATTTTTTTTCCACACTTTTTCAAAGGCATAACAAATTCCTCCTGTCTCCCGCAATCTTTGTGGTTCCAGCTGTAGTGCTATTCTTGCTGCTCAGCTTTTTTTTTTTTTTTTGGCCTCTTTTCATTTCTGTGCGGCCAATGCCTACAGTCCCAGGACTCAGGGAAATAGGAGTAACATTGCCACAGGAGAGGTGGAAACAGTGAAGCTGCCAGAATCATGCATGCAGCAGGAAAGCAACATTCAGCATATTTTCTGAATCAGCTGCGAAAGAGGAATTTACTGTAGGGCAAAAACAGTATCAGAGAAAAAAGCAGCAAATACATAATTGATTTGACAGTGGGTCAAATTCTGCCCTGATTTCTGGACTGACTGCAAGGGAGTTGAGTTTGGCCTCATATGTCAGGAAAAGGGAGCAGGCAGAGCAATGCAGGGAGGATCACATGGTTTCATTACAGACAGGATTATCACCAACCTGGGAATGGCACTCGGAACAGGAAAACAGAAAGGGAGAAAAATTCAGGCCTTACTCAGACTCTCTGAATTTGGGATGGATTAAAACACATTTAAAGAAGAAAATGGTTTTAGATATCTGAAGGTCTTCCACACTTCACATTAGTTCATTATCTGAGTGCCTGATAATTGTTAACCTCCCAATATTCCTGTGAGGTAGAGAAGTACTATTATCCTTATTGAACAGATGGTCCTACCTGTACCATCCTTCTTCGCCTGTGAACAGTTTGATTACATAGGATAAAAGGAAGAGAAGAAAGGTTTACTTATAAGGATAACAATAATTGTTTGAAAACTATGGAAAAAAATAAGAAAGAAAATAATCATATGTAATGAAAAACTGCTGACGAACACTCTGGTTCATGGCATATGCAGAATCTCCAAAGCGGATGTTTTCTGTTTGGGAGGTTGAGGGATGAAAAGCACAAATACACCTCTATCCCGATATAACGCGACCCGATATAACACGGATTCGGATATAACGCGGTAAAGCAGCGCTCCGGGGGGGTGGAGGGAGGGGGGCTGCGCACTCCGGCAGATCAAAGCAAGTTCGATATAACGTGGTTTCACCTATAACGTGGTAAGATTTTTTGGCTCCCGAGGACAGCGTTCTATCGGGGTAGAGGTGTATATTTTTGCCCTATTTAGTTAGAAAAAGTTTAAGAATGTTGAGAATAGAGGTGGTAGGGTATTCACCGAACAATTCCAGTCATGAAATGTTACCTCAACAATTCCTCAAATCTGCTTCAGTTCTGACACAGCTGTGCAACTGTCAGTGTCAAAAGGAAGCATAAAAACAAGCTTGTTAGCTTGAGGAGATAGCTACCAAAAAAGCTAGCCAACCAGTGTTCACAGGGGACAGAATATAACCAAGAAATCCATTAGCTCCAAACATGAATCAACAGCTATATATTTAAGGAATTTCCATATTTAATTGGACTGGTGCAAGTGGCACTTTCATGACGAAACCTGCCATGGAGATTGGAATTGGAGATCCCTCATTGAAAAATAGTTTAGACGAGGGCTGTCGAGTAATTGCAGTTAACTCACGAGATTAATTTAAAAAAATTAATTGTGATTAATTGCAGTTTTAATTGCACTGTTAAAATATAGAATACCAATTGAAATTTATTAAATTTTTGGATGTTTTTGTACATTTTCAAATATATTGATTTCACTTACACCACAGAATACAAAGTGTACAGTGCTCACTTTATATTATTTTTATTACACATATTTGTACTGTAAAAATGATAAACAAAAGAAATAGTATATTTCAATTCACCTCATACAAGTACCATAGTGCAATCTCTTTATTATGAAAGCAACTTACAAATGTAGATTTTTTGGCTACATAACTGCACTCAAAAACAAAACAGTGTAAAACTTTAGAGCCTACAAGTCCACTCAGTCTCACTTCTTGTTCAGCTAAGAAACAAGTTTGTTTACATTTACAGGAGATCATGCTGCCCGATTCTTACTTACAATGTCACCTGAAAAGGAGAACAGACGTTCACGTGGCACTTTTGTAGCCAGCACTGCAAGGTATTTATGTGCCAGATATGGTAAACATTCGTATGCTCCTTCATGCTTCGGCCACCATGCCAGAAGATGTGCTTCCACGCTGATGGCACTTGTTAAAAAAACAGTGCGTTAATTAAATTTGTGACTGAAATCCCTGGGGGAGAATTGTATGTATCCTGCTCTGTAATTTTACCTGCATTCTACCATATATTTCATGTTATAGCAGTCTCGGATGAAGGAACACTTTAACTGCAGATTTAACAAAACGCAAAGAAGGTACCAATGTGAGATTTCTAAAGATAGCTACAGCACTCGACTCAAGATTTAAGAGTCAGAAGTGCCTTCCAAAATCTGATCAGGACAGCGTGTGGAGCATGCTTTCAGAAGTCTTAAAAGAGCAAGACTCCAATGTGGAAACTACAGAACCCGAACCACCAAAAAAAGAAAATCAACCTTCTGGTCGCATCTGACTCAGATGATGCTTCAGTCTGCACTGCTTTGGATCATTATCGAGCAGAACCTGTCATCAGCATGGATGCATGTGTTCCAGAATGGTGGTTGAAGTATGAAGGGACATACGAATCTTTAGCGCATCTGGCACGTAAATATCTTGCGACGCCGACTACAACAGTGCCATGCGAACACCTGTTCTCACTTTCAGGTGACATTGTAAATAAAAAGCAGGCAGCTTTATCTCCTGCAAATGTAAACAAACTTGTTTTCCTGAACGATTGGCTGAACAAGAAGTAGGACTGAGTAGACTTGTATGCTCTGAAGTTTTACGTTGCTTTAATTTTGAATGCAGGTTTCTTTGCACATCATTCTACATTTGTAAGTTCAACTTTTATGATAAAGAGATTGCACTACAGTACTTGTATTAGGTGAATTGAAAAATACTATTTCTTTTGTATTTACAGTGCAAATGTTTGTAATAAAAATAAATATAAAGTGAGCACTGTACACTTCGCATTGTGTGCTGTAATTGAAATCAATATATTTGAAAATGTGGAGAATAGCCAAAAATATTGAAATAAATGGTATTCTATTATTGTTTAACAGCGCAATTAATTTTTTTAATCACTCGATTAATCGCGATTACATTTTTTAATCACTTGACAGCCCTAGTTTAGACCCAAAGTTTGATTTACCATAAACTACTTACAGTCTGGTATGGATTGTCCTCTAGAACTAGTAGAAATGTGCTTATTCACACTTTACTACTTTGCCCTCCAAAAATGGAAACCTATCTTCCACATCTCAGCAGAGATTTGATAGCACACAAAAAAAAGCTGTCGTGAGTATGACTGGTTGCAAATTGTGCATCAATACTCTTTTTTGATGGACAATTGGGGTTTCGATTAAATGTACTTTTTGGTGAAAAACCTCTGCTTTCCAAGGGAAATGCAGTTTTTTTCCTTGAAAAACCAAACACCCAAAACCCAAAGAGTTTTCAGTTTCCATCCAAATTATTTCAGTCAAAAACTGAAATATTTAGATTTGAATATCCCAGTATGGAACTTCATGGGAGCTGCAATTTGGTTCCTCATGTCCCCATTAGCCTCTATGGGCTGCTCTCCCCAGATGGACTACATCACTTATGATGCCCCACAGCCAGGGACTCCCATGATGCAACCACCTTTCCTTACCCATGACAGGATACTGTGGTTTATCATGGGAGCTGTATTCTGAGCAGGTGGCCCAGCCTATAGAAAGGAAAGGGAGCATAAGGCACCTGAACAGCAACTCCCATGGGGCACCACACAGCAGCATTCCCAAAACAAAATATTTCAGTTTTCAATTTTTCAGTGAAAATAATAAAAAAAAAAAAATACATACATAGGGCCAGATTCTCAGTCTTAGTGCCGTTCCCTCTGTGTTGCCGGAGTGGTGCAACAAGGACACAATGTGGCTGCGTGTGGCCAGTTCAGAATTCGCCTGGCAGAGGGGAATTCTCGGCTGACACAGAGCTGGCCCTTATACCGACCTCACCCCTCCACCCTGGCTTAGGGAGCATGTGCTGGAGTAAGGGGATGGGGCAGACTTAGCTCTTGCTATGAAGATATAGCCTTGAATTTTTTTCAGCTACACTTTCACTAATTCACAAATCTCTCAACAAGGTGATCAGGCAGCCCAATTCTGACTGTTCTGGTGCCAGAGTCAGACTGCAACCAGCCCTTGAATGGGTACTCAGGGGTAAGTGTGGTATTCCTCCCCATCCGGTGTCCATCACCAGCCACTGGAGATATTTGCTGCTAGCAGTTGCAGATCAGCTACATGCTATTGTAGGCAGTCCCATCATACTGTTCCCCCCATAAACTTAACAAGCTCAGAAGCCAGTTAGGTTCCCCCACCACCGCTCCCCTTGGAAGGCTGTTTGAGAACTTCCCTCCTCTGATGGTTAGAAACCTTCATCTAATTTCAAGCCTAGACCTGTTGATGGCCAGTTTATATCTATTTGTTCTTGTGTCCACATTGGTACTTAAATAACTCCTCTTCCTCCCTGGTATTCATCCCCTTCGATGTATTTATAGAGAGCAATCATCTCTCTCCTCAGCCTTCTTTTGGTTAGGCTGAATATGCCCAGCTCTTTGAGTCTCCTCTCATAAGATAGGTTTTCCATTCCTTCATCATCCTAGTAGCCCTTCTCTGCACCTGTTCCAGTTTGAGTTCATCTTTCTTAAACATGGCAGGCCAGAACTGCACACAGCATTCCAGATGAGGTCTCACCAGTGCCTTGTATAATGGTACTAACACTTCTGTCTCTACTGGAAATACCTCTCCTGATGCATCCTAAAACTGCATTAGCCTTTTTCACAGCCGCATCACACTGGTGACTCAGTCATCCTGTGATCAACCAATACACCCAGGTCATTCTCCTCCTCTGTCACTTCCAACTGATACGTTTCCAACTTATAGCAAACATTCTGGTTATTAGTCCCTAAATGTATGACTTAGCACTTTGCACTATTAAATATATAAGGAAAATATTCTTAAAACAAACTCTAATAAGTTTTCAAGTAGCGTTTTTCTCATTTTGCCTATCTGTAAATTTCAATTACTATCGAGGGAAATATTCTTTTGTTGGTTTGTGTGTGAAGAGTGAAATCAACATATACCAACTTTCACCGATAAACATCTAATCCTTCCAAGCCTAGCTCTATAGCACATAGCTGTTTTGGCTAGCTGGAAAAATGGCCTTGCAAGAAACTTTAGAAGAGAGCTCTTGCAAGCCACCACCCCTCCGGCACAGTAAAACATACAAAACCACACGGACCAGCACTCACTTGGGTCCTATTCTTCATCCCTCACTTCCCCCTCACTCCTCTCCCCCCAGTTAAAAAAGCCATGTGTGGCAGCACATTGGTATTCAAAAGTCTTGTTTTCTTTTGGCAATTTGGTCTTGAAGTTTTACTGTTTATACAGTCAGACAATGATCATTACTACTGGTGTGAAAACACAGGCATCTGTGGTTCTGATTATGGCTAAATTCAGATTGCAACCTCAGCTGTCAACAGTTTAATGTCTCTTTCTCTCTCTCTCAAAAAAAATAGCAGCCTCTAATTATAGAGGAATTATTTTGAAACACGTCTGGAAAATGTGCACTGGACCTTTCCAGTCAGCACTACTTCTCCATGACCTTCCTGCTGCCCAAAAAGCAATGAAGCAGAAATAACTGGGAAATTCCTTGCTATGTCACTTCTCAGATTGTGCTTGCCGCTTCTCAAGCCTGTCATCACACTCGCGCTTGCTTTCAGTAATAGCTCCTGGCATGGAGTATTCTCATCTCATACCACAATATTCGCCAGCTGTCAGATACTGGCAATTTGGAGTCTAAGTACCAACACAGATAGAGATGGGGGGTAATAATGTTGTTAGTTGGGGACAAATTATTGAACTTCTAGTGCAACACCCCCCACCCCCCATTCAACTTCCCCAAAACGTCTAAGTTTGTATGTTTTTTCCCAAACAAGTGCAGGAATTGTGGTTAGGAGATGGACACCATCTGATTATAAGAATGTATTTGCAAAGATTCTTAACATCAACCCACAGTACTTAACCTCCACTGATTTAAATGGGACCTAGATACCTTTAAAAATCTGGGCCTATGTCTTTAATTGCTCTTTAAATTCTAGAGCAAAGGCTCATGCCTAATTTATACCACCACAGGGATAACGCAGGACTCACAAATACACCTGAGTCACAACTACACCACTGCTTCTTCCTTGCTTCCGGAGACAGTAATTTATTGTTGGTTTATGCCAGTAGTAATTTACTACAAATCTCTCCCCCACCCCCAGCTCCCCAGTGCTAGCTGGGCTATTATGACCAGTGAGTGGAAGGGGCAGAGCCAAGGTTCCATTCATACCCTGTCCACTTGCTGCAAGGATGAAGTAAGTGGGTTAGTAGGCCTGCTTATAGCTCTCCACGCAGTCTTGGGGCTCCAACCCACTGCTGCTACGCCTTGAATGACAGAGGAAGAAAACTGTCTCAGTCTGTCCACCCCGATGCTTGCTTTACAGGTGGCCAGGCAAGGAGAGGCCCTGTCTGCCTCTGCTCTTTAGGCAGCCTAGGAGGTGGTAAAATAGGGGTGGGTTAGCGTAGTCCCGGGCTGCTGCTCCTCTCTGGGCAGCAAAGAGGGGAATCTAGCCAAGATAAATATGAACATAACAGGTAATTGGTACGGTAAATACTGTATCTTCCAAAGGCAGCTTAGAGGCTGTAACCTTCATTTGGCCTTGCTGGACAGGCAGTGGATTCTGAACAGCAAAGGGAAGAAAGCACCTAGGTTCCTTGGTGACAGGTGCATTATCCATACCACAGGTAGATGATAAATTAGCTAGACCTTCCGGGCTCTCCCCTCAAGTGTCAGTTAAGAAGATTTTATAACACACACACCAGATAGAACTGTCAGAACGTGAAGCGTCCAGATACTCAGTGATCAGACTGACAACTGTATCGGCTTCTCTTTCGCTTGGCTAGCTCCAGAGATGAATCAAAGTCTCTGTCATCCAGCAGCCATCATTAAAATTTTGTGATAACGAGCATCTTTAGTCAGTAGCTACACAGTCATCCCTTTCAGTTCCTGCTTCTGTACCAAGGAAGCCGAAGTATCAGTCACATTCTTCTTTTGACAAGTTTACCAGAGGCTCGCATTACTGCTTGCCCATCTGCTCTTATGACACTTTCGAGCATTCTTCATGTTCTCCGCATCTCTAGCACACTTTCAGCTCATTTAACAAAGCTTATGTTAAGCTGCAAGCACTGAATGAGCCAATTTGCTCTCTCTCGCCAAAAAGGGATTTTACAGCAACCTGGTTTTTCCTGTAAGGATGCTGAACTCCTCTTTCTCAAGCCAAAAAGTAAGAAAAGGCTACAAAGCAATTCCACAACATAAATATACGCTCACTGACTGAACGGCTCTACACACACACACGACCAACAGCAAATCAAAAGGGGTGGGGGGTGCTTTGAGTGGACCCCCTACCTAGTAATGTTAGCACACAACTCCAACAGAGTTGGGTCCCACTGATCAGCGCTCTGCTTCTAGAAAAGGCCAATCGGAGCAGAAAGTTGATCAAAGGACTGCTCCCTGTTCTTAATTAACCACTCCCAATATTTGCTGTCCTTTAAAAATAAAGTTCTCAGTTTTCAGCTGAGATGCAATTTGCATTACCGAGCAGAACAGCCTGATGTGTATAAATGTACATTAAGAGATATTATGAATTGTATTTTGCATATAGGTAAATAATTTTACTTATCAAATACATAATACAATAAAGAGACAATATTTTAGCTGTGACAAAGTCAGGCCGGACAGCTACAAGAGGGTCTTGGAAGGTTGATATGTTAGCTCTAGAATGTTAAAGGCCCTTTTCCCTACAAGCTGAGAAGGGGTTACCTCAATATCAATTAGGGACACCTGATCCCAATTAAGGGCTGCCTGAGGCCTTTAATCCCCTCCTCTGGGCAGAAAAGAGGGGAAGAGAGAGACAAGCTGCTGCCAGGCTAGTGGCAGTAGGGAAATAAGCTGCTCCAGGGAGAGAGTCTGTGCTCCTTTCCATAGAGGAAACAGCCAAACCTCAGTGCCTGTTGGGGAAGGACTGACATCCCAGGGCAATCAACAGGGCGACACCCTGCACCAGCGAGGAGGCAGCGAAAGGTACCCCTCTAGGGGTTTTTTGTTCACGAGACTGTTTCCTTTTTGTTTGGTGGAGGATCACCTCTTAGGTCGACCCTCAGGCCTACCCTGAAAATACAACCCAGGGAGCACAGAAGGGGGAAGGCAAACCCTGCCCTGAGTGGGGCTGATTACCCCAGGCCCGCCATCACCAGAGGGGAAAACGCTAAGTTAGGTGAGACAGAGGAGGAGCTTTGCTACAGAACGTATAAAGTACACATAAGGTGGACACAGAAAAGGTTCATCACACAACCTAAATTCTGTATTTCCATCAATGATATTTTGGGTGCCTCATTTCTCAACCTTAATGTTGCATGAAGATTAGTTTTTGCATGGAATACCCGCTTTCCCCTCCCCCCCCGCCCCCCCCAGTCTATGTTTTCAACAATGATTCTGGATGACTCCGTTTCTGAGTCTCATAACTGAGACCCTTTAAAAGGGCCTGCCTTCACTTCTGAACCTCAGGCCCCTTTAAATTCTTTCAAATTGAGTACCCCAAACCATTAGTTGCTTTTGAAAATGTACACACAAGAGTGCATGCATGCGTACACACATGGTGTAAATACAATTCATATTAAGCGTCTACAACTTTCAATCTCCAACTGAAAACCTCTTTTCTGTGTCAACTTCAAGAAGATAGCTAAGTTTTACATTAAGAAAATGACTATTTTGAAAGAACCATTAAGAAGTGGGCACATCATGACTGAGTAACCATGTTTCAAAAGCACTTAAGTTCCTTTGTCTTTTAGTGGGACTTAGGGTCTGTAAGTGACTCTGGCACTTTTGAAAACTGGACTTAGGCTTCTAAAGTCACTAAGCTGCTTTTGAAAATTTTATCTGGCATCTTATTGCTTTGTGTCTTCACCCCGTTCTCCATATGGTTAGTGACTCACACCCATTGTGTTACGCCTAAATTTAGATTATATGTAAACCACCTAGTACTTTTTGGTGCTGTGCTAATAATCAGTAAAATATTAACATTAATATAGAATATCTGAGTTAAGGTTTGCACTTCTGTCCTCTTGAATGTGTCATTATGATAGTGGGCTGAATCCTCAGGTCTGGCCACCTTTTCGACTCCTAGGTTGTACCAGGTATGTGGTCATATAGAGTACAAGTGCTGATAAAAGCCATGGCAGCTAGAATGCTCCCCTAGGGACTGCGCTGCTGGCTGGAGATCCCTGAGTATAGCACACTCTGGCCACGCCCCCTTCTGCGTAGGGGGTGGAACAGGTGGCACAGACCTGGCTCTGATGGCTTTACCCGATCCTGGGGCTCCTCTACATTAGGGAAATCCTCCAGCAGTCATGTTAGGGGAGCTCAGTCATGTTGGGGAGATAGAACTAGAGGCTAGGTTCTGACCTATGCTTTTTAGTTACATGAAGATAAACCATTTCTCAAATAATGCAGTAAATCTTTACTGATTTCGGACCAGATCATGAGATGTGACTTCAAGAGGAGTTGCAGGTGCTCAGCATCTCTCAGGATTTTCCTCTAAGGGCCAGATTTTTAAAAGATATTTAGGTGTCTAGGTGGATTTTCAAAAGCACCAAGGCACCTCTAAGCCACAAGCCATTAAAGATTCACTGAACAACAAAATCCATCAATCAGAACAAGTGAATAAAACACGTTAAGTTGTTACACAGGTTTCTAAGCTTGTAGGGAAAAACGCTAGTATGACATTAACTTTGTCATCATGTAACTGAAGACAATCTGCTTCATGCTCCATTCCAGATTTACACCAGTGTAACTGGGAGAAGAATCAAACCTGGCACCATAATCCATACACACAAAAGGACTAGAGCTGATTTTGCACATGGTACCTTGACAACATTTAAAAAAACGGTAGTAAGTGGAAGCAAGGACACAGAGTAGCCAATTGTGACTGCTCACATGCTGAGGAGAGAGATCTTCTCAATTCTGTTTCAAAACAACTGAAACAGCCCTAGTCTATCACTACCACAGAAATTTACCAAACATTTATAATTAACAAAATATGCTCAAACATATTACACTCCAAAACAAAACGGATCTCCAAGCTACCAAAGTACTCAATGACAGAGGGAGACATACGGACAGCATTTGTCTACAATATGAATCTACAATGTGTGTCAACAACAGGGCAACTGAACCTGAACAGGTTCTAACCAGGATTTCTGAAACAGTGTGAAACATGTTTGTCTTTGGCTGTACTTACAGCTAAACCACACATAGCATCAGTTCAGCTGCAGCTGTTATTGAAACCTGTGGTCAGTGATAGGTAAATTTCACAGTGTAGGCACTATGGGGATAGGATATGATACAGAAGCTAAAATAAACTGATGCCAGAGATTATACCCAACTGCAAAATGGAAGAGACACTGAAAAGCTATATGGCCAAGGACAAATGCAGTCAAGAAATCCCAAGTACTGCTGGAAGGATCCCTAAAAGTGATTAAGTGATGTTCAGGCTTCAAGAGAACCAATTAAGTCTTCTCAAGCCATAGAAGTAAAGACAGAGAGAGAGATCCTTCCCAGAAACCAGCACTGAAAGCTACACTATGAGAGAATTTGGAGCTTCTATCAGACAGAATTCAGGGCCAGCTCCTCAGCTGATGTAAAGTGGCAAAGCTCCATTCAAGCCAATGGAGCTCCACTGATTCATACTAGTTGATGAATTGGTCTTCTATGTCAAAACTGTCAATGAGTTACCAAAAACAGCAATGTACTGTGCTTACCAGGAAAAAAAAATGCTGGCTATATAAATCAAAATTCAAGACTGAGGTATAAAACCCACATACTTTCTCTTTTTCATGACTTCCCAAGTGTTATACAATGAGTAGGACAGCATGCAATTTCCAAAACCTGGCAGGACTGACTAATTTAGGGAATTAGTAACATATGGAGATTTCACTTCAAGTCAGGCCTAGTTTATTAGTGAAAGGTCAGTATCATGTGATGGGTGTTGGTGGCCCCCATAGTAGGAACTGGATATCTCCCCCAGTGACAAATCAACACATGTCCACATCACATAAAACCCCACCAGAAGTGATACAAACTGTTAGATTTGAGGATAACTGCATAGGTCAAGGACTATACGGGCATACAGAATGACCATCTCCCAACAGAGATGTGGTCTTTTCAAGACAGGACTGAGGCCCATTGTGGGGGCAGTATTTTGGTGGGAATCATACACTACTACAAGCTATCCTGTCCCTATTGTGTGGACAGATGAATTTGCTCTCCAGAGCTGTCCCTGCAGCAGAAAGAGTGAAATTCAGCTCAAAACGTATTTGTAAAAACCACACAGGATATCTCAATGTCAACAGAATGAAACATCTTGGCCTTAAACATTTTAGAAGCAGATGTACCAATTTTGCCATCTGACTTCAGAAAATGGGCTTCACAGGTTATATCACTTATGTAGATAACAAATGCACGTATGCAGTTTCCAACATTCCTTTATTCCCAGGCTTGTGGTGTCCTGGAAGAGATATTCATAAGAGCATAAGAATGTCCATACTGGGTCAGACCAAAGGTCCATCAAGCCCAGTATCCTGTCCTCTGACAGTGGCCAATGGCAGGTGACCCAAAGGGAATGAACAGATAGGTTATCATCCAGTGATCCATGCCCTGTCACCCAATCCCAGCTTCTGGCAAACAGAGGCTAGGGACACCATTCCTGCCCATCCTGGCTAATAGCCATTGATGGAGCTATCTCCCATGAATCTATCTAGCTCCCCATTCCAGAGGTTGACAGTGCGTTGGTGAAAAAATACTTTCTTGTGTTTGTTTTAAACCTGCTACCTATTAATTTCATTTGGTGGCCCCTTGTTCTTGTATTTTGAGAAGGAGTAAATAACACTTCCTTATTTACTTTCTCTATATCACTCATGATTTTATAGATCTCTATCAGATTCCCCCTTAGTCGCCTCTTTTCCAAGCTGAAAAGTGCCAGTCTTATTAATCTCTCCTCATATGGAAGCCGTTCTATACCCCTAATCATTTTTGTTGCCCTTTTCTGAACCTCTTCCAATTCCAATATATCTTTTTTGAGATGGGGCGACCACATCTGCACGCAGTATTCAAGGTGTGGGCGTACCATGGATTTATATAGAGGCAATATGATATTTTCTGTCTTATTATCTATTCCTTTCTTGATGATTCCCAACATTCTGTTTGCTTTTTTGACTGCCACTGCACATTGAGTGGATGATTTCAGAGAACTCTCCACAATGACTCCAAGATCTCTTTCTTGAGTGGTAACAGCTAATTTAGACCCCATCATTGTATATGTATAGTTAGGATTATGTTTTCCAATGTGCATTACTTTGCTTTGTAAAAAGTCTATTTTGCATAGAATAAGCAAGTTTTATTGGACATATTTTTTCAGCTCTATTGGCAAGTGAAATAAAAGTGTACTAAGGGTGGGGTCTGAGGCCCCACCAGGAATACTGTCCTCTCCCTTTGCATGTTGTAATGGGTAGAAATAATTAAAAGAAAAAACTTGGTGGCCATCTTGCAGGAAGGATTGGGATTTAACTCCCATCTTCCACTTCTATTGCCCCAAGATTTGTGTGTTCCCTCCAGAGGACTAGTGGGCTGGGGGATGCCATGGTGATAAAAGACAAGTCCTTAGGAAAGGAGGTTGGAGAGTCGAGCAGGATTTGGGAGTACTGAGGCCCTGGACAGAAAGGAGCAGCCAAAGTGGAAGGGGGTAGGGGAGAAGAGAAGAAGAGAGACTTCATCACACAGTATAAATGCTCTTCTCTAGCTTCAGCACTAGCCTATGGCAACACCATTTACTTCAATCACCCTGGAAAACAGCAGGTCTATTTGTCTCTTTCACACACAACAGCACTTTTAAGACTAATTTCCAGCGATTTTCTACAAACAGCTATAAACCCCCCAAAAAGAGAACCAAAAAAATGATTTCACATAAGTCCCAAAAACAATTTTAGTAATAACATAGTGTTATTTTCTGGCAGTCTTATATTAGGGATTAAATTCACACATTTTATTGTTGGCTCTTCTTGTATATCTTAACCTTTTGGATGCCACACTCTCCTTGCTAGGGCTGAAGGCAATTTATTTTTTAGACGTGATAAGATCACCAGATTCTCATAAGCCATACAAATGCAGCTTCACTGTATATATTGTATTGCTGTGCTTTCAGGGAGACTTTAAAGGGACAGGTTCACCAGTACACCCTGGTGGCTTTGCAGTGATGCAAAGCTGCTGCAAACCCAATTTAACTGACCATCTAAACGGGGTTTATGACTGTTATGCATGACCAGAACGGCACAAAACAGCTGGAGCTTCTCAATGTAATTGGCCCCAGGGAATCAACATTCCATAGGAAAATGTTATGAGATTTAATGATGGTCATTCAAGGACAACATCAGCTTCAAACCTAGTCTTTTTGAAAGCATGAATTACAACAATGACACCACATAGTTCTTTTCATCAGCAGATCTTGAAGTACTGAAGAGTAGTAGTTCAAAGTACTACACCTACCTAAACCCTCCTGCCGAATGTTGTGATTTTCCAGACACATTTTCTTATTTTAAAAAAAAAAAAATTACTCTCCCTGCTTCACACTACATGAAAGACTTACACAAAAAAGACCTCTGGGACAAGGATAGCATGGCTCTGTGATTGTTTCCCCCAGGCTTTGTATGATGGTTGTTTTTGGATAAAGATATAAAATGGAATTAACCAACTACATGCCTATCATTATCCAGGTCACTTAGCTTGTGTGTTGTAACCCAGTTTACCTCCCTATTTTTGTCTTTTTAGACTGGAAGGCTAATAAAGAGGAAACCGTCTCTCAGTATGCTTTTGGACAGACAGGTAACAGAGCCCCTCATCCTGATCCATCCCACTGTTCCCTACTGCAATAAAAAACAACGATGAAACAGCACTTCCAGGCACAGGAGATGTTAAATTCCAGCCTTTAAAACTAGAGAGCAATTTGTGAAACTGAAATGCTCTCCTTTTTCACAATCAGGGGAAAGCATCAGTATTTGGCACTGAAATACTGTTTCTAAAACCTACCTCTTAAGCAGCTTTACAATAAACATGAAACCCCTCTTTAATATGACAAGAATTTGAAGGATGTGAACACCAAGGAGATGTTTAAGGTAGTCAAAGTATAATGAGAAGTAATAGGATGAAGTTAAGGAAAAGGAGCATTTTGCTTAAATCAGGGGAAATTTCCTAAGGGTGAAGTTGATCAGGCCCTTGAAATGACTGAGTCACTGAAAACTGGACTGAACAGAACATTGAATAAATGGGAGGGAACAATCCTGCTCTGGTTCCAGAGGATGTGTTAAATGATCTACTATAACCTTTTCATCTCCAATTGTAGAGGGGCAAATCCTGAAGCCCTTTTTGAGGACCCTGTCCTGCAACTGCATCCACGGGTTAATCCTTGCTCCTGCATAGAGCCCCATTGACTTCTGTAGGGCTCCCAGGGATCTGAGCGCAGGATTTGAGATTTAGACCCTATTCAGTCATTACTCAGGAAAACTCACATTGAAGTCAGTGAGTCAATGAGAATCTTCCTGATTAAAGGTCTGACTAAGGGCAAGATCTTGCCTCTAATGGAAAGGATCACAAGAAGGGAGGAAACTCCATGAGACTTCCCTTGTGGAATTTTCTTCAGACCTTTGCACTGGGGATGGTAGAATCTTTCCCCCTCCTCTCCAATAAATCAGCTGGAGGCTTTGACTCCAGAACCTGCCCAAAGCTTCAAGAGATATTTGTCTCCACAATGATTCCAGGATCTCCAGCTGCACACTCCTGTTTATTATCCTACCCACAATTGCTCCTAGATCTTCTCTGCCCCTAAGGGTAATTCCATATGTGACCCAAGGACCTCTTGATGCCAACTGGCAGAGGGGTATATAGGCGTGCAAGGATCCCATGAGTTCAGCACAAGGGGTCATGTAAGGTCTCTACTGAAAGCCTGTGTCACACTTGTCGTCATAATCACTGTGAGATGTATGTACAAAAAATATGTGAGGAGTTATGTGTATATACTAAAAATTATGTTCTCTAGGTCTGTAGTGAAAAGGTCACAAAGTTAGTGTCTTGAAACAAACTTCTCTAGACAGGGGTGGGAGACACTTCTCTCTCTAGCAGACCATTTTGTATTGTGTGTCATATAACAGAAGTCTATTAGCATATTAAGTAAAATGCTAATGAATTGCTGGCAGAGACTTCAGAAGAACTTTAACAGGAAGAGGTAAACAATGAGGAAGGAGGAGGAACCCTATTTTCAGGTGGGCATCAAAGGTCAGTTCTGGTATATTTGGGTGTCCAGAGATACATCTTTGTCATCCTTCCATCTGTGCAGACAAGCTTCTAGCAGGCTTGATCTTATGAAAGTGGGATCTTGGCCAATCTGCTTGACAATGCTGGAAAAGGACAGAGGGTAAGCCATCTTATAAGATACAAGGAGGTAAGTGAGGTAAATTTAGGCTCTAGAAAGTGTGGAATGATTGTTTTATATGTAGCCATTTGTTTCCAATATTCTTACTTACTATCACTTGAATCTCTGTTCTTTGATAAAAAACGGTTACTCACCTTTGTAACTGTTGTTCTTCAAGATGTGTTGCTCTTATCCATTCCAATTAGGTGTGCGTGCACGGCCGTCGGAGAATTTTTACCCTAGCAACACCCGGTGGGTCAGCTGTGGAGCCCCCTGCAGTGGCGCCTTCATGGCGCTCGATATATACCCCAGCCGACCTAGCGCCTCCTCAGTTCCTTCTTGCCGGCTACTCCGACAGAGGGTAAGGGGGGCGGGTTTGGAATGGATATGAGTAACACAGCTCGGAGAACAACAGTTACAAAGGTGAGTGACCGTTTTTTCTTCTTTGAGTGCTTGCTCATATCGATTCCAATTAGGTGACTCCCAAGCCTTATCTAGGCGGTGGGGTCTGAGTGAAGCAACGTGGATTGTAGGACCACTCTACCAAATGCCGTGTCATCTCTGGCGTGCCGGACGATGGCATAGTGCAAAGCAAAAGTGTGTACCGAGGACCAAGTTGCGGCTCTGCAGATCTCCTGTCTCCCTCGCCGACGAGGCCTGGGCCCTTGTGGAGTGAGCAGTGAGGGGCGGGGTCGGTACACCGGCCAGATCATAGCAAGTGCAGATGCAGGACATGATCCATGAAGAGATCCGCTGAGAGGAGACAGGGAGGCCTTTCATCCGGTCCACCACCCCAATGAAGAGCTGGGTCGTCTTCCTGAACGGCTTCGTACGCTCAGTGTAGAAGGCAAGGGCCCTACGGACATCAAGGGAGTGCAGGCTGGAGAGTGGAGCAGGACTTGGGAGTACTGAGGCCCTGGACAGAAAGGAGCAGCCAAAGTGGAGGGGGGAAGGGAGAAGAGAAGAAGAGAGACTTCATCACACAGTATAAATACTCTTCTCTAGCTTCAGCACTAGCCTGTGGCAACACCATTTACTTCAGCTGCAAAAGTATCCGGGGTAGACGGCAACTGGACCTCAATCACGCTGCGTATCGGGGATTCCAGGGGTACCGGACTCAACGGCTCTCCCCTCAGGGCCTGAGTCAACGGTGCCGAAGCCGTAGGCTGTGCCACTAGATGCTCCCCTGCGGGATGCGTCTCCATGGGCAGTTCCAGGGAGTCTGGTCTCTGTGGAGGTGGGCCACCCTTTTCCGGCTTCCGGTGCCACTTCTGGCTGGGAGAATGGGAGCAGCGCCGGGCCGATGATGTTGGTTGCAGTGCCGGGGAGCGTCGGTGCTGCGGGTCTCGATCAGAGTCCAACCGCGGTGCCACTCCTACTGCTGCCGCCGGGGCGCTGTGCACCGAGGCGCTCAGTGCAGGATCTAGGCGCGCCACAGGAGGTTGAGGGCTAAGAGCTACCTCCATGAGGAGCTGCTTTAAATGAAAGTCCCGCTCCTTCTTAGTCCAGGGACGAAACCCTTTGCAGATCCTGCACTTCTCTGCTTGATGAGACTCCCCCAGACACTTCAGGCAAGAGTCATGGGGGTCGCCCGTTGGCATGGGCTTAGAGCAGGGCTTGAATCCCGAAGCCTTGGGCATGAGCCCAAGAGAAGAATCGGGGAGGAGGGGAAAGACCCCCCCCCCAACCCCACTAACACTAAGTAAATCAACTAACTATAACGATCAACTATTAACTATTAGGTATACACTAGGGAGAGTGGAGAACAGCGAAGCAGGACTCCACAGTTCCAACGACCATCACGGGCGGTAAGAAGGAACTGAAGAGGCGCTGGGTAGGCTGGGGTATATATCGAGCGCCATGAAGGCGCTACTCCAGGGGGTTCCACAGCCGACCCACCAGGTGTTGCTAGGGTACAAATTCTCCAACGGCCGTGCACGCAGCGTACACACACCTAATTGGAATCGATATGAGCAAGCACTCGAAGAAGAATAAAATTATTCTTGTTTTCACTATAAACCACTGTAAGTGGTGGGTGTGGAGCGGAGTGATGATCCCGAGGTGAAACTAGTACACTGGTGTGTAATTTTCCTTTGGAAGTAGAGAATCAGAGTTGTGTAAGTGCTCAGTGGAACAGGGGCTGGGCACTCCATAGGGTCACTTGGAGAACTTGGAGGTTGATATGTATGTATCGCTAACCTCTACAGCGAGAGCAAGGCCTGGAAGGTGGTGCTTCTGTTGCCAGAGGCTGGTGGAGTCAAGAGCTGAGCCATAGCAGGCACAAACTAAGGGCAGGTGGTAGCAAGGTGCCTCACATTACCCTGGTATCCCTGGTTAGTGCCACATCATAGTTTGGAAGAATTCTGCTGAAAAGCTTCAGCTGAAATGCTGCTTCATTAGTTTTCAGTAGATTCTCAGCAGGATTGGCAGGAGGGATGACATATGTAGCACACCTGCCACTCCCCCAATGTATGTGTGGCTCTCTCTAGGAGCTGGGATGAGTGCCACATATGCAGGAGTAAATCCACACACAGATCAGGGAGTCGTGCTCCAGTCCTGAATATGGACCTCAGAGCTAGTCCCTATGATTCTAAGAAACATCTCAAAGAGTGTAAAACTGTTTTAAGGCCTGACAAACCCTGCCCCACATATTTATAAATGATTTTATTAATATTAGAGTATTGCAAAGCCCCAGCTAGAACTCAGGTAACACAACAGTTGAGTTCAGTTAAAAATAATGACTGGTCTACAGATTAAAATATTACAACATATTTGTAGTTCTAACAAAATACAGACTCTTCCACAACACACCTAGAGCCAGCCAACACCTTGAAAAATTAGGACAAAACATCCAACAGCTTTTCAGCACTACAGGTTATTCCCTAACCAGGACTGGATGGATTGCACCATAAAATGTCAACATCAAAACAATATTGAAAAAATAATTACAGACAGTGTTAGTGTTGTAAGCTGATAAGGACCAGATGGTCTTTTGTATTTATGGTTTGCTTTGTGCATACAAATGCTTTTGGGATCTAATTAATCTCCTACAAAACTCAAACTGGGTAATTACTATCATTATCCCCTTTTCAAATAAATCTGAAGTCTAAACTGCAATTAAGTTTTTTATCTTACAATTCATATCCACAGATTTTAAGAATTGTTCTTTTCACAAAATTACTTTCAGTGACTGATGTAAATAAAGTGCAAAAACTTAAAATACAATTTTAAAAAAGGATCCCTTCTGTATAAGGGAAGATTGGCTACATGACTGTAAGTGCTTTCCAAATAAGTGAGGCTTTAGTGGTGGATACACCTGATTTTGCCATCATTACTCATGTTGAGTGGTACTTTATTCCTATTGGTAAAATCCAGAATCAGGTTGTAATTAAGGTTCAGTTTTTAAGCTCCGTAAGGGAAAGCTGCTGAAGAATTTATATGGAGAGACATATAACTACTCATATACACAATGCGATAATCTTTTACAAGGTATGAAGTGGCAGTGATTGTAATTAACTTTTGACTCTGCCCCAATAGGCAACACACAGGTTGATGATGGGCTATGAAAGAGTAGCGGTGCAAATAATAAGCAAAGAATGTCATTTTTATTGGTTTCTTGCCCTCAGGACAGCTAATCACATGACAAAAGTATCATACTACAGAAAAACTTGACATTGTAATAATGTGAACCAGTGAACTCATTTAATGGAGAATTAATCAAAATCTGTCCAAAAATAGATAGTAGATAAGATGACAATGTTACAAGTTAATCACACTCCCCTGACCTACATAAATTATTATAGGTTACTGAGGGGTCAGAATCCTTCCTTTTGCAAGGCAAAAAAACAGCAAGTGGTAATCATCAGAAACAGTTGTTCCGGCCACTAAGGTGACCAGACATTTTCAGGGACCCAAAGCATTCTGTTTTTGCTGCTGAAATGTATATAATTTACACCTCTGCTTCTGTAAAGACTGTTTGCCATCTGAACACTGAAATCAACCGGAACACTGAGCTAAAGTGATACCATATGGTTCATTTTATCATGGCCTTTCTTGTAACATTAACCACTGTTGTAATGGTTTCCCTAGCTGTGTTCTTGTGTGTGTTCTCCTCCGACCCCACCCCACCACCTCCACTGCTATTATTTTGAGGGCATATGCTAGGAATTTGTTTTTACTTTGCTGATTCAGGGGAGACTTCTTTTAAGTATTATTTATTATCTGTTAAGTGCTGATTTAAATCACCTTTAAAAAAAAAATCTTTGATCATTTGTGCTATTGCCACATTATATTAAAATATATACCGAACTAAATTATAAATGCGGTGGGTTTTTTTTTCAAATGTCACTATTAGAGTAGGGTATCTTATTTTAATTTAACACAACTGCCATAGGCAAAAAACAAAATACTGAAAATTAAGTCCCTGATCATGCAAACACTCAAAGCAGGTACATAACTTTATTTACATGAATAACCCCATTGACTTCAACTCATGCTTAAGGGTAGTTAAACTCTGGAGTAGGCTTCCAAGGGAGGCTGTGGAATCCCCATCACTGGAGGTTTTGCAGAACCGGTTGGAGAAACACCAGTTAGGGATGGTCCTGGTTTACTTGGTCCTCCATCTGTGCATTGGTCTGGACTTAATGACTTTTTGAGGTCCTTTCCAGCCCTACAATTCTATGATTTCTATGTGCTTATGTATAATCCGTGGATACAACTGTATTTGTATTGAAGCTTTCCCTTGGTGGAATAAAATGTTTGGCACTGCCAAACAAAATTGCTTTAGTGTTAACAAGGAAAAGTTAATTAGACTTCCAGTACTGTAACAAAGTTATTGGGATTTTTTCTTTTTCTTTCTTTTTTTGTTTTAGTGCATACAAGCCATATTTTTTCAAATATAAGAGTCCCTAAATCCATGTTTAAGGCACCTAAGGATGAGATTTTTGAAAGCACCTTGGTGACTTAGGGGTACAAGTACCTTTGACCTCAAACTACAAACCCTGAGGAAGGAGTACAGCCTGGTCAAAACATTTCAGCTTTCTTGGCATGAGAGAATTCCATTTTGGATGGGGCGTTGATACAACCGTAGCCCAGACTATTTGCTTATCAGTGTGTTTTAGTTTGTTGTTCTTTTCACAGTAAGGATGTTAATGAGGCCTTGAACTTATCTTAGTCAGCACAGATGAGCATTTTAAGTGTGAAACTTCTTAGCAGAAAAAAAAATCTGTATCAGATATAATAAAGCAGTAAAATAAGGCTAAAAATAAATAGCAATAATTACAATGACCCAAGGAACCAGAATCTCTGACCTCAGCAAGCAACGTCCCATATTTGCAGAGCAGCAACAGAAACTCCTTATATGCATCGAGAGGTCTTTTCAGCCATTCAGAGACAAATACATGTGTGTGTGTGTGTGTGTGTGTTATATATAGTAGCTAATTTGCTGATCCTCAATTAAGAAATACACCACATCAAAATCCAGCCCTGTCATGGCTCCTGTCTACCTGTGCATTGTATTGTGTTGCTTGCTTGCTAGATGTTTTTGGTGGGTGAGGGAATTTCATTCTACATGAAAAGGATTTCTGGTTATTGGAAGTTTATAGCCGAAACTCTTTTTCCTAACATCAAACTCAATTGTCCTGATAGTGGCATGGCTTGCAGACGGCAGTACAGTTGTGCTGTGTCCAGAACAATAATTGACTTGACAGTCCATTTTTTAACTGGGGGTTGAAATATCAAATTGGTTCAGCTATTAATGCTGATGCTGCAGCATTCTCCCAGCTTGCCTGTTTTTTTGTATGACAAGCGGATTTGTGATCACACCATCATTAATGAGGGCCCCAGCTGCAGCAAAAGATTGCCTTGGTCATGGATTCAGGAAGTTGTGCTTCAGAAAATAATACAGCACAAGAGGGAAAAATGGGTCAAAAAGACAAGAGTCAGAACAAGGAATGACAGGTGCTCCTGCTTCAAAGACCAGAGCATTACCAGTTTCATAGATTCAGTAATCTAAGTCCCTGCCTTAACTCTCCATTCAAACTCCCGCTGGTGCTAAACTTTGGATAAATAGATATCCAGAACTGGAGCATTAAAAGTACACACCTCTCATATGGCTTCATTTAACTTAATAATAAAGATTACATTTAAATGGTACTTGTCACCTTGAAGGGTCCAAAAGTGTGTTTAGGCCTTGAATCTGGAAAACAGCACACATGCTAAAGTCCATCCATAGTCAGCAAAGCACATACTTAACTTTACGTGTTTCCCCAAAGCGCTTTCTGAAGTGTGGCTTAGATAGACAGATAGATGCAAATAGGAGTAGCTATTACTGATTGTGGCAGTTCTCTTATTAAGGGGTGATCACACAAAGAGCACATTACATATGCTATGTAGGATATCAGCAGGTTCCTGGATAAAACTTAAGAAGTCGTGCTTGATCTTCTAAAGCCATATATGACCCCAGTTGCTTGAGACACCACTTCTCTCCCTGTAGGGTACTTCAGTTACAATCATCTGAAGCAACTGTGATCAGCTGAGATGCCCAAGCTAGACCCCTACTTGCTCCTCATTCAGACCAGTGGAGGGCTTGCTGGCCATGTATTCTTGGATAAGGAGTCTGCGACCAAGAAATTCACATCCCCTTCTTCCCCTTAGTCCAGTGGTCCCCAACCTTTTTCATCTGGCGGGTGCCAGACGACGAGCCACGGAGGACTGTGGTGACGGACGAGCATCCGCCGACATGCCGCCGACAAGTGGCATCATCCAGAGGTGTTGCCGCCGAAATTCGGCAGCATTTCGGCGGATGCTTATCCGCCAGCCAGTACGCAGGCGCACTTAGACGCCCCGGCGGGCGCCATGGCGCCCACGGGCACAGCGTTGGGGACCCCTGCCGTAGTCTATCAGAACCTGGATTTGGTGACATTCAGGACATGCTGTAAGTCTTGCCTGTTTCCCTAAGACTTTTAGGGGTTTTCCCCGTTTCTTTTTTAAGAGCTTCCCCGTCTTTTTTTAACATGGTTTTGATTACTGCTTTTGTAATGCACCTAGAGAACTTATGACCGGCACAACTGGGAGAAAAAACTAGGAATCCTTCCAAATAAAAGTAGCTATGTAGTTTATCCTTAATAACCCTAGATCATTATTGTAATTATTAATACATGTATGTATTATCAACAATACCACCTACCAATTTAGAAGTAATGAGGAATACTGTAACCAATAAAAAATAAATAAATAGGGAATTTTGGGAAGGCAACACGTAATTACTCACAAGATACAAAAGACACTTCAGCCACCCTTCTCCTGCAAAACATAACACAGGATCTTTAATGATCATGTGTGAGCAGGACCTTAAGTATAAGTTTAATCTAAACTGGAAAAGTGGGGATGGAATCTGATGGATCCTATTCCCTTGTTCCCTTAATTATAATTATTTATGTTACCATAGTACCTAGGACTTCATTGTGTGAAGCATTACCAGATGTTAATATTTTCCATCGGCTGGACAGTGCTGACTGACTGTTATGACAAGGAGCAGAATCAATGCATGGACTAAATAAGGAAGTGTGATTTACTCCTCATAACACAAGAACTAGAGGTCACCAAATGAAATTAATAGGCAGCAGGTTTAAAACAAACAAAAGGAAATATTTCTTCACACAATGCACAGTCAACCTGTGGAACTCTTTGCCAGATGATGTTGTGAAGGCCAAAACTATAACAGGGTAGACAAATTCATGGAGGATAGGTCCATCAATGGTTATTAGCCAGGATGGGCAGGGATGGTTTCCCTAGCCTGTGTTTGCTAGAAACTGGGAATGGGCGACAGGGGATAGATCACTTGATGACTACCTGTTCTGTCCATTCCCTCTGGGGCATCTGGCATTGGCCACTGTCAGAAGACAGGACACTAGGCTAGATGGACTTTTGGTCTGACCCAGTATGGCTGTTCTTACGTTCTTATATTCTTATGACTACTGGCTATTGTAACTCTTTAGGAAAAACTTGGTCTTATGTTCCACAGTAATGATACAATTACAGGGACTGATGGAGTTTGTGACGATGAAAGGTGGCTGCCCTGACAGGACTGACAGTATTCCTCACTACTTCTGGACATGCCAGTTTGCCGTAATGAAGTTGTTGAGATGTAAGTTCAGCTGAGTTTTGGTGGGATCAATAAGATTCCAAACAGCTTGATAGGCAGGAAGTATACTGATAACCTTAAACAGTTGATATCAGTTGTCTGCTTATTTGTAGCACAGTTGCTTCTTAACAAATTGTAGGTGGCAAACTTCAGACAACTGCAAAGTGATCAGGGAGCCACAAAAACTGGGCTAAGATATAGTGCATTCTATAAATACACACAGTATCTGCTACAAAAAACTTACTTTCATTCACTAATACTTTCTGGGTTTGAATATATGGCAACTGACACCATTCAGTCAGGCTCAGGGCACTAGAGCTTCAAACATGAAAGAATTAAGATGTTCAGATATTCACCCAGGGAATGCTGGAAGACTTCCACTTTTCTTGAAAGTGTTTCATGTTTATGGTGTCATAAGAATGTGCCAGGGAATGCAGGTTCTTAGTGGTTTCATCATCTTATGACAATGACAACTTGAGCATTCATTTGTTCACGTGTGAGTGTATGCTTGTGTTTAACAGTATTTTTTAATTAGTTCTCAACAAGTGTAAGGCAATGGAGCCCCACAGTTACAAGGATTAGAGACAGATATAATTATGAAAATATGAACTGAACTCTAGAGAACAGGGAGCAGACCAGGTCCTGACCCAAGAAGCTTATAGTCTGATAGAATGAACACTGCTATCCAAGAACAGCATTAATTATAGCACTTACACTTAGTGCATTTTGTCACAAAGCTAATGCTCTTCTGAGGAGGATTTTCTTCACTAAGCATCAAGAGTTTCACCAATGTTTACTCAATATACAAACTGTATCAGAGACCTCTTTTAAATGCAGCTAAACAGCTAAGTCCCATCTGAAACAACAGCCTTAACATTTAAAGGGTTTAGTAGTTGCCAGCTGAACAAATCCCACCTAGGTATCTATATGGGTGATGTTAGAAATGACAAGGATTGAATGTTTATGGACATCTATCTATCTATGGTACTTATATGTCACCCACTGCTGTAGTATCTGAGATCCTCAAAATCTTTTTAATGTATTTATCCACAGAAGTACTACTTACAGATGGAGAACTGGGCATGGAGAGGTCAAGTGACTTGCCCAGGGTCACACAGGAAGTCTGGCAAAGCAGGGAATGGAATCCAGGTCTCCCAAGCTTAGGCTTGTGGATCATTCTTCCTCTTCAATCTACGTGTGCCTTCCTATTAGAGGTTGTTTCTCTCCTGGACAGGGCTGAGGCCCATTGGCAAGGCAATGTGGGAAAGCTCGCTCTGTTGCTGCCTGTGTTGTACATTTTCTATGGATTTATAGAAGGCTTCATTTCCCAGGAATGCCAATCTGGCACCTATTGCAAGTGTTACATACTCACTCAAAATAAACCAAACTGAATCCAGTGTTAGAAGAACGGTCCACTGCCAAGAACAGAAGCAACAAAAATGCATGGGATATTCATGAAAGCTGGCTCCTCCGCTCCAGTGACAACATACTCTTTTGAAGGGATAATTCACAATTATCTTCCCCCATTACTTAAAAACATTTAGCTATAATTTGTGCAGCCAAGACCACTTATCTTTCCTTGCAACGATTCACGCCAAGTAAAAAGGCAACTGCAGCTTTTATAGCAAAGAGGGGCATAATCATCTGGTTCACTGCTGCCTCCTATAACAACACAAGCTCACAATCATCCACCCCACCCTAAAAAACACCTCCCCCCCCCCCCAAATACTGTCTTTGCTTACAAGTGCTACTGTAGAAATTAACATACTATGCTGGTTCCATGGAAAATCCCACAAAGGTTACCAATGTTGATCTTTTGAAGTTATCATTTTTAATGCTGCATTGATTTTGTTTTCGCTGTAATTGTGATCGTCTTTGCTTGATGATAATTCTTGACGAATGTTCATAAGAGGCAGTTTAGAACAGCTAAAGTAGAACAGCCAAAATAAAATGTGTTCAGTTTCTACATCTAATAAACCCTTTTTCTTTTTTGTCTGCAGCTAACAAGGTGATGATAATCTCATTAAAAAATGGTGGTAAACAAAAGCCTTTGCAATTCTGAGTTAAATTTTATTTGAGAAGGGGTTTAGAATCACATTCATTATTACTTTTTGAACAAAGAACTGGGGGGGAGGGGCAACCATTAGCCCTCTTCACAATTGACTGTCACAATGTAATATTAAGTCTTTCATTTTCCCCAACGTTTCATATTGTACAGAGGGCAATGTAGCAACAGAATAATCCTCTGGAGTTTTGTTCTTAGCTGCTATTTGCCCCTGTGCATAATTTACTCACACTGAAAATAACATAGACACTTCCCCCTGAAAGATTTGTTTGGGGTTGTAAAAGGGTAAACTACAAAAGCTGTAATCATCACTTAATACACATATGGCTATTATTAATTAAGTCCAGAGACATCAAAAGTGAACAATAAGCATCAGCTTGCAATTTGCTTTAGAAAAGACAGTAGCAGCGAGCAGCACAGTAGTGGCTGAGTTAAATGGCAGCTCTGCTTCCACAAAAGTTAACCATGTCACATGCTAGACAAAAAGCAGCAGGCACTCCTGGATTTCAAGTATTGGACCGAATTGCTTCAAAATGCTTCAGGGTCAAAAAAATCCTTTAAAACAAATTCAGCCTAGCTTGGAACTTAAAATTTCTTTCATGCTGCATACAGACAACCATGAAGCAATGCTGAAGTCATGCTATATATAGACATAATGGAGTGCTAGAATCCTACAGCACTGCAGCTCAGTTTACAATAGGGTATGTTTTGCTTGATTATGCGTTTTGGCTTTGTGCTTTGGCTGAGGCCCATTTATACATTCTCTGGTCACTATTTCACCTGTTTCCTGGTACACTTCTCACTTCCTCCCTCCCATCATAATCCCCGACCCCCCTCTATTTTTTAAGATAGGGAATCATTCCAGGAATGAACGATTAATTTAACCCCCACCCCCATCCACACAGACACAAAAAAATGGCACAACGTTGCTGCCAAACAGTGTGTGATTAGAATCTGTCTCTTTACATTTCATCATCATGTTCCTATTACACCTCTGACGTTTAGGGCAGTGACGAAGCTCCTTCACTCCTGTCTGTTTCTGGCAAGTCTTTCAATGGTTCCCCAGCTGTGTCCCAGGTTTTTCAGCTCAGCTTCCCCAGCTCTTCGCCATGTTGTTTTCGGGCGGCCTCGTTTTCTCTTGCCTTCAGGTGTCCATCTTATTGCTACTCTGGTGATGGAATCAGTTTCCATCCGAAGCACATGACCGATGCATCTCCAACGCCTCTTGGCAATGATGGTGCTCAGATCCTCTTGGCTGTACTGTGTCAATAGATCGTGGTTTGAGATTGTTCTGGGCCAAAAGATACGGAGGATTTTTCTGAGGCAGGTTGTATGGAATGAAGACTGTTTGGACATGTCATACTTTCTCATTCCCCAGCATTCTGCACTATAAAGTAGTGTTAAAAGTACGCAGATCTGATAAATCTTGAGTTTGGTTTTGGTGTTGTATTTTGATGATTTCCAGACTGTATTTAAGCTCCTGAAGGTGCTCCTGGCTTTATTGATTTTGTTCCGGTTGTCCTGGCTTGTTCCACCGTCCTGGCTGATGGTGCTGCCCAAGTATGTGAATGTTTCTACATTGGTGAGAACATAATCCTCTATTGATACTGGTGATGGTGAGGTAATATTAAAGGTCATGATATCGGTCTTATTGCGATTGATTTTTAGTCCAATTTGCTGGCTGAATGCATTGAGTCAAGTTGTTTTTTTCTTGTATATGAAGTTGCGTATGTGATAGGAGAGCGACATCATCTGCAAAGTCCAGGTCTTCAAGGGATGAGAAGAGTGTCCATTTAATGCCTCTTGGCATGTCTTCTGTTGTACGCCGCATTACCCAGTCGATGGCAATGTTGAAGAGGATTTACGTTTAGGACCTGCATAATAATACAGGAATTGCCCTACTGGATCAGAATCAGTGTGCATCTAGTCCATCCATATTGTCTCCAATAGTGACTAGTACCAGTTGTTTCTGAAGGAGTTGCAAGCAATCACAAAGATCATCCACAGTAGAAGTTTTTTCATAACCTCCATGCATTAGTCGTTGGCTTATGCCCTGAAGCATGAGAGTTTAAAGCTCTAGTAAATATCTTACCCTCTCTAATGCAACTGTAGTTAATCTCATTAACAACACAACTGTCTAATCCTTTTTTAATGCTACTAAATTCAATACCTTGTGGCAGTGAGTTGCACAGATTATTTATTTAGTATTGTTTTTAATTCCCATAGTTTATTGCTTGATAAAATAATAAATCCCTTTGTAATTTGATCTTGTGAGACTCTGAGCACCTCCAGTGATGTGCTGAACTCCCGCAGCTTCTGTGGAAAGGCCCCCACAGCACCTTAGAGGTGATACTTAGCACCTTTCATAAGATCAGAACCAATGGTGGAATAAAGACTACACGGAGCAACTATATCCCCCTACATGTGTTTCCATGTTCCCAAAATCTCTATTAAATATGTATGTGGATAAAACTTCTAGCCCTACAGTTCATGAAACATATTTCAACATTTAAAACATTAGCAGCTTTAGTTCCTCTCCTTCCCTGCCCCACCCCTGAACAGAGCAGCAATTTAAAACCTTGCAGCAGACCCAATGGAGTTGATTTGCATTGAAAATATGCTATTTCAAAACAAAAATGATGAGCTCACTTTCTGAACTGACAAACAGATTGTAACTAACTGTGATGAAATATTTAATACCACAGGTTCTTTGCAGTTCACTTTTAAAATCCCTGACTCTTTTGAGAAAACTGTGGAAAACATACTAACAAATTCTGCTGATACAGTATATATTCGGGGGGGGGGGTTCTTCCTCTGTTTTCATTACTAAGGAAGTTAGCATGAAAAATCGATTGTTGTTGCATAGAAAGTCATCTGCCTCTGTTGCTTAGTCCTCACCTGCAGCCATGAGCATGTGCTTGTGACTTCATAATTGCCTCCACAACAATTTACAGAAGAAGCCCTATTTTGCAAACTAATTGGGGATTGAGGAGTTCATAAAAGGGAACATTTCAAAATTACAATAGGAATGCTGCATAAGTTGCAGTATGGTGCACAGCGTCACTTTCTTCCTGTCTTTCAAACAACTGCAAACATATTTCCAGGACACCGAAGGCATTGGAATGGAAGAGATGTTGATTTGGTTCTTCATCAACATCACTTTCATGATGTGGGGGGTTTCCTAGGGAAAAATGGTTCATATAACTGGTTATTCGTAAGATTGATGCTCGTAAAATCAATGTTCTACTGTATTATGACG
This sequence comes from Platysternon megacephalum, assembly GCA_003942145.1. Classification (NCBI taxonomy): domain Eukaryota; kingdom Metazoa; phylum Chordata; order Testudines; family Platysternidae; genus Platysternon; species Platysternon megacephalum. The sequence continues at coordinate 1,369,095 of QXTE01000135.1, forward strand.
TTAGAAACAGAAGATTATCTACTTCCAGTGAGGAATAAACAGAACAGGAGTTGATGAGTTCCAAAGCAACAGTGACCATTTTTCATATACACACTCCTATAGGAACAAAGAAATAAACAAGAGAAGGAAATACACCACAATTTTATTTTGTAGGGCATCTTTCACACACACACAACCACCACAGCTGCACAGAATTAAACAGTACAGTCCTAAGTGAAAATACAAAAGTAGTATCAATGAGTTTTAGTTCAGACTGAAAATAAGAAAAAATGAAGCAGAAAGATGCAGAGAGAATGTATGCAGATTGCAGGAGCTGGAGAGGAGAAGGCTCTCACTCAGGCAATAGTAAAATTATGTGAAGAGGTAGAGCAAAGGTAGGTCCTAAAATAAGCAGAAAAAGGCAAGATGGGAGATCAAGAGGCATGAGGTCCTGGAGGTAGACTGGAGTAAGTGCATGAAGGGTTTTATAAAAACAAGGATTCTGAAAAGAACAGAAAGATAGTGAAGCTGCTGTTCGGAGAATACAGGTCGGATGATTGAAAAATAAATACTTATACCGTACATTCAATGTTTCCAACTAGGTACTTTTTCCATGAGATGTCAGTGGGTCTTTAGAAGTAACACAACACTCATTATGTGAATACTCAACATATTTAAAATGTTAAATATCAAACATTTGTAAGTGCAACGTACTGTTGAAAAGCTTTACCACAAACCATTAGAAACATTTCTGTAAATTTGGGAAACATGGAACCAAACTGGACATCAATAATGCAGCATAGTCAAACTTTAACATCCTGAATACACTAGTTGCTAATAACGATCCTTAATGCAAGTCTAGGCCAAATGCTGACAGATATGCAGAGCTTCACACATATATAGTTAATGCATATATCCTATATACACGGCTTCAGTAACCATTTCACTAATGGGATTCTGTCAGTGCCTATTCTAAATTAATCTGATTTACATGGCTGTTTCTCTTGTTCCATGCTTTCTTCCACTGAGCTTCATAGTTGGAGCATGCAGTATGTTCATAACAACACATTCATCAGCTGTAATATGAGAGGTTTCAGAGAGGTAGCTGTGTTAGTCTCTATCTCTATGCATCTGATGAAGTGGGTTATAGCCCACGAAAGCTTATGCCCAAATAAATGTGTTAGTCTCTAAGGTGTCACAAGGACTCCTCGTTGTTTTTGTAATATGAGGTTTATCAGAAAATGTACTTATTGTTGCCTGCTGACCATATTTGGGCGGACAGGTATCAAGTAGGGTCCACAGGTAAGTAGCTCTCCTGAAGCCTTTTAATGTTACGACTAGTCAAAACAAAATCTAAAAATGAAGTGAAAGGAAAAGATAACGATGAAAGCACAGCGGAGCTAACAGAAAGAATGAGAGCCTGGCAGGCAGCATACCCTTCGGAAAGGGGAAGTGGCATTAGCAAAATCTCTGTGTTTTTCTGTCTCCATCTGCTGGAAGAAATTATAAATGACCCGCTGTCTCGGCTACAAGGAGGAGGAGAGAGGAATTACATTTGCAGAGATGAGATGCAGTAATAATGAGAGGTCCATACAGGAGTCAGTACAATGAGTTCATGAGAAGCAAAAAAGAACCAAGCTTAATAGCTGAGAAAGGCAATAGAGCAGAATAAATCTACCCTGACAGTCCTAACAATAGCAGTCCCATATGTTCTGTACTTTATCTATTAACCGTTTGTTTGAACAATAGAACCCAAACCTCTTAAAAATCACAGGACTTGTGCTATAGGCCGTCTGTCAAACAAGCCATTGTGACAATATTCCTAACTTGCCTCAACCAAAATGCAGTACTATGAACACCTTTCCTGTAGATGGAAATAGAATGCCTTTTAATATGAACCATGGTGCCCAAGAGTGTTCATTCTTAGGGATCTGGCAATCATTTCAGGGGGCGCAAGAACTAAGAGAAGCTGAAAGCCTGACATTCAAATAATTCATAAAAAGACTGGCTTCCAAGAAAATAAGAATGGGGCATTTGCTCATGGTCATTGTTGAGCTGGAGGGTCAGATGGTGCTGGCTTCCTGTTTTCAGCTATTAACTTGCATTACGACAGCTAAAAAATACATTAAACATCTTCCTAATGTCACTTTTCCATGTTAGCAACTGCTGAAGTAGCTACAGGGATGTTGTGTGACTGTGAATGGAAGGGGGAGGTGTCCACAGGCCGTCACTCTATTAAGATGTGTTGCACCTTATGAAAAAAATTGGGAATCAATGACAGATTTTTTTAAAAACAATCTGCAGGGGGGAGTGCGAGGCAGCAGCAGGTATTCTCCAGAGGGAGATGTGATCATTGCCAATAGTTACATTAAAAGAAAAATAAGAGAGAGTCTGGTATCTAAGTGCATTTCTCTGCTAAATTTGACAGTAACCGCTCTGCTCTCAGTGCTCTCCGTTTGAGTCTTTTGAGGGCTCGAGTTGACAACATGATGGTGGCAAGTTTCAAGATACTGACTTCACTAGCCACAGGTGTCATTCGCGGTGATGACAGCAGCTGTCTTGGACGGTGTGGGGGGAAGGTTAAGACACAAATGTCAACATCACCGACTTACTGCGTGTTGCTAACAGAGAGCAAGTGCTGGCAGACAAAGCGTATGAATAGGCCAGGATGGCTCCAGACAGCCACCTCCCCGTAAGTGCTGACAACACAATGCGCCAATAACAGAGGCTGAAACTATGATGCAACACAGTATAAGAGAAAAATCATACAGGTCTATGTAATGGCCACTGATTCTATACTCTCTAAAGAAGACACACTGAGCTCCATTCCACCTTTGTTTATAACCCACGGACTTCAAAGGGGTTGTATGTTGCATATGCTAGGGCAGCATCTGTCCCTTATGTTCTTGGATTGAAATTCACAAAGGAAAAGAGAGCCTTTCAAACCTACATGCACCACTTAAGCAGTGGGTCTGCATAGGGATGGGAGGAGCAGCTACACAGGCAATCTCTATCTGTTCTGTGCACTGCAGAGGGGAACTCCATGTTGGCTCTGAACATGGTGACGGGAAGGGGATCACTGGGGCAGATCAAGAGAGAAGGACCAAGATCTGTATTTAGGCCCAGATGGTGAGCAGCCCCTGTGAGACTGTGCAGAGGCAGATGGCTGAGCAAGATGCTTCCCCTCATCTCCTCCCCAGAGGAGCACATAGGACATTCACAGTAGTAGTCACTGCATTCCCTGCATTCTCTGGGGAGCACACAAACTGCTCACTCTTGTTCTCCCCACCCCCACCACACCCCCAGGGAGTAGGATACTCAACAAGGGGCAGGGAGGTGGGATCATGACCTGGTCCCACACTGGGACATGGAGCAAGCCATTGTCCTGGGGGAAGCGTTCTGTGTCAGACTAACGGCTGGGCACAATTACTCCTGGGAGAATTCTGCGTCACTGCGCATGTGTAGAATTCATGTTCCCCGCAGATTTCTTTGCTTTCCCCACAGAAAAATGACTTCTGACGGGGAAGCAAAGGGAAATCACAAGAGCGGTCATTTGCCCCTCTCCAGCAGCGCAGGCAGGTCGGTTTGGGTGCCTGGAGCAGCCAGTAAAGACATAAATCACCCCCGAAGGGGTGGAGGGTGAGCAGTCTTGCGTGTGAGAGAGACTATCCCTCTCACTCGCTATTGCAGCATGCTCGGCGTGGAGAGGCAGGGCTTCGGGGTGTTTCTGAGGAGGTAGGAGTAGGGCAGGCTCTGTCCCCTCAGGCAGAGCAGAATGTAGCAGCCTGCTTGCTTAGTGAATTGTTCCCATTGTCTTAGTGAATTCCCCCAGGAGTATAAAACAGATGTAAAAGTTTTAAGGCTCCTTTACATTGCCAGAGTGGTGTAAAATACAGTATGGCCTTATAAATGTTTATGGTGCTTTAGTGATTAGAACTGGTCTAAATTTTTGGACTGAAAAAATTTCCTACCAAAATGTGCTCCCTGAACTGTTTGCTACTGACCTTTCTGGAGATGGTCAGTAGCTAATATAAATTGTGAGTTTGATTCCCCAGCCCTCACTTGCTCTTCAATTGCCTATAATGTAACACTGAGCATATGGCTGCATATATTTGTTGACTAATAACTAGAAATAAAGGGTCAAACCTAGCTACATTACTATTAAGGCAAGAGGGTTTAGGGATTTTCTCCAATGCTCCCCACTCCCATTCTCCATCCATTGTATTGTAGTTTAAATAAATTACCAAAATAATTGAAACCAGCGTGATTATATTGCATTATTTTGACAAAAAAAATAGGCAGAATTTTGCAGAATTTTAAAATATTGTGTGCAGAATTTTGAATTTTTTGGCGCAGAATTTCTGCAGGAGTACACAATGCATACCTCCTGCTTGCCTGGAAAGGGACAATATCTTCCCTGACAAAAAGGTGCATTTACCACACGACAGCTAATGCGAGTTAGCTATCCCACTGTAAAAACGTAGCAGAGAGACATGGCACTTGGGTTTTACTGAGAGGCAAACCATGGGGGGGAAGAGAAGGGGAAATAGTGCTGAACTCACCTACTACCTCGGGATAAACACTCCAAGTGTCTTGTCTACACTTAGGATGTTACAGTGAGATAACTGTCATCTGATAGTTATCTCGCAACACACCTCCATATCAGTGAAGACAAAGTGTGGGTCTCCTTGGTGTTCTTGCTGATACAGTGTGGTTCTGCACCACTCCTACTCAGGGCTTCTGTCTAAATGCCACAGTCTTTCCCCTCCTTTTACTGTGACCCCAATTCAGCAAAGCACTTACGCAAATGTTTAAGCATTTTCCATTGAAGTCGCTTCCCCACTCTTTACATAAGCGTGAACATACTTCAAAGGCCAATTCCCAACATTAAGATTTAACTATAATCTTTAAATACTCTTCATATTATTCAGTAACTGAATTTATCAAAAGTTCACATTCTGCAACCTTTCGAGATCTGACAGGAAAAGCACTATGTACTGAGCACTAAAAACTTCCGTTAGCGTCTAATATTACAGAGTTATTTTTAAGATAAATATTTATTTTAAAACTCTTAATTTTTCTTCAGAGCCACAAGGCTGAACAGCAATGTCAGCGTTACCATGTGCCTGAGATTGGTACTTTTTATTAAAGCTGGCGTGTTGCATGCAAATAAAATAGAGAAGCAGGTTGCCTCATGGATGTCATTACTTTGGACTCGTAATTGAGAGCATAGCAGAGCTTTAAAAGTAGCTAGGAAGACTGATCAGATTTCCATGTCTAATAAAAGGTGGAATCTTGAACTTTTTTTGCCTTTCCTATTGAGAGCTGTAAAAGGCAGCTTGGCTCTGCTGATTGTGAGTGGTTCAGTGATAATTATCCAAGGTTTCAGACAATTACAAATGACACAAGTGACCTACCATTATGGGGAACAAATGATGCAGTGATCGTTACAGACTGACATGCTTGCTTTCTACTAAAAAAACAACAGTTAGCTCCTCAAAACACTATGGGACATGCTGTCTGATACCCATTTACTTGTATTTAGCATGCTCTGGTTTTAAATTCCCTTCTCACTAAGGCCTTGCCAGCAGTAGGGTTTTTAGCCACTGGTATAGCTACAGCTACGCAAACTTCTAGAGTGAAATCCTGATCCTACTGGAGTCAATGGGAGATTTGGCATAGACGTCAATGGGACCAATATTTCATCCCTAATGCAGAAGCATTACATCAATGTACATCATGACTTGCACCAATGCTGCACTCCTACAATGGGTGTTTGCACTGGAGCAGCTATTCGGGTATAACCACACTAGTGGCTAAAAACCCAGTGTGGACCAGCCCTTACAATGGTATAAATCCAAGGATTTCAGTGCAATTGCGCCTGATTTACAACAGCATACATGAAAAGAGAATCCAAGCTTCCCTGTCAAGCTATTTTCGACAAACCTGAAACACCTGATTCAGGTATTAAGAATGCACTGTCACCGGCATTCATTGCTACTGTATTTATTGTGCTGAGATTTTGGTGTGCTTAGAAACAACTTCTGAAATTGCACATTGTATTTAAGCAACTACCTCCTGTGGATGCTAATTCTTTGTCAGTTCAGGTAGGAGTTCCAAAGGCAAACACAATACTGCAGTGAAAACTACTTGTAATTCACAACTGCAACTGAAACAAAATTATCTAGGTCTCTGAAAAGTTATAGTAGCAGAAAACAAACATTCAGAAAATGTAGCTGAAAAGGAAAGTAAAAACATTATGGCCCAGGTTTTCTGTTGCCCTGTTCCTTGCATAATCACTTACACAGTGCCAATTGGGATAAATCATCACCATTCTGATTTACTAGTGTTTTATGCTCACTTTGCACTGGTGTATGCGTACTGGAGTCAGTGCAAATCAGAATTTACATGTTTACATATTTGGGACATACGGAGTTCAGGGCAGCATTCTGGTCCTGTTGGTCCCTTGTGGCTACAAAAACACAGGCTTAAAGGGACACAGTCAGCTTTAAAATAAAATCACACCTTTGTCAGAATAGAGTATAGTAAATTCAAGTAACGCCTAAGATTACTATACATTTATTTTTCTTTTGATCTCTTTCAGTGTAGTAATCTCAAGTGTTACTTGAAACAATACCAAGTAGTAACGCTGCAGACATAAACGTGAATCATAAGCAGACTACGTGTAACATTTTGAAAAGTGCCTAAGTTATTTAGGAGCCTAAATCTCAAAGATTTAGGCCATGTCTACACTAAAATATTTGGTCGACCCAGCTATGTCACCCAGGGGTGTGAAAATTCCATATCCCTGAGCGACCCCTTTAAGCTAACCTAACTCTAGTGTAGACAGCACTAGGTGAACAGAAGAATTCACCTCTCTGGGAGGTGGATTAAACCCTCCCATCGCTGTAGTGAGTGTCTACACTGAAGCACACCAGGAGCACAGCTGCTGCAGTTTCAGTGTAGACATAGCCTCAGGCTCCTTGGTGTGTAAGTCACTTAGGGCCAAATTTCCAGATTGAAATCAATGGGAGTTAGGTGCCTAACCTGCTTAAGCACTTTTGAAAATCTCAATAAGTGCCTACTTGCATCTTTAGGCACCTTAATGCCTTTGAAAATCTGTCCCTTAAGCACTTTTGAAGATTTTACCCTATATCTCTTTAATAAGGCACAATACTGGTCCCACAGTTAAATGGGAGGAGATTCTCATTTTTAAGCTGATATCTTGACTAGTTGGCGAGAGAGCACAATGGTCCCTATTAAAAAGCTATTAGCTACCAATGATACCACATTATGGTAAATATTCTACGAAATAGTATAGCTTTAATACCATGCTCATCACTGTGGTATCTGAGTACTTACATCTTACACAGGTACCACAGGCAGATTTAGGGGGCCTTACACATAGGCATACACCACCCACGCCCAACAAAAAGAGGAAATTAATTAAAAAAAAATTAAAACCCCAAGATCCTACCCCAAGCAGAATTTTGACCCCATAAAGAGAGAAGTGTCAGACTCTCCATGAAGACCATCAGGGCACTTCACTATTGCTACTGACTTTATGGGGAAGGTGCTCAGATACTATGGTGATGGGTGTCAGTATAAAACCCTAAAATATATAGGTTTGAACAGTGTTCTGTAAAGCTCATGGCCATCAGACAACATAGCCAACATGGAGGGAAAATTTGGGGAAGAATCTTTGCATTTGAGTGTTCTCAATGTCCATTTCGAGTCAGACGCCATTATCCTGCATCTGCATGTTAATGAAGCAGCTGTTTCTTTGCTAATTGTTCTTCCAATAAATTGGGTTTTTTTGGTTGCAATTAAGATTTTATTAGGGATTTATCATTAGAACCATAAATACGTGTATTTCAATTTTACAAAGACAACAAAAAGGTGCAATTATATCACCGGGCTTACAGAAGGTGTCATCACATGATGACACAATCTGGAGTCCTTAAAGGGTGGTCAGGACATGTGTGGCTACCTATGTACATTCTTATTCACTGAGTGTTTCCCTTCATACATGCAGTGAGCAGTGTTTTTAAACTGGCTTGCCCACAGTTCAGCATCTAAATCCAGACATAGGCCCCTAAATAAATGGTCTGATTTTCAGAAATGACGAGCGTGTCCACAGGACTTCACTTTGGTGTCCCTGTAAATTTGGTATCAGAATCTGAGTTCAGCTTATTTTACAGTCAAATAATTGTTTTAAACACTCTTCTTCTTGGTTAATTTGTTTTAAGATTGCCCAGCAAAACAGTAATTATCCTTTCAAATGTGCTAGAGGTATGCAAAAACTCAAATCTGCACTATTTTTTAAAAAATGGGATCAAATCAAAAGCATCTTATGAATAAACATATATCGCAAAGTCCCCATGAGAGTTCACCAAAGACTATGTAAATTAGGGGGCACAGTTTTCTGCTTCATGTTTCCAGATGTAATGAGAAAAACAGGACAAAAACTGGTGAAAACTGTGTATGGGTGCAATCTTCTGCCATTTGTTGTCACACGTAGTGGATTTGGCTTACAGTCTAAATCAGAAGATCCAATCCTAGCTCTGACACTGACTTCATGAGTGACTATGAACAAGTCACTTAACTCCATGGAGCCTCAGTTTCTCCAGCTATAAAAATGTGGGTACTGATATCCTCATATGAATGATGTGATGAATAAATGATAGTTGTGGTGTGCTATGTAAGGTCCTGATTCAGTAAGGTACTTTGGCATGCAGGTAATCTCACTGAAGTCAATAGAACTACTTGTGCTTAAAGTCAGGCATGTGCTTATGTACCTTGCTGAACTTGGGTCAAAGTCACAGTGTTATTCAGGTCAACCAGGGGCAGAAATGGGAATACCTGACCAGGGGTCATCTGGACATTTTTTCCAAAATAAATTAGGCAGAAAAGGTCACACAAATGCTGCAGCATCAAACATAAAAACAGGAAATTTTTGGTACAAATAAATAAATAGAACCCCATTCTGTCTAGCTTCCAGTACTGAGTGAAGGTTGTACTTTTATTAAAATTTCATCAAGTCACAGGTGTGATGAAAGATTTTTTTTTTTACCCTCTACTGTAGAGTGCTTGCTTGAAGCTCAGTTATTGCTATGCAACATCTCAGATATGACAACAGGTGTCACTTACACTGTGTAGGATAAAACAGAGGAGTTACAGAAATAATGGTTATATCTTAAGTATCAGAGGGGTAGTCGTGTTAGCCTGGATCTGTAAAAAGCGACAAGGAGTCCTGTGGCACCTTATAGACTAACAGAAGCATTGGAGCATAAGCTTTCGTGGGTGAATACCCACTGCGTCTGATGAAGTGGGTATTCACCCACAAAAGCTTATGCTCCAATACTTCTGTTAGTCTATAAGGTGCCACAGGACTCTTTGTTGCTGGTTATATCTTGGGGCCCAATCTTTCAGTCTCAGGACAGGTAAACACCCAATGATTTCAACAGGAATTCTGTCTGCATCGAAACTGCTGATTTGGGCACCAAGTGTCGAACATCTTGGTGAGTGGCCAGTTTCTAATGGTGTGGGAGGAACTATGAGGAGTGGGGAATAGGGGAATAGCTGGAATAGGAATGGGGAGAGTGCCACTAATGAGATGAAGGCTCAGATTGAAAATCTTATCTGTAGCGAGTCACTACTGTCCCTGACTCCTTTAAATAGAACAACTCTTCCCTCAGGCAGCTCTGTCTATCTGTCTCAGATACTTATATGGTCCCCAATGGAGAGATTTACAATCTTTTTTAATCCATATATTCTCACAGAGAACTGACTGGCTAGGTGACATGCCCAAGGTCAAACAGGAAGTCTGGACAGCACAAGGACTTGAAACCAGGTCTCCAAAGCCCTAACCATGATCATTATCATAACGAACTGAACTGCTTCTCCATCTACAGTATGCCAATGTTACTTTGATAACTCTAGAAAGAGCCACATTAGGAAGGAACTAATCACTGACATGATCAATTGTAACAGGGCACATTAGGACTAATATGGTTCCCTGCTCTGCTCAAAGAGGAGTTGCCACACACAGGTTCATGAACCTGGGGAAGAGGCCAAGTTCGTTTTAATTATAGTTTGCTTAATTTGTTCATTTAAACAGCTAACACACTTTTAAAAAGGCTGTGTAAATCGGTGGGATGATTGAGCAAAAACAAAACGCAACTACAAGAGAAAGACCTGCTCAGCAGGAGGGAAACCTCAAATGAACAAGGTAACATAAGCAAAAAGAGTTCCTCATCTGGGCATCAACCCAGCCCTCAGTGTCAAGTAGGGATTTGTCCCCTTTCTGCCTCTTCAGCAACCCCCCTGACAACTCTCCTCTTAAAAACATGAGCAAGGGGAATTGCACGGGTTGGCAGCTGGAATTAAGCCCTTGGGAATGCTTCAGCTTTGTGTTACACACTGTTTTAAGTCACCAAATTTGTGAGTCCCTGATTCATTCTTTTTTCTGACTGATCTTGCTTCAAATGCTTTGTCTCAGATGTGTGTGTTCTGAAAAGATTCAGTGTTTTATAGACAACTGGCAGCACCCCCCCTAATTTATGATTTGCTAACTATCCACATTAAACACAAAGCAGGAAATAATTGTCCAGTTAGCACAGACAGATCAGAGGAATGGACCAAAGTCAAACCCCACTTTAGCCAATCAGATCAGATTCTATGTGAATGGCTCACAGAATTTGTACCTACAACTAATATTTTAAAGGAGTCATATTGTTGGGGGCTAGTATGAACAATAGGGTGACCAGATGTCCTGATTTTAGGGTCTTTTTCTTATATAGGCTCCTATTACCTTTCACCCCCTGTCCTGATTTTTCATATTTGCTGTCTGGTCACCCTAATGAACAATGTTTTCATACAAATGCTGAAAATAAATTTGTTCTTTACTTTGTCAGATCCTATCCAATGAACAGACACGACGATTGCTATTTCTGCCCTTGGAAACAAACTATTAGGAGCCTGTCTTGTTAAAAGTGACCTGCACAAGCTTACAGGAAAATCCAACAGCTTCAGAATCGTACGCTCAACATCCTGAGTAGCACCTGAGTAGCAAGGCTAAGAGGAAAGGGGGGCGATGAAATGTACACACAGCTATGTTTTTCCTTTCTCATTTTGAAGGCTCAAGATGTCACACCTTCCCTGGAACCTTGCTGCAAACTAGACATCACTACAAGGTCATGGAAGGATGCAATCTTTTTGTTGCTGTTTTTAATAAAATAGTATGTAGCAAACTGTGACTTGCAGTTGGAATAAGTCTGGGCCAGCAAAATTAGTGGAGGGGCAGGGGAATCAGGTAGGTAAATTTAACATCTAATTTTGTAAAATCACTGAACTTTTAGAATATTATTTTCAGATCATCCTTAAAAATATCTAGGATACAATACTAAAATAAATAATAATAATAAGTTAAAATGATGTAGTCTTCATCCTGAGGGAATCCAAATGGCTTCAAAATTATATGCAGCCCTGAAGCCTTCAAATTCCATCTGTTCTGCAGGAAGAAGTGTTTTGTCAGATTTCATTATTATTATTATTCTCAGGAACCCAGTGTCATTCAATGGAATTTATATAGCAGGAGAGGTATTACCCTGAAGAACAGTTAGTATTCAAAGACTCCAGGACAGGGTTGAGGCAGTAAACAGCAGATTTTGCGCAAGGTGCAATATTGTGAAAAGTGGCTTAGCAAATTCCAATTAGTACCAAAAATGCAACAGACTCTAATGTCCACAAAGCTCACTCAGAGTCTTCATTTTTAAGGTCTCATCCAAAATTGGAAAACACAATAAGCTGCATGGTCTGCAATTCATTTGTCAGCAAAGGAAAAAGGATTGAGTTGATTCTGCCAAGATCAAACCTCTAGTTCCAGAGAATCAAGGTATTTTTAACCTAATGCTTAGACCACTAATTGATCTCCCCTGGCTATTCATGTGTCATCCTGAAGTACTTGAAAGCATTTGAAGTACACAAATCATGGTACCTACTCCCGAAGTGCAGCCACTACTGCTTTGAGGTAGGAAAGATTAACAGCACACACAGCAATACTATAAAACAGAGCAGGAACGGGCAGACACAACCAAGGTTTTATGGGCAATACAGGAGGTAGCCACTTTATTTTTGTCATTCACCTTCCTTCTTCCCATTAAGTATATGCACAATTATTCCAGTTCCGTCCATGATGACCATTTATTGTATATGTGTTGTATAAATATTTATACTAAAATAAATTTTATATTTATTTTGCTGGAAATGGCCAGTTCTGAATTTACACCACAAATGGATAAGTGAATCCAGATCTGGCTTTTGGAGTCTAATAACCATCTTTGTTTTGCTAGTGCTACAGGTAAAAGTCAGAATGGAGACAGACACTGAGATTACGGGAGGAGGGAAAAAAAGAGAGGACAAGACATCCTTAGATAAAAGATCAGGGTGAGCTTTACCAAATCCCTGTCAACAGGTCTTACATGTTTCACTATGAGTTACTACCCCAGGAAGATGACAGCTTCTCTGATAAAGCTATCAGGAAAGGGATTGTGGTCACATAAAAAAAAATCCACGTTCCAAGGTTAGGTCTTCTCACATCCAAAAGGATTAAAAAAATATAATCTCTTTGATGGAATTGCTTGTTATTTCACAAACTATGGCTTTTGTGACCTCTCTGTCTGGTGCTTTCCACAAATATTGCTAAACCAGAGAGAAAAACAATGTGAATGTGTGACAACCAGTGAACTCTAGAATAAATTATGAATCTTGCATTTCAAAGCATGTATATTTTTTATTCATTCATTTATTTCTTCTGAGTTGCCCTTCTTAGATGGAGAATATCTCCCCTGTGTCATTGTTAAGAGGATAAGAATAGTCTTATTGAAATAAACCAATAGTCCATTTACAGTAATCCAGTATTATGTCTCCAACAGCGGTCAGTGCTGGATGCTTCCTAAGGAGTTGTAAAACCTCTATTATGTACCTATCTGTGCAATTCTAGGCATCATGGAGGAAAATTTCTTTTTGACCCCAGCAGGTGATCATTTCCCCCCCCAAAGAATAAAGACAGATATCCCTTATAACTTTTATCCTACCAAGTGTAACAGCATCTGTGCAATTCTTATTAATATATGTCTTTTGTTGTTGTTTTAAGAAATAGGTGTCTCTTACTCTACCAGAACTTCTGAATTTGGCTTCTTGATCCATAGGAAGCTCCGGCAACGTAGCCCCTTCCCTTCAATTGGTGAGGCTACACCTTAAAGTCGTGAAGAGTAAGTAGTGCTATTGTAAACCTGAGCCAATGCTCTGCCACTCTCCAGTAAGGTCAGACAGAGAAAGGCTAGCTCTGTTCTGTAAAGTGACTGTAAAAGTAACACCGTGGGGTTGTCTCTCCAATGACTCTGTATCACATTTGCTCAGTTTAAAAGTAAAAAGAGGAGTTTTCTAACTGCCAGCCCTATAAATTCTACCTGGGTCATGCAATGGCACCAATAATGAAGATCATATGGGCCAAGTTTTGCCCTCAAAATGCGCTTGTGCAATCCTGTTCTCTTGAATGGGACTGCAGAGCTCTAAGTGAGGGAAGAATCGGCCTCCCAAAACCAAGTTAGATTAGTGTAAAAAAGACCAGAGTTTGGTTCTGCAAATAGAATTTAAAGCCAGATTCTGCTGCCACGGAAGTCAATGGGCCTTTTATCACCGAGTTCAGCGGTAGCAAGATTGGACTCTGAGTTAACAATTCGGTCAACGAAGCATAAGCCACAATTGAATCTGATTAAAATGTGCAAGTAAGAAATAACAGAAACCTGCTCTTTAGAAATACATTTTCCCCACCTTGCTCTTCTGGTCAGGGACCATGTCTACACCTGTGTGTTTGAACAATAGGGATCTGATACTGACTATAAAAAGCATTTGCAGTTTGTAGGTAGTTTAATATTTTGATAAGTCTGTGACCACTTCGGGCTGCCTGGCTGTCACTCTGCGACACACACTGGTCCTTCGTAACTTCATGGTGGCAATGGAGATATATTTTAGATCCTCTTGTTTGCGTTTTCCAGCTCTCCGTGTGCAGGGGATGGAGGCCCTTGCCAACACTTCCGTGCTGAGGCCAGCTGGCTCTCCTTGCCTGAGTCCTGCGTGATCCCTGGCCAGCAACAGTCTGTGTGGGTGGACTTGGCTGCTTTTGGCAGAATAAGCAGAGCTTCCCATCCAATTACTCCACTATGGGAAGAGAAGCTTTTTTACTTAGCTAACACCTCAACATGGCTCTGGGGGGTGCTCCAGTTGTGGCTGCACCTCACTAATACAGAGGAAGGAGTTACACCTCTACCCCGATATAACGCGACCCGATATAACACGGATTCGGATATAACGCAGTAAAGCAGCGCTCCAGGGGGGCGGGGCTGCACGCTCCGGCGGATCAAAGCAAGTTCTATATAACGCGGTTTCACCTATAACGCGGTAAGAAATTTTGGCTCCCGAGGACAGTGTTATATCGGGGTAGAGGTGTATATCATAGGGACTCCAAATGGCAAAGCAGCCTGATATTACACAGGTCAGAAACAGATCTGCAGGTTTAACCAATTCATATAGCCTATGATTAATTAATTAATTAATTTGAAGAATAGATGATCCACCACCGGCGGGCCTGCAGCTGAGCAGGCAGGACGCTACAGGAGTGGTCCTCAGTTGCTGGGCCATTCTCACTCTGCCACTAACGAGTCTGGTTCTCCTTCCTAAAATGTAAGTAGGCGAAAGGCCCTCCCTCCATAGAAAACAGTGATATTTACCTGCCTTGAGAGACTGTATGGAGGAGACTGCCCATTACATCCTACTGTAACTCTGTTGGGACAATTTCATGCTTTGAAAACACTGAGATGCTCTCTCTGAGTTATCCCTCCACTAAGAGCAGGGAGCAGAAATGGAAAGATCTTCTCCTTATTTTGACTACATTTAAATTCTCTGTGACTCAGTCTAAGCCTAACACTTGACCTAAGCAGCAGCAGGGCATCAGGAAACCTGCTTTGGAGTAAGAGTGGAGAATGCTGTACACATGTTAACTGCTTAAACCCATTGGGCTGGCTGCTTGTGCAAGATTGATTTCCTTTATTTATGCATCCTTGCATGACAAATTGTTCTCAATACAGAAGCTGATGGAAATGTGAATGGCCCCTGTTAAAATATGCTCACCAATGTCTCCTCTTTATTACTGAGGTGTGAAGGAATTGTTTAAGCTAGACAAAGGATGACTAAACTTCTTCAGACACTCTACAGTTAAAGCCTGCTTAAAGTGTGGATCCGCTTCCTTAAATCAAGAACCCGCTTGAACAATAACAACCTCTTTTAAACTCTGCCTTTTTTTTCCAAGTTATTTTTTAACATTATTTCACCTATATGGCCCCCCTTTTTGGTCATAGGGACTAGACCTTATCTATTTATGTCAGGTCTGTATAAGGCCCCCATTACCGTAGTACCCGAGTGAGTCATAATTCTTAAATGTATTTTTCCTCACAACACCCTTGTGTGGTAGGGTAGTGCCCCTTTATTACCCCCAGTGGGGAAGTGAGGCAAGGAGAGACTATGTGACTTGCTGAAGGTCACCCAGGAAGCCTCTGCCAGAACAGAGAACTGACCCCAGGTCTCCCAAGCTAGCACCCTACCCACTGAGCCATCTTTTCACTGGATCCACTGGATCCCCCACAGGAAGTGGGGACTGGGCTGGCAGTTGTAACAAGGGCATTTAGCCGCAGCTATGGAGACATGACACTTGCTACCTCTTCCACGAGAGGATCCAGACCCTCCAAGGCTCAGGTGCTGTTGGCTCTAGTGGGTCCACAGCACATCCTGTCACAAAGTTAGAGAGCCCCAATAGCACAACTTACAACTGGCTGCATACCATAGAATATCAGGGTTGGAAGAGACCTCAGGAGGTCATCTAGTCCAACCCCCTGCTCAAAGCAGGACCAACCCCTTCTAAATCATCCCAGCCAGGGCTTTGTCAAGCCGGACCTTAAACATCTCTAAGGATCGAGATTCCACCACCTCCCTAGGTAACCCATTCCAGTGCTTCACCACCCTCCTAGTGAAATAGTGTTTCCTAATATCCAACCTAGACCTCCCCCACTGCAACTTGAGACCATTGCTTCTTGTTCTGTCATCTGCCACCACTGAGAACTGCTGAGCTCCATCATTTTTGGAACCCCACTTCAGGTAGTTGAAGGCTGCTATCAAATCCCCCTCACTGTTCTCTTCTGCAGACTAAATAAGCCCAGTTCCCTCAGCCTCTCCTCCTAAGTCATGTGCTCCAGCCCCCTAATCATTTTTGTTGCCCTCTGCTGGACTCTCTCCAATTTGTCCATATCTTCTCTGTAGTGGGGCGCCCAAAACTGGACACAATACTCCAGATGTGGCCTCAGCAGTGCCGAATAGAGGGGAAGAATCACTTCCCTCAACCTGCTGGCAATGCTCCTACTAATGCAGCCCAATATGCCATTAGCCTTCTTGGTAACAAAGGCACACTGCTGACTCATATCCAGCTTCTTGTCCACTGTAATCCCCAGGTCCTTTTCTGCAGAAATGCAGCTTAGTTAATCGGTCTCCAGCCTGTAGTAGTGCATGGGATTCATCCTTCTTAAGTGCAGGACTCTGCACTTGTCTTTGTTGAACCTCATCCGATTTCTTGAAAAAACACAATTCTTTAAAACCTAGCAGCAGGTTTTATTGATCTAAGAGTTATAAAATGACTCAAAGCCATGGCTCGTGAGCCGCATGCGGCTCTTTTACAGTTAAAGTGTGGCTCGCGGAGCCCTCCACGCCCCGCCCCCCTTCTCCACCTACCAGACTGCAGGGGGTGCTAGGGACCTCTGGCTTGTAGGGCGTGGTGGGGTAGGGGCTTCTGCCCAGTGCGGAAGGGTGTCTCGGGGCTTCAGCCCCGCAGTGTGCATTTGCTGGGGCTCAAGGCTTCAGCAGAAGTGGGACTGAAGTCCCAAGTCCTGGCAGCCACATCCCGCAGGGCTGAAGCCACGAATCCTGGCAGGTGTACCCCACCTCTCAAACTTCTGAAGACTGTTGTATGTGGCTCAGAGGGTCAGTAAGTTTGGTCACTCCTGCATTATATTATCTGACACCTATCTGGTGGTCTCAGTTAAGTTCTCAGTCAACCGGTCACTACATCACAAAATTAATCACTGCCAATGATTCCCTTCTGAGACAAGCAAGCATGAATGGACATGATGATTTTGCTCTTGCCCCTAGAAGTGGGTCCCTCCCCATTTCAGGAATTAGGCAACTGCATTCTGTAAAGGTAGCAAAGTTTTTAGTACCACTGTGTATGCCACACCTGTTCTGTGAGTAAAACAGTCTCTGGGACGGTCAAAGCTGGAACCTGTCAGCAGCACTAAATTTGTATCAGGGAGAGTGAAAATGTTTTTGATCTAAAAGTGAATTTTAGATGAGACTGTACAGTACAAACTTAACTCTTTAAAGAAAATAAAGTGAGAACAACACATCACCTATTACTCTGTTTATGTTCCCTTTTGCATTATGCATGTCCCACTTCTACTTACTAGGTGAAGTGTGTACTTTCAAAACAACAAAATAACCTTGAATCTCTGCCTGGACAGAATCCATGCATTGTCTTACATTTTTAAAGTCTGTCAAAGAGCTTATCACACTGGCTATCCCAGGAGTTAAGTGACTGATGCACAAGAAAATGAAAAAAGCTTTATGATCTTGTCTATATTCTGCAGTTGCGTGGTGGAGATTAATTTAAGGAATATATTCTAATTTCTTGTGTCTTCTCTATGCACTGAGTAAAAGGATAACTCACTTGTGCAACTGAACTCCTTTAGCACAACTGAACAAACAACAGAATCTCAAATCATATGAAGCCAGATTCTACCACACTTACTCACACTGAGCAGTAATCAATGTGAAAATTGTTGGGACCACTTGCTGCGAGAGGTACTACTTTGTGTGAGTAAGGGCAACAATTCATAGAATCATAGAATATCAGGGTTGGAAGGGACCTCAGGAGGTCATCTAGTCCAACCCCCTGCTCAAAGCAGGACCAATCCCCAACTAAATCATCCCAGCCAGGGCTTTCTCAAGCCTGACCTTAAAAACCTCTAAGGAAGGAGATTCCACCACCTCCCTAGGTAACCCATTCCAGTGCTTCACCACCCTCCTAGTGAAAAACTTTTTCCTAATATCCAATCTAAACCTCCCCCACTTCAACTTGAGACCATTACTCCTTGTTCTGTCATCTGCTACCACTGAGAACAGTCTAGATCCATCCTCTTTGGAACCCCCTTTCAGGTAGTTGAAAGCAGCTATCAAATCCCCCCCAAATTCGGCCCATAAGAAGTACACCCAGTTGAAAAGGTGTGCAGGATGCAGAAAAGATCAATGTGTAAATTGAGCAAAGAGGCCAGACGAAACAGAAATTGTATATGCTTTTACATACATGTACTTTGTTTAAAAGAAAGTGAATAGCTATTGGGATGGGTAAGAAAACCCACAATTCTAATTTCTGGCCTTAAATAGAAGCAGTACTGTCATTCAGAAAGTGTAAACAAGGCTTCAGAACTTGAGCTGTTCACTTCCAGAAATCCTACCTGGGTAGAGAGAGGACCTTCACCTTGAAAGCACTGAGGCAGGATTGTGGAATTGGTTCTTTGGTGGCCAGATTGATGATAATGTAGAACTAGAATGAGTGGAAATCCGTGTCCGAGTCTTAATGATACACCCTGGGTTTTATGCTCATTTCCCACCATTCCTACTACCTTAACATCAGAGCAAGTGATCTCTTCTCCAGCTCAGGAACACATCAACAATGCTTGGAGAACAACTGAAAATGGCTACACAAGGTTAGAAGGCACCTTGTCACTTTCAATTCTTGGAGCAGGAGAGCAGTGTCTGTGCAGCACTCCCAGCCTCCGATAGCCTGAGAATAAGGCACATATTGGGTCTCTAATCTTTGTGTACACTTTAAGAATGGATAAACTCAAATGCCTGTTGTTCCAATTTTGTCATATCCACGTATCCTGAAATGTATCAGCCCAAAAGTGTATCTAAAGTAAGTAAGTACATAAATAAATAATGTAGATTTAGCAATGTTACTTCATGAAGCACAATAGTTTAATTTGAAAATTTATAAGATAAGTTCAACCTACTTAGCATTTTATACCCCAATTCTGGGTACCCAGCAAATATAACCAGTGAAACATAGGTAGGGACATGATGAAGTTGACATGCAGATTTCTTCCTCTTTTTAATATATGCTACTGAACAAATGTTATCTAATTACTACTACTAAAAGAATTAGCTGCTTCATTATGAAAAAAAGCATACTACTTTTCTTTCACTCACTCCCTCAATATAGGGAATATTAAATGGATTTTCTATGTTTGTGTTAGGGTTTTAGTGGATTATGCTAGTGGGCAAGGATTCAACATAGCTCTAAATCCATTAATAAAAAGATACAAAATATGGCTTATCTTAAGCTATTGCAGAGAAAACGACTGACATAAGGAAAAAAAATCTACAACAATAATAATAAAGGGATTTAACGAGCTGATGTTCCAAGATAGTTAGATCCTGCTGAGAATTCAGACCTATGCCATTGTACAGTTACCCTTACAGTCAAGACTAACCAAATTCAGTGAAGCAGACTTGTGAAGCATCTACTTGCAATATATATTTTATGTAGCTTTCTACTTATTAGCCTGCTCCCATATGTCCTGAAACAGTGGCAGTCAGAAGGCACAGATAACACTCTGACTTTTTAAAACCCATCTCATAGTAAGTTCCTGCTGGAATGCAGTCCATTTCAGAAAACATACAGCATTTTGTTGATCACAATATATCTCTTCTCGTCACCCCAGCCCCCCCAAAAAAGGATTTTACAACAGCAGTAATTCTGAATGACCCTTTCCTATGCCTGCTATCTCATTCTTCGTGTGGGGGGCATTTGGGTGACAAATCTCTACCGGTACAAACTTTTGGACTCATTCCAAAATGTGAAAGTCAAGGGAAAGGAACTGTGCTGTGCTAGAAAATAAAAGTCTAACACTATTGACAAAGTATGTCATTAGATAACATATTCAATGCAGCTTAAAAAGTGATCAAATACACCTCTACCCCGATATAACGCGACCCAATATAACACGAATTCTGATATAACGCAGTAAAGCAGTGTTCTGGGGGGACAGGGCTGCGCTCTCCGGCGGATCAAAGCAAATTCGATATAACGCGGTGTCACCTATAACACGGTAAGATTTTTTGGCTCCCGAGGACAGCGTTATATCGAGGTAGAGGTGTAGCTTGTTCCATTCCCCATCAGAAACACCATCTGCTTTAAAAAAAAAAGTGAAGTCACACTTCACCTGATGGATTAGTTCATACAGTTTAAAACCTGATCTCAAGGTTGCTGGTTAGGAGTGGATGATGGAGGTAAAACCGTCATAACATTTAATTTAGAGGAACTAACTAAGGAATACAAGAATTCCACGGAATTAGCCACCTTCCCATTCCCTATCTTTAGTAGAATACCTGCATTATCCAAATGACTGAGGATTGCATTTCCAATCCCTTTGAAATTTATTGGCAGTATTTGGGTGCATCTAATCTCAGTTCAAGATTTTACACTGATTCAAACTGCTGACCTATATCAAGTAGGAAAATCCCGGAGTATGTGTCAATCCCAAAATCTGTGTTACTATCATTTTGTGTTTCCACCTTAAATTATAAACAAGTAAATTCCACATATAAGAATCAAAGTATGATCTTGTCATTTTTTCTCCCTTTAATATTCAGTCATTAACAATGTAAGAGGCAAATTCTGTACTGATTTATAACACATCTGACTTAAACTGAGTCAATGAAGTTATGAGTGCCAGTGAGCACGGAATTTGGCTCTTAGGCACTGCTTTGTAC
Organism: Platysternon megacephalum; assembly: GCA_003942145.1. Taxonomy (NCBI): domain Eukaryota; kingdom Metazoa; phylum Chordata; order Testudines; family Platysternidae; genus Platysternon; species Platysternon megacephalum. The sequence continues at coordinate 1,390,011 of QXTE01000135.1, forward strand.
ACAAGTCAGCATTTATTTTACACCTTCTCTCTGCAAATTTTGGTAATCAAATCTCTGTCCCAAAACATACAAAGCAAACCTAAGGATATCAGTCAAAGGCATGGGGGAGGGAGGGTATTTGAAAAACTCTCCATACATGTCCAGCCAAAATCCTGATGATCCTTGAAACAATAAAACAACCCATTTTCCATAGAAAGGACTTTTCCCTCCACTTTGGCTGGAGTTAAAACCTTCCCCAGAGAATGCCTGGAAAATTGTAGTCATTTGCTTTTTGGACAGCTTCTGTGGTTAGACTGTGCATCCCTAAGTCCGGGGAAGTACCAGAGTACACCATGGCATTCTGGACGGGAGGGAGATTTGTGCATTCAATTCCAAAAGGCCTTGGAACAAATTGTCTGCTGAGAAGTTAGCCCCTTGAGTTATTCTGAAGTGAGGTTTAGCTGTCAGTGTGGCTTTTCAACACAGGGCTAGGACAACTTTGATAGAAGAACCTTATTAACGTCTTTATTAACGTCTTTGGCATTTCAAGGATTTAAAAGATATGAAGTACCTTTCAGAGGCTCTTTCTGTACTTATTTCTAAATACCCCAGTGATCAGAATTTCCAGAATTAGTGAGTGATGGCAGGAAAAAAGGATTGGGCGAGATAATATCTGAAGATTTTATTAAATTCCCTACTGTGAGTGCTACAGAGGTAAAAATAGGACAGATTTCTCCTGTTCCCAAGAACGATAACCATAAGTTGTGTCGCCAGGACATACTTTACACACACACACACACACACACACACAAATCGGATCAAGCAAAAATACTCTTAACTAACCAAGGAAGGTGATTTAAATATATAAATAGTATCTAAACATGACTATAACCGCATCACAATAAGCTTAATCATTTTTTAAAATGATCATACATGCCATGTGCACTAGCATTATAAATTCTTTAAAATTTGCTATGGCTCCTGGAGGAATCAAATACATATTACATTACCTCCTTCTTGTATATTTTATTGTTTAGGCTCTTAATAAACTCCCCCTTCCCATAAAATCCATGGCTAAACCACTAGGCTATTACTAAAAGTGAACAAGTATAATACATCCAAAAGAATGCACTACCAAGGTTGTCTAAGGTATTGCAAAGGTACCTTCTGACATACCATGAACTTCTAAGCATCAACCAGAACTTCAGCTGAGTATTATATGTGGGCTGGTAGCATGGACTATTATTAAGGTTGCCTGACACTTCCTGGTATAAACACCCGGCTTTCAGCTGCTTATGTCTTTGCCAAACTTTAACAATTTAGGCTGAAATTTTACATGCCAAGTGTCTGCCTTACGCTAACTTTTTTGAGGGGTTGGGGGAGGATTTCAGTCAAACTGATTCAGCTGTTTCTGAGAACGAGGCTAGGCAAAAATATGTTGTTTTGTCCACATTAAAAATTCTTGATTCCTTTTATCTGAAAGGCTCTAGTAGCCCCAAGCTGTGAAGCAGGGACTTGAAATTTGGCAGGTCTTGTCAGGACTTTTTTCCATCCCTTGGAAAATCCACACAGATTTGGCCAAGTTATATAAGATTTTGAAAAACTGCGGTTTGCACTTGACTTCAATTTTAGCAGCTAAAATATCGGAAGATTTCGTCCTCACCGAGCATGCCCTCTCAGCTCCTAGCGAATGAGCGTGCTCCATCCCCTCACAGTGCCATTTCACTGGTTTTGGTTTGGTTGGTTTGTTTTTCCTCTACACTGTTATAATGAAATCTCAAAGTAGATACAGGCTCTCAGTTACTCCATATTTATTTAAAAACAAAAGACGCATTAACCTATGTGTGAAACTTTTTGGGAATGGCATAAGTGACTTAACATACTAAACGCGCTTTCTATCCTCTCTCTTACTGAAGACATTACTAGAATCTGTAATGAAACTGAATATACATCTCTCTTTTATGTGCTCATAATGTCCTAGTTTCCTGAGCAGTATTACCCCATATGAAATCTTACCTGTGCAGAATTGAGACTAGCTCCTCACATATCGTCCTCCACACTACTTTCTAAAGAACTTAAGCTAATTATAGCAATAGTGTCCAGGTGATTTGCTCCGCTATTTCAATCATATCAGGACAAAATTATCCTCTCACTCTGCTCCACCTTACCCCCAGATACATACTCGCTCGTCTTTGACAAGACCAGAGTTAAAATAACTGTGCACATTTGTATTGTATCTACTTTCTCATTTGAAATCGTTTGGTACTTTCCATGTTCTGTTGCCTGGGGAATATTTTTGGAAAACTTCAGACAAACCTGTCTCTCAGATTTACACATTCCTTTTATATTAAAGAACCGTGTGTCTCTTCTTCAGCACTTCAGCTGCAGTATAAGTTGTGTCTTTCACTTGCTCTTTCTTAGAAGTTATCAGAAGTAAAATCCAAGAACCTTAATATAAGAATCAGGATTTAAAAAGAGAGAGAGCGAGCACATACAATGTGCACAGCCATCAAATGGGAAAATAGCAGGTCTACCTTTCCCCCGTATAAATGGCTAATCTGACAAAATTCTGAGACTCTGGATGCTGAATGTTGGATTTCACAAATACGTTTCTTGAAGACGACAATTACAAAAGCCAAAAGCTCTTCCACAGTGACCTTCTAGCCCAGGGGTCCCCAACGCGGTGCCCGCGGGTGCCATGGTGCCCGCTGGGGCATCTATGTGCGCCCGCCTACTGGCCGCTGGACAAGCAGTCGCCGAAATGCCGCTGAGAAGCTTCACGGTGGCATTTCGGCAGCTGCTTGTCCGGCAGCCACGGTCCTCGGCAGCTAGTCGTCCGGCACCCGCCCCACAGAAAAGGTTGGGGACCACTGTTCTAGCCCCTGATGATCAGGTTAAATTTAATTTGAAACAATTATTCCCATTCTTTTATCCTATAATATGCCTACAAAAATCCAACAGTGAGCGATTTATTCCTTTCTGATACGATTAAATGTTGTATCACATGTTTAATATCCGACACATCTTCTGTGGGGGGCACAGTGGATGATCAATCAAAAAGTCTCTTCCATCGCTAGTTTCTATGATCCCAGTATATTATTAATTAAGCACTTTACTTCTCCCCCTATTACAAAGTGCAAATGATGGGAAATGGTTTGAACTCTACATACATGGTAGCTCCCACAACAAAGAAACACTGAAACCACCATCATTGTACTTTGCATAATTAAAACCAGTTTAATGGATTTTAATTTCCAGATATTCTATGAGCATGCAAGCTCAAACGTGTATTTAACTTGGAACTCACAAGGCGAGAATGCTCTTAATAGTGTGTGTGTCCATACAGTGTCATAATGACAAGCAGTCTCACCCTCTGCTAAACCTCCTTCAGCTTGTCACACAGACATAAATCAGATTTTGTTCTTCCTCAAGGACCTCAGGATGTTGGATCAATCTCAATGTTGCAAAAATGAGAAGTTTGCCTTTTTATTAAACTTGCCTTCAGAGACATCTTCCCCAATTATATCTAGGGACAGTTTGGGAAAACTCTTACTGTATGTGCTTTGTAGTAACGTACTTGATAGCATGGGCAAATGACCAAGGGCTGCAAGAGCCACCTTTACTGTGTTTCACATGTCCTTGTTTAAAGTACTATGCAGCGCTACAACTCCTCATCACTAATCCAGCTTCTAACCGAACAGACAGGCTACCAGGGAGGTGAGGAAAGCTGCAGGGAGCACTCAGATGCTATGCTATCAGTGCTTCAGGAGCACAGACTAGATTTGATTAAATAGAAGTGTGATTTCATATTTGGGTTCAGGATCTAGGCACACCTTTTAGATTTTAACACAGTGCAAGAGGGTGATGTTGCCACGCAGAGATATAGTGGAGAAATTCATCACACATCTCTAAACAATGTCAGCACAGAGAGTTCAAAAATCATGAGTCAGAACCCCCAACATCATGAGACTGGCATAAAAATCATTAGTTTTTGTTTTAAAAAAAAAGGGGGGATGAGAGGGGGTTGGTCTGTCTTCTGGCTTTTTAACTACCTCTGACTGTAGGCACTTATTCCCCAGCTCCCAGTTCCTCCTTCCCCCCTGCCCCCCCAGCAGGCTCCAGCACTTGTCCCCTATCTCCAGCTAAGGCTTTCTCTGGGGTTTCACATCTGTTAACTCCCCTTTCCCACACTATGGTGGGGGGATGAGGCTCTCGTACCCGGTGCCTGCTTCGAGGCTCTGCCCAGCTCAGAGAGCACAAGGCCACCCCAGTACTACAGACAGATATTACATAGACACCTCTGTTTTGTTACAAGACTGCAGGAGCCTCCCCCAGACCCCAATCAGTGCAATACTGTCACACTTGCTGGGTGATGTCAGAAAACGTTAGGATCCATATGTGCCTGTTTAATCAGATTGTGCATTGTTTCCCATACTGATATTTCAGTGCTCACTGGCCAGATGCTATTTATAATCATAATGTGATTTTAAACTTCATAGATTCAGAAATACATTTCATATGTGGGTGACGGGATCTGCCTTTATTTAAATTTGTGGCAATGGAGTTTTGGGGAGGTAACCAGAATTTGCCCAATAAATATCATATACAGCGCATGAATATTTTTTTTAAACCAGATGCTAGCTTGAGATAGATAAAACAGACAAAGATGAGGGGGAGGTTAAAGGCAACTGAGAAGCAAGATGTGCTGGGATTTCTACCAGGGGACTTTTTTGGGGCCCAGCCTGGGGAGGAGGGTCCTTCTTTTATACAATATCAGCCTTTGGTTAGAAGAGCTGGGAAGCTCCATTCTATAATTAGCTACCATAAAGGTGCAGGAGATTTACTGTCTCTTCTCCAAAGCCTCATGGCTATTGCTAGTTGGAAGGAATGGAAGGTCCCTGCTACTCCACTCCTTCCTCAGGCTCTTGCTGTTGTACTGGGAAGGAGCAAATCACTGCTGGGATACCCCTCTCTTAGCCTCCTGGCTGCTGCAAAGAGTGGGGGTGGGAAGAAGGAATCTCTAACTTTATGTCTCCATTATTTGGGTCATTCTGAAAGGAAGAACCTCCAGTACCTACTGTATTGCTGCTTATAGTCTTACATGTAGCAGAATCATGAAGCTGATATGATCCTTGATTGTTTCACAGCTATCCAGAGGACTAGAGAGCAGAAATGAAACTGAGCATAGTTTTAAGAGCCCTCTCACTCTGTTCCAACTCATCGATGCTACCAGCTGCAGCAGAAGCACCTGAACTGAACATGTGCAGAAATCGGAAGGCCACATAATTTCCATTTGCATTCAGCCTCATTTCAGAAGCTTAAAATGCCCATAAAAGCTACATTTAAAAAAAAAAAAAAGCTTAAAGTGATAGTTTAAGTCCCCATGCTGGTTAAGAAGAGCTTGACATTTGTCACTCATGAGTGGTGAATGTAACTTTCAAGCATGGATAATATATACTTACTAGAGTTGACAGTAAGAGTGAAAAAAACTATTAAGTTTAAAAAATGACTGCACTTTAAATAACAATTTTATCTGCATTAATACATGGAGTTCTGGACCTTTGCACTTGATTAATAACCACAGGTCACTTTTCAAGCCAATGGGCAATAGTTTTTCCACTCTAAAACCAGAGAGCAAAACTCAGTTCTCAGATAGATGCAGTAACTCTTAACTCTAATATTCTGCTTTACCTACACACCTGTATCTCCTATTTCCACCACTCTGTGAGCTGTGCACGTGGGGAGAACAACATATCATGAGAGCATTAACATGTGGATCTAAGTGGAGAATTTTGGACTGAGATGGCACTTTTGCTATTTTATTAGATTCATTATAAAAAGAGGGAGAAATAGTAAAGCAATGTTCACTTCTGGCTCTGCCTCCCTTCAGTTATTAAACCTAATTACTAAATAGCTTTCGGCTGGAACCATTTTTTTTTTCTGGACGCTATTCTTTGAAGGCCACAGTTAAAACAATAATTGTATTTGCTGCGTAAATTAAATCTTGAGAAGTCACACACAACATCTTTTTTCATGTAACCTCTTCAGAGGGACATATTCTCCATTTTACATTTTCATTAACCTGCAACAGCACAGAGGTTGAAAGGTTAAAGCTGTTTAATTGCTAGTATATGTTAATCAGTATAGAAATGATATTCTAACGTGCCACTGCTGGCAAAGATGTTCTATTTTCAGATACAGGCCTGTATACTCTCCTTTTCTCATTAAGATACTTTCACAAGTATCACATGGCATATATATCTAGGCTTTAAAGAACAGAATTCATTATTATACCTATAGATAAGGTAAGAAGCAGCCCAAATGAAATGTTTTGGGGGTATAGAAGTACTTGGTTCATCACCATTTATCATTATTATTGTTTATTTCTATTCTGGGAGCCCCTAGGAGCCCCAGTCATGAACTAGGGCCCCACTGTGCTAAGTACAGTACAAACAAAGGCCACCAAGCCTCCCCCTCAGCAAGACACAGCATTGCCAGCACCAAACATTGAAAATTGTGAGTCAGACCTTCCCCCGTCCTGAAAATCACGAGATATATTTTTAAACCAGTGATTTTTCCCCCCAAAAAATAGAGGTTGGGTCTTTTTATTTGTCTCCTGGGTTTTTGAATCTTTGGGGTTCATATTTTCCAGCTTCTCTCCACAACCACAAGGACAGAAAATAACTTCAATTCCAGGCTTAAAGAAAACCACCAAAATATTGCAAGACTAGCCACAAAATGATGAGAGAATGAATGCTTGGAAGAGCACTGGAACTTAGGCAGACCTAGAGAGACCAGGTGTGTGCTTCCCAAGAGATGAAGCATGGTCCAGTGGTTAGGGAGTGGCTTAGGATTTGTGAGAATCATAGAATCTCAGGGTTGGAAGGGACCTCAGGAGGTCATCTAGTCCAACCCCCTGCTCAAAGCAGGACCAAACCCAACTAAATCAGCCCAGCCAGGGCTTTGTCAAGCCTGACCTTAAAAACCTCTAAGGAAGGAGATTCCACTACCTCCCTAGGTAACCCATTCCAGTTCTTCACCACCCTACTAGTGAAAAAGTTTTTCCTAATGTCCAACCTAAACCTCCCCCTCTGCAACTTGAGACCATTACTCCTTGTTCTGTCATCTTCTATCACTGAGAACAGTCTAGATCCATCCTCTTTGGAACCCCCTTTCAGGTAGTTGAAAGCAGCTATCAAATCGCCCCTCATTCTTCTCTTCTGCAGACTAAACAATCCCAGTTCCCTCAGCCTCTCCTCGTAAGTCATGTGCTCCAGCCCCCTAATCATTTTTGTTGCCCTCCGCTGGACTCTCTCCAATTTATCCACATCCTTCTTGTAGTGTGGGGCCCAAAACTGGACACAGTACTCCAAATGAGGCCTCACCAGTGCTGAGTAGAGGGGAATGATCACATCCCTCGATCTGCTGGAAATGCCCCTACTTATACAACCCAAAATGCCATTAGCCTTCTTGGCAACAAGGGCACACTGTTGACTCATATTCAGCTTTTCGTCCACCGTAACCCCTAGGTCCTTTTCTGCAGAACTGCTGCCCAGCCATTCGGTCCCTAGTCTATAGCAGTGCATGGGATTCTTTCGTCCTAAATGCAGGACTCTGCACTTGTCCTTGTTGAACCTCATCATATTTCTTTTGGCCCAATCCTCTAATTTGTCTAGGTCCCTCTGTATCCTATCCCTACCCTCCAGCGTATCAACCACTCCTCCCAGTTTAGTGTCATCTGCAAACTTGCTAAGGGTGCAGTCCACACCATCTTCCAGATCGTTAATGAAGATATTGAATAAAACCGGCCCCAGCACCGACCCTTGGGGCACTCCACTTGATACCGGCTGCCAACTAGACAAGGAACCATTGATCACTACCCGTTGAGCCCGACCATCTAGCCAGTTTTCTATCCACCTTACCGTCCATTCATCCAGCCCATACTTCTTTAACTTGCTGGCAAGAATACTGTGGGAGACTGTATCAAAAGCTTTGCTAAAGTCCAGAAATAGCACATCCACTGCTTTCCCCTCATCCACAGAGCCGGTTATCTTATCATAGAAGGCAATTAGGTTAGTCAGGCATGACTTGCCCTTGGTGAATCCATGCTGACTGTTCCTGATCACTTTCCCCTCCTTTAAGTGGTTCAGGATTGATTCCTTGAGGACCTGTTCCATGATTTTTCCAGGGACTGAGGTGAGACTAACTGGCCTGTAGTTCCCTGGATCTTCCTTCTTCCCTTTCTTAAAGATGGGCACTACATTAGCTTTTTTCCAGTC
>QXTE01000135.1:1399002-1412229 GCA_003942145.1 Platysternon megacephalum
TTCCCCAGGCTTCTTGCATTTGTGTATAGGCACTTGAGATAACTCGCTGATTGTCCCGCTTTCTCGGTCTGAGACAGGAGTCCTCCCCTCTTGCGGTCTCCTGCTTGTGCTTCCTCCCAGTATCCCACTTTCCCACTTACCTCAGGGCTTTGGTCTCCTTCCCCCGGTGAACCTAGTTTAAAGCCCTCCTCACTAGGTTAGCCAGCCTGCTTGCAAAGATGCTCTTCCCTCTCTTCGTGAGGTGGAGCCCGTCTCTACCAAGCAATCCTTCTTCTTGGAAGACCATCCCATTGTCGAAGAATCCAAACCCTTCTCTCCGACACCATCTGCGTAGCCATTCGTTGACTTCCACGATTCGACGGTCTCTACGCTGGCCTTGGTGAGAGAAGGATTCAATTCCCTGCTCAGCCGCAGACTTCCTATGTGACCTTGGGACAGTGCGGGGAAGGGCAGCTCCTGGGATTCTTTACACACTTTTCTGTCCCTTCCTAGGCCCGCTGCTGCAAGGCAGGCAGGGGAAAGAGCACAGGAGCTGTCCCAACTCCACTGCTCCCAGTTGGCAGGGAGAGGATGGAGCAGAGCTGCTACTGGGCTCTTTCTGCAATCACTTTGCATATGTCTGCACAGTAGTTGGGAGATGAGAGTCCCACTCGGGTAGACATACACACGCCAGCTATGCTTTGGCTAGCATGCTAAAGCAGCAGTGTGGCTACGGTGGCCTGCGCAGTGGTTCAGGCTAGATGCCTACAATCCGCCCGACCCCTTGGGCATGTACTCGAGTGGCCGTCAGAGCCTTACTGCTCTTTTTAGCACACTAGCTCGAGTAGAGCTAGCACATGCATGTCTACCCGATGGGCACTGGAACTAAAGGTGCTGGGGGTGAGGCAGTATCCCTTAGCTTGAAGTAATAACAACAACCAAATGCATGGCTTTCATCATATACCGCATTTATAGTTTTATTCAAGGACTTTATGCAATGGCTGTTAATCTCTCTTGGCCTCAGTTCCCCATCTGTACAATGGAGGACAATAGCACTACCCTACTTTTTTTTTTTTTTTTTAATTATTATATATATATATGGAGATATACCTATCTCATAGAACTGGAAGGGACCCTGAAAGGTCATCAAGTCCAGCCCCTGCCTACACTAGCAGGACCAAGTACTGATTTTGCCTCAGATCACTAAGTGCCCCCCTCAAGGATTGAACTCACAACCCTGGGTTTAGCAGGCCAACACTCAAACCACTGAGCTATCCCTATCTCAGAGAGGTGTTAGTGAGGGTAAATACACTAAAGACTGTGAGAAACTCAGATAAAAGGGGCCAGATAAGTATCATGGAGAAGTTTGCATAGGGATGGTGGAGTTGGATTGACCATCAAAGGTTAACATGATGTAGCTAAACTTCCGATAATTATCCAGACTATAGGAACAGACTCAAGATGACCTTCCGTAATGACTGAGGTTAGCCTAGTGCTGCTTCTGATGGAGGCAGAATTTGTTTTCATGAGAGCAAATGACAACTGGCAACACAGTAGGTAGGTAGGTAAGTGTTAATGGGACTGTAACTGTGGGGAACAAGAGAAGGAGGGAATAAGTGATTAGAGGAGAAAGCGAGATTGAGGCCTTCCTGTGAATTCAGAAGGGGAGTGACTAGAAAGATTTCAGTTATGTTCTCTTGCATCCTCTGACAGTAAAAATATCTGCTGAGGCTGGGGCCCTGTAGAACAGCCCAGATCAGTGGATGGCTATATAAAGTGACATTCTCTTCTCTCTCTGCCTAACTGGCTTTAGATTACATTTCAAACAGTCTCTTCTTTAAAAAACTAATTAGATGCTAAGATTTTTTTAGGTCAGTGACTGTGTCTCCATAGGCCTCAATCTTGCTCAGGTGCTGAGCAGTATAATATTATTAATTATTCATAGCAAGCAAATACCTATCTAGAGATGCTAGGCCTGCCATTTAATGCACTTCTGAAAGGCGTTCAGCTGGCACGGTGACAGGTGTGGGATAAAAACCTGAAAAGAACAGAAATGAATTTAATCTAGGCATTTCTAAAGTGCCCATCATCACAGCATCTCAGGCATGAATTTAGCAACAAATTACGCTTGTGAATAACCCTAATTGTCTCCTGCTCGCCATGCAGGGGATCAGTAGAGCTGGGCAGAGAGAGGGAATTCCCCTCGCCCCTTTCTAGGCTGGCGGCAGGGGGGCAGCTCCAGAGGACCCCTCTGCCCCTTCCCAGGCCTGGTATTGCAGGGAGGGAACGGGGAGGTACAAAGGAACTTTCCCATCCCTGTGCTCAGAGGTAGGGAAGGGGAAGAGGGAGCACAGCAGCTGTGAGGCTCTTTCTCCTCCCCTCAACCCCAATCCAGTGAGAATGGTTTCCGGTTGCGGAGGGCACGGGAGATCTCTGCCTACAGCAGCTCTCAACTTTTTCTGACACAGGAGATGAGCAGAGAGCCAATCAATCAGAGGGGGTTTCCCTCAGGCAGGGTTCAAATTCATGTGAGGGTTGGAGCTTCTCATGTCATTGCCAGGCTGGGCTCCATCCCTGGGCAAAATGCTATCACTCAAGAAAAAAAAATCACGAGAGTTGGCAATACTGACAGTGCAAGTGCTTAGAAGATGGGTTTCAGCATGAAACAGAGACAGAGAATGCCTCCTGCAGTCATTGATCCTGATCCTCTTCTCGTTAACACCATTTTTAACACTGCTTGCAACATAGTTGACTGATCTGAAAGAAGAACTCGGGCCAGAGTGTTTCCATGATACAGGCTCTATTCTACAACGGTTGCCAGGCTTACTACCTGCTGTGGCAGCAGCAGCAACCTGGAACACACATCGATAGATTTTTAGGCCAAAAGGGACCAAAGGGAGTCTGACTCCCAGTGAAATACAGACATAGAATCTCACCCAGTTACCCCTGCATCAAACCCACTAGCTTCCATTTGATCAACATATAACAGGTCCTGAGAAATTATCTACTGTAATTAGAAGGTAAATATAAAAACAAGTAAAAAAATGCAAACCATTTACCTATATGATTAATTACCTTTCAGGACTGAAATATGAGTTCAACAAATGACCCTACTGAGTAAACTGATAACGCACACACTTTAGCAGATGATCTAAACCTGTTTGGTGCCAAGACAGACAAAGAACTACTCTAACCCATCTTCCAGGAAGAAAACTTGAAAAATAAGTTCAGGTTTTAAAGTTCAGGTTTTAATATTCAAGTGGAGTGCAGTCAACTTAAACATATGGCCCAAGATGTACATTTTATAAAATGCTAAATCCAATAAAATAATCCACACGTCATTTTTAGATTCCAGTGGGGACAGTTATTCTTTTAAACAAATAAACATTCCCTTGCAGTATTACCACCAGACCCCAAAACTGAATCAAATTATAAACCAAAATAACACTGACTTTACAGATTTCTGTCCATGCTGTGAGAAACACAACAAGTAAATAAAGAACATAAATAATGACTAATGCCTAAGATTTCTTTTTTTTTTTTTTCATTTTTAACGACTGACAATTGTACCCAGGGGCACTGACGAAGACAGAGTCTGTCACGGAGAGGGCAATGGAAAGAAGAATTCTGGGAATTTCAATTTGGGACCAAGTCCCCAATGAAGTGATCAGACAGCAGAGTGGAGTGCAGGACGTCGTTGTTGAGGGCAGGCATGATAAAATGCAATGGGCCGGGCATGTAGTGAGGCTCACTGACAATCAATGGACTGCTATTTGAGAGAAGAAGCATCAGCAGCCCCAATGGCAACACTTTGACAGGTAAATACATGACCACAGTACCAAGGAGACAGATTAGACTAGATTGGACTATTCCTTTTTGTGGCACACAACATTACTCACCAATTGTGATTGATAAACTCACAACAGTGTTGGTTCACAATGTGTGCAGGCCTGAAACTGATGGTAAAAAAAAAGAAAACAAATACAATCTTCAATAAGAGCCTCTACCTTGCAGTTATAGAATAATACTAACATTCACAAATACCAGAAGGATGGTCTTGATCCATTTTTTAATAGTCTGAGAGAGGAGATAAATCTGGAACCCTAAATTAGCTGGCTAGATCTTCATGCACCCGAACTGGTGGCTATTACTGCACATTTAGACTAATTTTCCTTGGCTTTTGCCAGTAAAGGCAGCACTAGATGAAAAAGTGAAAAAACTCTTCATCCTTAGAAATCTACTGCTTTAAAAAAATAACTCAGTACTTTTTTCTTCAGGGGGAAAATCCATGCAGGATGACAAATCACTAAGCCATACGCATCCGTACTTCGAAAAGAAATTAAGTGGCTAATCAGTTCAATGTGGGACACATAGTCACCTCATCTGAACATGTACAATAATTCACACAAGTTAAAACCCTCTGTTTTTTCTCTGAAGTTCAGCCGTTAGTGCAGGGATTATGGAGGGGCTGTGCAATGATTATAGAGTTCTTGGTCCTCCACAGTGACCAGAGAGGGCCAGGATGTGTTGTAGATGGAGCTTAATAAAGGGAGGGACTGCCTGGTCCAAGGCTTCTCTGGTCACTACTTCAAAAGCCATGGGTCTTTGTGTTTATGGCCTCACATTAGAGAGAGGTGCTTAGGCAGCTTTATGCCTCCACATGCAAGTTGGACCCTTGTCCTTCCTGCTGGCAAAGGCCAGTGGGGAACTGTATTGTCATTTGTCGCTTTGAGGAGCAGAACGATCTAGCGCTTCCTATCTGGAGGTCAACTACAGTCTGGCTCTAATTAACATAGGTATGGCTTTCTCTATTCTCTGCATGATAGTGAAATACTGTACCTTATGTAATGGAGTAACTCTTCTGGTTTAATTACAGTGTCTGAGTACTTTCATGGGCAGAAACTACCTGGTACTAAAGGGTTCTTTAATCTATCAGAGAAAGGTGTAACAAGAAGCAGTGACTGGAAGTTAAAGCCTGACAAATTCAAATGGGAAATATGGCACAAATATCTAACAGTGAGGATGACTAATCACTGGAACAAGCTACCAAGGGAAGTGATGGATTCTTCATCTCTTCCTGTCTTCAAATCAAGACCTGTGTGGAAGATGTGCCTCAGTCAGATACAAGTTATTAGGATCAACGCAGGTATTTCTGGTTGAAATTTTATGGCCTGTGATATACAAGAAGTCGGACGAGATGATTTAATGGTCCCTCTTTCTGGCCTTAAATCTATGGTTATGTCTATGCTAACAGTGCTTTACTGGTAGAGGTATAACGGTATACCATACTGGCAAAATACTCCTAGTCAGGATACAATTTGTCCTGAGAAAGCTGCTGCTTTTGCCAGTATAGCTTATTCCACACACACACACCCATAAACGAAACAAGCTATACCAGTAAAAAACACAGTTTTGCCAGTACAACTTGTGTCCACATTAGTGGCTTCTGCTGGGACAGCTATGTCAGTCAAAGATCAGACCTCTTCACACCCCAAATGACATGGCTACAGCAGAAATCTGTAATGTAGACATGGCCTATGCATTCCATACTGTCTTAGGGCAAGTCTACACTACCGCACTACATTGGCCCAGTTGCAGCTGTGCCCTGTAGAGCGTCTGGTGAAGACGCGCTAGGCTGATGGGAAAGTTCGCTCCTGTCGGCATAATTACTCCAGCTTGGCAAGAAGTGTAAGCTATGTTGGCGGGAGAGCGCTCTCCTGTCAGCGTAGCGCATCTTCACCAGCTGTGCCGATGTGGCACTGTAGTGTAGGCTTGCCCTAAAACAGTATGGAATTCATAAACCATGTCTACATTACAGACTTCTGCTGTAACCATGTCGCTCGGGGGAGGGGCTTTTTCACACCTCTGAACTGCGATGTAAATTAGATCAAATTAACCAGTAGTGTAGACCTGCCCTGCGAGATTATGCCAAAACATTATGAGCACAAAAGCTCTTTCTTTATCTTCAATTTGTAAAAAAAGGGAATAATCCCACAAATTACAGTACACATCTCAAAATGGACAGGCAAAAATGTTCTCTGCCCCTAAATTACATCCCCAGAAGGGAGCAAGGTCTGGAAAATATCAGTTCTTTAAAATACCTGAAAGTTTTTCCATTTTCACCATCTAATTTAAATCTAATTTAATATAAAGACACGGAAGCCAGTTCAGACAGTTATCTTAGCTGTGAATTTGCACCAAGCAAATTATTGTTTCTACTAGTCTCAAATGAACCAAATTAAATACATTTTTTCACTTCACACTCAGTCACTTGGGGCTCAATTCTGCTTCCATCTGCGACAATGGCAAAAATCCCACTGACTTCAATGGGAACAGGACAGGGTTCTTATACTGTAGATATTACAGGATAATCAGTGTAACTTTTGTTTTTTAAGACAACTATGAAACAACAGGAAGGGACATATCTAGTCTTGCAGAAGCAGGAGCAACAACATCGAACAATGAAGTTGCACGTGCTTACACCAGTGCTCAATTAGACCCTATCAGCCTGGTATAGTCTACACGTATTTATCATTGATAAAGTGCTGCATGGTTTCCAGTGGCTATATCTCAAGACCACACAGAAGTATGTGCTAGCCACTTCTCAGACAAAAAAGAAATTATGGGGTATAAAATTTTCACACACCTAAATGACATAGAAAACTAAGTTCATTTTCAAAAGTGACAAGTCCCATTGACCTTCAGTTTACAGTTAGGCTGCTAAATCACTTTTGAAAATGGGACTTAGGCGCTTTTAAAATTTTACCTATGGTCCCTTCCCCAACAATGTTGCAAATCAGTTTCACACCAGACACAATGAAAAGTACTTACAAAATTCACAGTAGGGGAAGGATAACAGCTAAAGTAATAAAATCATACAGTTGTTTACATTATGTTCACATCATGATAGTTCCCTGATGTTGAGGGGGGGGAGGGCGCTTTTTTATTTTCTGTTAATAAAATCACTTTTCAGGTGATGAAAGAAGTGAATTTGTGACTTTTTTTAAAAGCAGCTGAATAGTTAAATGCATTTTTGTATTTTAAGGGTAATTTCTAATTACATGCACAATTACTCATCCATCTGTTTACTACATACTGTAGATGTCTGTGGTTACACATGCTTGAATAATTATTTAAAATTAAATATTGTGAAGAGTCAAATTAATTTCTCTGAGCATAGCAAATGGCAGGAAGGCTGCAAGATGATAAAATGTTTGCCCCCAGAAAAAGAACAAGCCATTCTTATCATACACTTCACCAAATGCATCTACGGCTGTTTTGTACCTGATAGGGAACTTTTTAATTCCAAATTTGTAACAAAGAAAAGATTCATTACATTCTGCTATCACTGAAAGAGTGATTTAAAAACACAGTCTGCAAATGTTTGAATATCACAACAGAAAACATCATGTTCCCACTAGGAGGCAACTTGCCATTAAGACATTTCTGTTTTTGTTCTAGCAGAAACATCAGACACACCTTTCTAAAAAGAGATAGTGAACGTGCTTGGTATTTTTTAACAACCTTGTAATGGTAATGGTAATTTAGGCACGTATTAAACGAAATCTGTTATTTGCATGCATGAGATCTTAGGTACAATGAATTATATAAAAAATTAGAGTATGCATCATTGATTCATACATTTTTAAGGCCAGAAAGGACCACTGAGTATCTGGTTTGACCATCCACAGAACACATGCCATAGAATTTCACCAAGTCGTTCCTGCATCAATCCCACCTCTCGCTGAGCTAGACCATACCTTTCAGAAAGACACCTGGCCTAGCTAAACTGTTGCAATGGTTAATTAACATCACTGTTAAAAAAAGGAGGAGCCTTATTTCTAGCCTGAATTTGCCTACCTTCAACTTCCAGCCATTGAGTATTGTGTCTCTTTCTGCTAGATGAAAGAGCCCACTGCTACCAGAAATCTTTTCGCCATGAGGGTACTTACAAGACCATAAGGACAGCCATCCTGGGTCAGACTAATTGTCCATCTAGCCCAGTATCCTGACTGCAGCAGTGACTAGTACCAGAGCTTTAGAGGGAGTGTATAGAACAGGGCAATTGTGGAAAGATTCACCCCATCTTCCCCTCCCAGCTTCTGGCAGTCAGAGGTTTAGGGTCACCTCAAGCATGAGGTTCCATCCCTGACCATCTTGGCTAATAGCAGTTGATGGACCTATCCTCCATGAATGTATCTAGCTCTTTCTTGAACCCAGTTATACTCTTGGACATCACAATATCCCATAGCAATGAGTTCCACAGGTTAATTGTGCATTGTGTGAAAAAGTACTTCCTCTTGTTTGTATTAAAACTAGCGCCTATTAATTCCAATGAGCACCCCTGGTTTTTGTATTGTGGGAAAAGGTAAGTAACACTTCTCAACTCACTTTTTCCACACCATTCATTATCTTATAGACTTCTATTATATGCCCCCTCAGTCATCTCTTTTCTAAGCTGAACAGCCCTAATCATTTTAGTCTTTCCTTGTACGGAGGCTGTTTCATACCACTGATCGTCTTTTCTCCTCTTCTCTGAACCTTTTCCAGTTCCACTATAACCTTTCTGCGATGGAGTCACCAGAACCGGACACAGTATTCAGGAGTGTGGGTGCATCATGGAGTAATATAGTGGCATTATGAATTTTTTTCTCATTTTAATATCCCTTTCCTAATAGTTCCTAATATTCTGTTAGCCTTTTTGACCGCTGCTGCTCATTGAGCTGAAGTTTTCACAGACCTAGCCACTATGACTCCAAGATCTCTTCTTGAGTGCTAACAGCTAATTTAGAACCCATCATTATATACGTGTAGTTGGGATTATTTTTTCAAACATGCATTACTTTGCACTTATCAATGCTGAATTTCATCTGCCATTCTGCTGCCCAGTCACCCAGTTTTGTGAGATACCTTTGTAACTCTTCACAGTCTGCTTTGGACTTAACTATCTAGAATAATTTTGTATCATCTGCAAACTTTGCCACTTCACGGTTCACTCCCTTTTCCAGATCATTAATGAATATGTTGAACAGCACAGGTTCCAGTATAGATCCTTGGGAGATCCCACTGTTTACCTCTCTCCATTTTGAAAACTGTCCATTTATTCCTACCCTTTGTTTCCTGTCTTTTAGCCACTTACTGATAGATTATTTTATTTTATTATTTTATAGACCATGATCTAGTCACCTCTTAATTATCAAGCCACCTTCTCTTTGTTAAACTACATAGATTGAACTTCTTTAGTCTCTCACTGTAAGGCAAATGGTAATCACTCCTACACTGGTGTAAACCCTGACTACCACCATAGGCTTTGATGGAGTTACTCAGGATTCAGAACAGCGTAACTGAGATCAGAATCTGGCTCTAAATGTTCAGCCACACCACTCAGAGGTGAGTCCTATGGGGTACCCATCAATGCCTATAGCTAAAAGGTGATATGTCCAAGGCCTTTCAATCCCTCCTGAAGGAATTCCAGAACTATGGGGAAAGGTATTTTTCTAGCTTGTTCCTGCACCGGGATGAGAATACTTGCCAGCCTCTGCAGCATACATTCAGGAACACAGAAGAGTTTATCCAGCTGACCGTCTCAGAAATCCAGCTTTGCTAGGAGACTCCCTCGTGAACAAGACACGAACGTGGCTGCGCTATTATGAAGAACTGGGACTGGGTGCAACAGTTTGAACTTTCCTGGAGGATTAAGTATTCATTCATTGTTATTTTAGTTGCCGGTCTACTGTTTTTGTTTTTTTATTTTCTGATTATTATTTTTTTTTACAAAATAAACATTTCACTTCAACCGAAAGTATTTTTTTTATTCAAATCAAATAGAATATAAACACTTTGTTGTTTATTTGTTAAGTGCTTTCTCCCTCTCTTTCCTGATGACAAAAGGGAGGAAAAGGGAAAACGGAGGGGGAGGGGGGGAAGGCGAGAGACAAACAAAATATGTCATTTAGAGTCCATTTGATTTGAACTGAAACAAAAACATTACATTGCAAATCATTTTGCTGAAACAAAATCCTTTAAAAATTCAAACAAAACCAAACCCTTTTGTTCTAAAGTTTTGGTGGACAATAATTCCCATTTTTTTGACCAGCCCTTAAATAAAGGGGGGGCAGAAGACATACGTTTGCTGCTAGCTCAGGCAGAGGCAGCAAACTAATGAGAAGCTGACGCCTGAGAGAGATGGGGGAGGGAGGCAAGAATATGCTTACAGTGTACATGCTTTCTATAGAATTATCATTAAAACACATATTATATAGGCACCAATTGACCAAAAAGACTCTGAAGGGGAGGTGGTTCTGTGAGATAAACATGCAGCAAGGTGATATGAAACATCAGCCAAAGCCTAAATCAAGCAGCCAGAGAAAACAGTATCCTCATCCCAGCTTGCAATGCCTTACTGCAAATATTTGCACTCTTTTCTAACAACCTACTTTAGAGGCCAAAATGGTCAAATCCACATGCCTAAAGTTCGACTTCAATGTATACATAAAGGCCCCAGTTCCACAAGATGTTTTAGCACGTGGCTAACTTTAAGCATGTGAAATGTCCCATTGAGGTAAACAGAACAGCACACATGCTTAAAGTTAGGTACAGGTCTGTCGCATCTTACGCGCATTTAACATGCGCGATTTCAGCTTTACGCGGTTGGCAAAAACAAAACAAGAAAAATAACAATTTAAATACTGTACCTTTAGTGTGGGCGATTCCGCCCGCCATTACACTCAATGTAATTTTGACTATATGCGATTTTCGCTTTACGCGCTGACAGCGGAACGTAACCCCAGCGTAAGATGAGACTCGCCTGTACGTGCTTAAGTAGTTTACAAAATCAGGGACACAGACACCTCAACAGAACTGGCCTGATTTCAAAATGTGCTGAGAGACCCCAGCCACTGCATGCTCAGCAGCGATGAAAATCAGGCCACTTTTAATTTAGGTGTCTACATGTGGAATCAGGAGCCTAACCTATAGGAACGTCAGTGTGAAGACTTTGGCCCAAGACTAAATTTAAAAATAATTATTTCAATTTTTGGTAACGTTCTGTGGTATGCTATACCATGTCCACTCTGTCCTGTTTTCTGGCTATAAGACACACAAGGAGTAAATGGGTGCACTATGCAATGGAAGTGCGTTTTATATTTGAGAGTTTTATATAAGCTGCGGGAGAAGAACTCAGCTTTGGCACAGGATTGCACTTACTTATTTTTTGATGATTGATATACTGTATATCTTGTCACAAAAAGGCCCATAAAATACTATTCATAATACACTTCTATTCTAATACTACTCTAAACACTAGACATAAGTTTTTCAAATCTATAGCTAACTGTCTCCCATAATTTCCTACAAGTGAAGCTAAACGTAGTATCAGAGCTAACTCCTTTATTTATTCATAACTTTGGTTTTACTAGGCTTTTAACACTACAAAAAAAGTAGCTTGAAATCAATATANACAGTTTCGCTATGTGTGGATTTTCAAGTGAGACCTGAAAAACTGCACACCCATTAGCTCTGCATGGTCATTTACAGAGCCCATGGCATTTTGCTAGAAAACATTTCTAGGACCTGCCTGAAAGCTACATAACCAAGGTCCTGTCTTAGCATTAGGGTATTAGTCACCTTATAAGACTTAAATGTATGTTCTCTGTGTACTTAGATATTTCTATAGGTCCAATCACCACAGAAACTGACTGATTCTGTTACTTTTGGTGATGTGGGTGAAAGGTGGTAGGGAGGCAGAGGCTACAGGAATGTTTGCTATAGAATACAAGTGGCTAGTTGAACACACATTACTGGTGAAGATGCTTTTTGTGCCATTATACTGTTATAGCATGCCCTTACCGGAGCAATACCGGATTTATAATGGTGCCAGGCCCACAGTCGAAAGGGGCCCTGGCGCGCTCTTCTCCACCCCCCCTCCTGTCGGGTCAGAGCTTGATGCTGCGGGCTGCTGCAGCTCCCTGGCAGCCTCTGCCTGCAGCCTGGCTCCTGCCCCGCCCCTTTCCCCAGCGTGCTACGTTCAGCTGCAGGAGGGGAGAGGAGGGAGCCGCAGCATGCTGCTCCGGGGGGAGGAGGAGAAGAAGAGGCGGGGATGAGGCCTCTCCCCCGCCTCTTTCCCCAGCGTACTATGTTCCCTCTCCTCCCCCGCCGGTCAGCTGGATCAGCCTTGCAGGCAGGAGAGGGGCAAGGAGGAGCAAGCCGCAGCACGCCACTCCGGGGAGGAGGAGAAGACGAGGCGGGGTGAGGCCTTGGGGAAGNAGAGCAATACCGGATTTATAATGGCGCCAGGCCCACAGTCGAAAGGGGCCCTGGCGCGCTCTTCTCCACGCCCCCTCCTGTCGGGTCAGAGCTTGATGCTGCGGGCTGCTGCAGCTCCCTGGCAGCCTCTGCCTGCAGCCTGGCTCCTGCCCCGCCCCTTTCCCCAGCATGCTACGTTCAGCTGCAGGAGGGGAGAGGAGGGAGCCGCAGCACGCTGCTCCGGGGGGAGGAGGAGAAGAAGAGGCGGGGATGAGGCCTCTCCCCCGCCTCTTTCCCCAGCGTACTATGTTCCCTCTCCTCCCCCGCTGGTCAGCTGGATCAGCCTTGCAGGCAGGAGAGGGGCAAGGAGGAGCAAGCCGCAGCACACCACTCCGGGGAGGAGGAGAAGACGAGGCGGGGTGAGGCCTTGGGGAAGGGGCTGGAATTGGGGCATACCCCCTCCAGCCCCCTGCGTGAGCACCCCCACGACCCCAGCCCACCCTAACCCCTGCACCCCACCAGCCCCCTGAGCCCCTGGCCCTGCCCCTGCACTCCCCTCACACCTCCTCAGCACCCCCTCACACACACCCAGCCCCCAGCCCTGACCCCTGCACCCCCTACACCTCCTCAGCCCCCAGCCCTGACCCCTGCACCCCACACACCTCCCCAGCCCCCTGCCCTGACTCCTGCATCACTCTCACACCTCCCCAGCCCCCTGCACCCCCCTCTCACCCCCTCACACACACCCAGCCCCCAGCCCTGACCCCTGCACCCCCTACACCNTAACCCCTGCACCCCACCAGCCCCCTGAGCCCCTGGCCCTGCCCTGACCCTGCACTCCCCTCACACCTCCTCAGCACCCCCTCACACACCCCCAGCCCCCTTCCCTGACCCCTGAACCCCACACACCTCCCCAGCCCCCTGCCCTGACCCCTGAACCCCACACACCTCCCCAGCCCCCTGCCCTGACTCCTGCATCACTCTCACACCTCCCCAGCCCCCTGC
>QXTE01000135.1:1412314-1447244 GCA_003942145.1 Platysternon megacephalum
GCCCCTGCCCTGACTCCTGCACCCCCCACATCCCCACCCCCATCCTGAGAACCAAACAGGAGCTGCCCCAGGTAAGCGCTCCACACCCCAACCTCCTGCCCCAACCCTGATCCCCCTCCCTCGCCCTAGCTCCTGGCCAGACCCCACACCTGAACATTTTTTTACAATATTTGGAAAGATTATTAAGTGGTCCGTCGAGACCCTCTGTGATTTTCAAGTGGTCTGTGGAAAAATAAGTTAGACTACAAGAACAATCAATGTACCTCACTTTATTTTCATTTACTTGCTATTACTTATGGGAGGAGGATGAAGAAAAAAAGAATGAAAAATGGGGGCAGGGGGAGATAAGAGAGAATGTTCTTTTTCTTGACTGGGTCCCAAGGAAGAGCCCCAAAAATGAAGCTGAGCACACGGCTGGGGGCCCCCACTAACTCTAAATCCACCACTGGCTGTCACGTCACCTGGGCTGGGGATACTGTCAGGATCGGTGTAACCACTAGGCGAACTAGGCGACCGCTTAGGGCGCCAAGATTTGGGGGTGCCAAAAAGTGGTGCCCCAACATTTTTTTTTACACTACAGTGGAGTCACATCTTACACGGGGGTTAGGTTCTAAAGTCACCGCGTAAGAGGAAAATTGCATATAGTGAAAATTACCATAAAGTACAGTATACACTAGAACGGGGTCCTCAACCTACGGCACGCATGCCAAAGGTGGCACGCAAGCTAATTTTTTTTTAATGGCAGGCTGTGGGTCTCGGCTGCCACTGAGCCTGCTGCTGACCTGGGGTTCTGTTCACTCAGCTGGCAGCGGGCTGAGCAGGGCCAGCAGTGGGCCGGCTCCTGCCAGCCGGGGTCCCAGCCGCCAGCCCCGCTCAGCCCACTGCCGGTCTGGGGTTCCGGCTGCCAGTCCCTTGCCAGTCGGGGTCCTGGCCACCAGGAGGCTGAATGGATCCGGCGGCTGGCAGCGGGCTGAGCAGGCTGAGCGGAGCCGGCGGCTGGGACCCCGACTGGCAGGAGCCAGTGGACAGAACCCCAGACCAGCAGCGGCTGAGCAGCTCATCCCGCTGCCGGTCTGGGGTCCCAGCCGCCGGCCCTGCTCAGTCCGCTGACGATATGGGGTTCCAGCTGCCGGCCCCTTGCCAGCCAGGGTCTCGGCCACTGGCCCTGCTCAGCTTCCTGCCGGCCTGGGTGAACAGCAGGAGGATGAGCGGAGTCGCCGGCTGGGACCCCAGCTGGCAGCTGAGTGAACGGAACGCCAGGCCGGCAGCAGGCTCAGCAGTGGCCGGGACCCGCAGGCTGCCATTAAAAAAAAAAAAAAAAAAAATCAGCTCAGGTTGAGGACCCCTGTTCTAATGTATACTGTACTTTATGGTAATTTTCACTATACGCAATTTTCCTCTTACGCGCTGACCTTAGAAGCTAACCCCTCCGTAAGATGTGACTCTACTGTATTCATTTTTGAAAATTTATAATAAGCGATACTCCGGAGGGGGGGGGAGGGGGGCGCAAGGTGGAAGTTTCGCCTAGGGTGCAAAATATCCTTGCACCGGCCCTGGATACTGTGTCAGCTGATCCCCACAGTCTCCAACCTACCTGGGTAGTACAGCAGACATGGCCCTGCCCACTAGCTCCTCTCCACTCCCTAGTCCACCCACCACTTGCCCCCGCCCCCCCTTAAGGCTTAGCCCTCTTACTTTTAAAAATGATTGCTTGCCCCTCTCTCCCCCTCCCACTCCCAACACCCACCCCAGAGGGCTGGAAGAGAACCTGTCCTGCTGCTGTGGGACGAGGGGCAGCTCAGTGCAGAGAGAGACAAAGAAAATGGGCTAGAACCAGGTAGGTACCCGCTCTATGTGGGCAGGGGCGGGGGGGATCCTGTTTACCCCCTTCCCAGCCCTGCTGCGCTTGCAGTTTACCCCTGACCCCTCCCTTGCTCCAGAGACCAACCCTAGCTCCTGCCCCACTGTGCTTTTACCCCCGGCCCCTTTTACAATTATTCCCCAGGGGGGCTCACAAATATGTTTGGCGCCGGGCCCACAAAAAGTTAATCCGGCCCTGTACCAGAGTATCCCCTTGCAGCATTGTGCAATGCAGCAGCCTCTCAGCCTCAATTTCCCAGCTGCTCTTCTGCTGCTCCACCCAGCCTCCAATACCTTCTGAGTTGAAGAGACTTACCCCTCTGTCTAAGTCACTTACGGTTCTATCCACTATGGGGCACTCAAAGTCCACAGTAAGTATGAAGCAAAATAAACTCTTCCCCTTCCTCCAGAAGATCTGCTAGGCCACCAGTCTTCCCCATTCCCTGACCCTAGTCAGACTTCTCTCTGACAGTGAGAGCACCACATCCTCTCTCTCTCTCTGCCTGCTCTCCTCTGATTGAACAAGGCTTTCCCAGACCTTCCCAGGAAGCCTGCCTCCTGCTCCAGATGTCTCAATTTAGGCTGATTAGGCCTTCAGCAGCCCATTAACCCCTTCTTGCTTTGCATGGAGTCTGTGTCCCCCATTACAGATATTTTGTAGATATAAATGTCTTCATCTTCACCAGCTCACGAGCTACGCCTCTACCCCGATATAACATGAATTCGGATATAACGTGGTAAAGCAGCGCTCTGGGGGGGCGGGGCTGTGCACTCTGGCGGATCAAAGCAAATTCGATATAACGCGGGTTTCACCTATAATGCAGTAAGATTTTTTGGCTCCCAAGGACAGCGTTATATCGGGGTAGAGGTGTATAAGGATGAGACATATGAGAAACAAACTTTCCCCTCTTTACAAAACCTAATTTTACCATACTAATTTCCCCCTACTGTTACTCACACCTTGTCAACTGTTTGAAAAGGGCCAAAAGTGATTTTTCCTCCCTTGGTATTCTACTGTTAATTGAATTGTCTCGTTAGACTGACCCCCCCACACACACACCTGGTAAGGCTACTCCCATCTTTTCATGTACTATGTATAAATATACCTGCTACTGTATTTTCCACTCCATGCATCTGATGAAGTGGGTTCTAGCCCACGAAAGCTTATACCCAATTATATTTGTTAGTCTCTAAGGTGCCACAAAGACTCCTCGTTGTTTTTCCCCTCTTCAGTAATTTACCTTGAGTAGCCAGATTTGAGTAAGGGTATGCTTGCAGGGGTTGATGGGAGAGATCCTCTCTTCCAGAGAATGGAGGAATATAAGGAACAGTCTCTGCCCGCTGCTGCAGCCCCAAGGCTAGCAGCCCCTAGGCTTCAAACCTTTGCTATGTGCTGACATAGAGGGAACAGCTGAGGGTGTGAAGAGCTCTTTCTCAAGCTCCAGAAATTCTGTCCCTCCCTATCGTTACGTGCAGAAAAACTGCATTGTTTCCACTGCTCCTTGGGATCTCCACAGCTGTGATGGTGAAGGGCTCCTCCACAAGTGGCCAGGTGTTGAGAGGTGTTGTGCACCTGCACATCTCCATGAGTTTATCCCTTCTGAAAATCGGGTCACTTTATTTACGTACCCATATTTAAAATGTTGGCCTCGTTTTCTTCTTAAACAGATTTCCACAGAAGGGACCACTGTGATCATCTAGTCTGACCTCCTGCGTAACACAGGCTACAGAACGTCTCCAAAATAATTCCTAGAGCTTTTAGAAAAATATCCAATCTTGATGTAAAAATTGTCAGTTATGGAGAATCCACCACAACCACTGATAAATTGTTCCAATAGTTAATTAATCTTACCATTAAAAATTTACACCTTATTTCCAGCCTGAAATTGTCTAGTTTCAAATACCAGCCATTGGATTGTGTTACACTTTTCTCTGCTAGATTGAAGAAAACATTATTAAATATTTGTTCCCCATGTAGGTGCTGCTAGACTGTAATCAAGTCACCCCTTAACCTTCTCTTTGTTAAGATAAATAGATTGAGTTTGTTGAGTCTATCACTTTAACGATTAGGCATGCTTTCTAATCCTTTAATCATTCTTGTGGCTCTTCTCTGAACCCTCTCCAATTTATCAATATCCTTCTTGAATTGTGGGCATCAGAACTGGACACAGTATTTCCGCAGCAGTTGCACCAGTGACAAACACAGAGGTAAAATAACCTCTCTACTGCTACTTGAGATTTCCCTTTTTATGCATCCCAGGATCTCATTAGCCCCTTTGGCCACAGTGTTGTACTGGGAGCTCAAGTTCACCTAATTATCCACCATGACCCCCAAATCTTTTTCAGAGTCACTGCTTCCCAGAATGGAATCACCGATATGTACTCATGGCCTCCATTCTTTGTTTCTTTGCATTTAGCCATACTAAAATGTATATTGTTTGCTTGCATCAAGTTTACCAAGAGATGCAGATTGCTCTGAATCAGGGACCCGTTCTCTTCATTATTTACCACTCCCCCATTTTTTGTGTCTTCTGCAAACTTTATCAGTGATGATTTTATGTTTTCTCCCAGGTCATTGATAAAAATGTTACATAGCATAGGGCCAAGAACTGATCCCTGTGGGACCTCACAGGAAACACACTCAATGGCAATGTCCCATTTACAATTACATTTTGAGAATTATCAGTTAGCCAGAACTTAATCCATTTAATGTATGCCATGTTAATTTTATATTGTTCTAGTTTTTTTAATCAAAGTGTCATGCAGTAAAGTCAAACCCCTTACATAATTGTAAGTATACTAAGTCAACACTATTATCTTTATCAACCAAACTTGTCATCTCATCAAAAAAAGATAAAGTGAGTCTGAGAGGATCCATTTTCCATAAATCCATGTAGATCTGCATTAATTACATAACCCTCTGTGAGGGGGCTTAACCCCCATCACCTGTAAGTTAAGAGATAAATAAAGGATATTCTCTCACCCACCTTGTCTCTTTATTGTGCATTTAAATAGTATGGTAAAGGGAGCCATACAATAATACGGCTAGGATCTCAGTTGACGCAAACTGGTGTAAGATCCATTGATTTCAATGGAACTGTGCTGATTTACACGAGCTGAGGATCTGTCCCAGAACGGAAACATTTTTACAAACACTTTCCATGATTCCTTCCACCTGGAAGAAGAAAGTATATGACCGTGGGGGATGGGTGTAAGAAAAAGGTATCGGGACTAATTTTGTCCTCAGTTACAGCTGCAGATACACAATATGTCACTATAGAAGGAAGTGCCCATTCTAAGAGGACATAAAAGAAATTTTTATGGCAAATGAGAGAAAGCACAAAATGTTATTCCTAATGTTGTTTGTGTTGGACTGTTTTAATAATGACGTTGTACTGTTTATTGATCAGTGCAGGGACAAGCTAAATGCAAATTAAGTGACTGACTGGAAAGTGGTAGCAATTAAAACCCCCCACTAACTCTGGCTGGTCTAGCATTGGAACACTCAGAGTTCTGTCCTTAGTCCCCCCGGGACCCCTTATCCCTGCAAGAACTCAGCTGCTCATATGGCTTCTATATTATCTATATGCCTATAATTCTCAAAATCTATCTCCCCACCCGCTGATTTCTATTCTGAGCTGCAGTCTTGCATCACGGACAAGTGCATCATTCTTGTAGGGTGTTTTTTGTTTTTGTTTTTGTTTTTTTTTGTTTTGTTTTCGTTTGTTTTATTTATAATAGTTTAGGACATGAAGTGAAGACTACCTTATTGATATAGATCTTTCAAAAAAAAAATACTGGCAAATGTTTAGCATCCCTGTGCCTCAGTAATAAAATTTTGCCATTATAGTATATAGTGTCTTTTATCCAGTGATCTCAATTATGCCTCTGTCTCTGATAACAATTCAATGAATATTATTCTGTAAGTTCTGAGTATATAACAGACCTAATTACTAACCTTGAATATCAGTGGGAGGTGAATGACTGGGTGTGCAGTATATCAAAGTGGTTGCTTGACCAGTTTTGACTAATCATAGTGTCTTGAAATGTTACGAATAAGGAAATGATACTGAAAGACAAGACAGCATTTTAGAATTAAGCTGATAACCAGCATGGGGTTGAAAAGGAGAGATTCTAGCTTTTGCTAACCTTTTGAACAGGGTAAGGTAATTGACATCATTTACAATAATTTAGATTCATAGGGAACTATTGCCAAAATGTCACATAACAAACTGCTCTAAGATCCAAGTTCTGTACGGGCAGGAAGATAGAAGGAAATTATTTAACTGCACGGAAGTATTCGGGAGGGGTCCCAGAATTTGGATCACTACTCTTCCTTCTTGAAAGGGACTGATCCAAAGCCCAGTTGAAGTCAACGGAAACACTCCCATTGACTCAATGAGATCTGATCCTAAAGGTCTGATTCTGCCAACCTCATTCCTGTTGAACAGCAACTTCCTCTGTGAACAATATCAGCCTATTTGGCTATATCATACCAGAATGTTTAAGCAGAATTCCCCACTGAAGCAATATTCTCCTTAAAAGCTGATGGTACAATTAATGAACGATGGCACAATGGTCCAATGAAATCAATCAGGAATCTCATGGAGTGTACTACTACTCAACAGGAACTAAAGTGGCATCGCTGAGGCTTAAATGAATGTAAAATGTCCTGTAAGCCAGTTAAAATGTGCTGATTACAGAAAAATGGAGCTGGCAATTACAATAACAGCAGAGCTGTTGGTAAAATTTTAAAAAGAGAGGCTCCTGCTCTCAGGAACTTCCAGCAAGCTGAACTGCCTCTGATGTTTAACAAAACAAAACTCAATCAGCATAAAACTACTCTAATCAGAGGAGACTGAAATGTTTTATTTATTATTGTATTAAAAGCAGTATTACATTAGCACCACCTGAGATCAGGGCAGCACTGTGCTTGGTGTTACACACAAAGACTAGGAGCCAGTTTATTCCCTGAAGAGATTTCAGTCAATAGACAGACAAAGGGTAAAAAGGGAGGCAGGGGAGTGAAGTATCTTGACTAAAAATCATACAGTAGGTGGGAAGTCAAGCTGGGAACAGACCCCCAAGGCTCATAACTCCCGCTCCAGTGTCCTAGCCACTAGACCACACTCTGATTCACTCTAGGGAGGCTGGAGATGCATCTTGCTGCCTCAGCAAATGGCCACATATTTTTAAAATAGCTGTCATTTAGGCCCCGTCTACACTACCCGCCGAAATCGGCGGGTAGCCATCGAACTATCGGGGATCGAATTATCGCGTCTTGTCTGGACGCGATGAGTCGATCCCCGAACGCGCTACTTCGAACTCCGGTACTCCTGCAGGGCGAGCTGAGTTACCGGAGTCGACGTGGAAGCCGCGAACTTCGATCGCGGCGCCGCGCGGACGCGAGGTAAGCGCGCCAAATTCGAACTAAGATACTTCGACTTCAGCTACGCGAATAGCGTAGCTGAAGTCGAAGTATCTTAGTTCGATCCCGCCCCTAGTGTGGACCAGCCCTTAGACAGAACTTTTCACCTTCAGAGCACTTCATGAGAATTAAGTCTGACCACAGTCACATGAGATAGGTAAATACCATTCCCGTTTCTAAAAACTGGGAAACGGGGAAGTTATACGGCTAGCTCAAAACCAAAACCTGGACTGGCATGGAGGACTTAACTGGAGACATACTATAGGGAATAACCTGCATCGGCATGGAGATGGACTTGATGATTTATGTCTTTTCCATTTGCTATGTTTGTAGGTATTTGCCTTGAGGCAGGGCCTGTGCCTAGTGTGCATGTACAGTGTCCCTAGCAGGTACTACAACAAATAATATTGATCTAAGGAGGTTATACTGTAGAAAAATATCTAACTGTTCTATGCAAACATGTGTACTTTGGACTAGACTGTGCAGCCCTTAGTCATGTTGACGAGCAGTTATTCAAGTAGTCTCAGTGACTGGAAGAGGAAGGATGGTTCTCTGCTTTAGGCACTAGCCAGAGACCTGGGTTCAATTCCCTATTCTACTACAGACTTCTTGGGTGACCTTGGGCAAGTCACTTCATGTCTCTATGCCTCAGTTTCCCATTCTGAATGTAGCACTCAAAAAGCTAGATAGACTTTTTTTCCTTTTGGAGAGAGATGGGGTTAGAGTTGCTACTAGTCACAACCCAAAGAAATAAGCCATAAGAATAGCAAGACCTTTATTCATGAGACTTATAAAATGCCAGTCAAGAAGAGGTTTACTTGAAACTTTTAATGGAATGCAGAATGTCACCTCTACTTTCAGATGGGACTTATGAAGGCATTTGTGAATGTTTTCAAGTCACAAAGAGACAATACAAGTTGCTTATTCTTGCAGAAATGATGGGCATATGAAATAGCTTCCAAACAATCTAGAGCAACAAAAGCACCCAAGTAATTTAAGCATCTGTTAGGTATTGATCCAGTGTCCATTTAAAAAAGAAAAAGAAAAAAAAGTAGGTCTCTGTAAAAATAGCTTCACGTAAACATTTCTTATGATCTTGCATTGCTTGTAACTACTCCATAGATTAGGGGATTTATAAACTGAATTGCACCAACCACATACAGTATGTTACCACAATGCAGTACTCTGGTCCTAACCAGGCTAACTTGGGTTTGATCTTCCAAGGTACTGAATGCTTCCTGGTTGGAGCTGAGGGCCTTCAACTCCCAATGACATTAGCACCTCCCAGAGAGCTCTCACCACCGTACAGGATTAGGCCCACTTCCCAGGGCAGTTCTGCATCACTCTCAGATGATTCCCATCAGCTGCAGACTGAAGCAGTGATGACAAGCTCTGGGAGGCTCCACACTCAATCACGGAAAAGCCACCACAGGGCTGGGTCTTTAAGGGGCAAGCAAATAAAACCACAATTTACTAAAGGATCCCAAGAGAGCTTCACTGTCTACATATATTGGAATGACTCACCACGGAAACGCCACTTCTTCTGGATTGAAATGAGGCAATTGTTGAACAGCATCTAGCTATACCCCTCAGAAGTATAGACAGTGATTCTCAAACGTTTGTACTGGTGACCCCTTTCATACAGCAAGTCTCTGAGTGTGACCCCCCCTTATAAATTAAAAACACTTTTTTATGTATTTAACACCGTTATAAATGCTGGAGGCAAAGCGGGGTTTGGGGTGGAGGCTGACAGCTCATGACACCCCCCCCCCCATAATAACCTCACGACCCCATAAGGGGTCCCGACCCCCACTTTGAGAACCCTTGGTATAGGAGGGGGAATTTAGATTGATAGAATTTAGAAAACAGTGGGAGTGTAGAGGAAAGGGGGGGCTGCGGAAATGGGGACCATCGTGTGTAAGGCCTGTTTTGATATAGCACAGCAAATCAGATATTCTGCTTCTGGCTAAACTAGGCCATATGCCCACTGCTTCAGATGATGGCAAAGAACAATTTAGTCTCATAATACGCCTCAGCAATTGCCCAAAACTCTTCATGGTGGGTCGGAGGCATTTTATCTTGATCCCAACAATTAGAGTATGGCCTTCATTAACCCTATACTAGCTTGCATAGTCATAGAATTAACCAAGCCTCTCTCGAAATCTGTCTGTGGTATTTGAAAAGCCAGGTACTGCCACACCCAAGAAGCACTACTCTAAAAAAAGCACTGGGTTATATGTATAATTTCTAATTATATTAATGAATCCAGTGTTACAATGTAAGCACACATTAGTTTGGGAGTGTTGTTGGTCTGGCATTGTTAAATCAAATGGAAAACAGTAAACTGTACTGGAACACACCAGGCAACCTAGGGCCAAATTTAACTCTCAGACACATCAGTATAAATCTGGAGTGACTCCATTAAAATCAATAGTTAATTTGGATTTACACTGGTGTGAATGACAGCCGAATTTGCCTGCAATGATGTTAGTTAAAATATGTCTTAATATAATCTGCATTAGACTGAACAGAAGCCTATTGGGTTTGTTCAATGTATCCTCTCCCCAAAAAAGTAATGGTTTGAATTAAAATTCATCATTTCCTTCAGAGCACTAAAAAGTAATAAATCAGTGCAGTAAATTACTGCTATGCTGCGCTGCGAAATTAACACCTACATACATGAAATAAAAATAAGAATTTATGGCCCTAATCAATCATTTTTTATAACTCCATCGTCTGTCTTATTTATCTTCTTCCACCATCCTCTCCCAGATAATTGATACCAGCTTCAGCGCTAACTGTTTAGCATGGCCACAGAATTTCCAACAGTTTTCTTCCATCACAGCACTACTAGTAGTGGTTAGAATTCAGCTAGCCTGAGAATTCATGCAACACTCGGATTCTTCTCTGTTTTCATCTCTTCCACCCGGTGATTTTTATATCTATATATAGGCACATACAAATAATACACACACATCTCATCAGTTCATGCTGTTTATTTAGCTGTTCCATGTTCAGTGTCAGAGTAAGACGGAGCCCTCCCCTCTGCATGGAGGTCAAGCCAAGAAGGCAAACCTGCATGTGGGTGTGATGAGACTAGCCATGAAAAAGGACGACACTATGGGTAAAATTTTAAAAAGTGCTTAAGTGACTTAGAAGTAATTTTAAAAAAGGTACTTAGGCAGTTAGGAACATTAATGCTTAAGGGCCAGATTTACCAATGTACTTAGTAACCTAAATTGATAGGTTTTACTAACGCTCCTATCTGCATCTTTAGGGGCCTAAATCCCTATGCAAGTCTGGCCCAAAGTCACTTCTGAAAATAAGACTAAGGGCCAGATTTTTAAAGACATTTAGGTGCCTAAAGATGCAGATAGCCCCCAAATTAGATTTTCAAAAGTGCCTAGGTACCTAACTGAAATTGGAATCAATGGGAGTTAAGTGCTACGGTGCTTTTGAAAATTTTACCCTATATCATCTTCATACATATGCAATCACCCTTGCTGAGCAACACAAATAATGGAAACACTTAAGTTACCATTTTAAGTACAGTAGGTGTCTACCAAATAAACAAGTGTAAACACACGTTTCCTTACTGTGACTATAACCATACTGCAGCCACCATTTGTCCTTTCCTATTTGAAGTGCACTTCTATCCACAAAAAAAGGACAATATCGAATTTAAACACCCCTTGCACGATAAATCAGGGAAAGTCAGAGATGTCCTGTTGGACTTGCTAAATTAAGCGAACACTATTCATTGTTCTACAGGAAAAGGCAACCTTTAATAGCTCCCTGAAAGAGAGCACAGATGATTTATGGTTTCATACGCACTCATGTACTACATTATCTACTTGGTGCCTGTACTTATGCATATCAGCTCATCACAGAAAGTACAATTCTGCCCACCGGATGCCACTTAGCTATACATTATAACAAAATCTAGGACACAAAAAGGAGGAACCATATATGTAAGGAAGCATTTGCCCCACAATGTCTGCTGTGCTAGAGAGCTCAGGGATGATGGTAGGATGTTCTGACAGTTTCTTCTTGTCTTTCTCCTCTCAGGTGTAGAAACAAGAGGTACTGGAGCCAGTTCCGACACCCACACAAAAACACATACCCCGGAACAGTAGGATTGCCATATTCTAAAAGCACAAAACCAAACACCCCATCCCAAGTCCCCGCCCCATATTCAAAGCCCCGCCCCCCCGTCGCTCACTTGCTCGTTTACACTAGGTGCGGGGGCTCTGGGCTGGAGCAGAGGGTTGGGGTGTGGGCTCTGGGGTGGGGCCAAGGATGAGGGGTTTGAGGTGCAGGAGGGGATTCCAGACTGGGGCATGGACCTGAGGAGATTTGCGTGTGGGAGGGGGCTCCGGGCTGAGGCAGGGGGTACAGGCTCTGAGCTGGGACTGCGGGTTCCAGGGTAGGGCCAGAAATGAGGGGTTCAGGGTGCAGGAGGGGACTCTGGGCTGAGGCAGGGAGTTTGGTGTGTGGGGAGCGGGCTCTGGGAGGGAGTTTGGGTGCAGAAGAGGGCTCAGGGCTCAGAGAGAGGTGCAGGAGGGGCTGTGGGGTGAAGGCTCTGGGAGGGAGTTTTGGTGTGGGAGGAGGCTCAGGGCCAGGGCAGGGGGTTGGGGTGTGGGAGGGGTGCGGGGTGCAGGCTTGGGGATGGGCCTCAGTGCTGGGGGTGTGGGAGGGAGTTTGAGTGCAGGAGGCGGCTCTGGCATGGGACGGGGTGTGGGAGGAGGTGTGGGTTGCAGGCTCTGGGCAGCACTTACTTCAGGCTCTGGGCAGCACTTACCTCGGCTCCCAGGCACAGGGGCGGACAGGTGACTTTGCACTGTGCGCACTGCCTCCGCCTGCAGGCGCCACCCCCGCAGCTCCCATTGGCCGCGGTTCCCGGCCAATGGAAGCTGCAAAGGCGGCGCGTGAGGTGGGGGCAGTGCGCGGAGCCCCCCTGGCCGTCCCTCTGCCTAGGAGCCGAGGGACATGGCACCACTTCCGGGAGCTGCGCAGAGCCGGGTAGAGAGTCTGCCAGCTCTGGCAATGGGACTTTTAATGGCCTAGTGGTCATGGGTCAATCTCCAAAAAGACCAGAAAACCTTCCTATTTCCTTCCTATGTCGTCAGAACCATCTGGATGGAGTCTTCAGACTGGCAGCGCACGGAGACCCGCTGACCCCCTCCCCACAAGGGGCGCGCAGAGACGTGCCAGCAGCAGCACAGCAGGGCTAAGGTGGCTCCCTGCCCACGGTTCCTCCCTCCCTCTGCACTGCGCTGCTCCACTCCCGGAAGCGGCCGGCATGTCCCTGCGGCCCCGGGGCAGTGGGGGTGTGTGTCTCTGTGCGTTGCCCCTGCCCTGAGCGCCGACTCTGCAGCTCCCATTGCCTTCCCCCGCCGCTGCCAGAGGGGTGTGCCGGTCGCTTTGGGAGCCACACCGCCCAAGGTAAGCGCCAGTCCCCTGACCCCTGCCGCACCCCAAGCCCCTGCCCCAGGCCAGAGCCCGCACCCAAACTCCCTCCCAGAGCCTGACCCCCGCACCCACTCCTGCACCCCAACCCCCTGCCCCAATCAAGGTACCTCACTTTATTTTCATTTACTTCCTATTACTTATAATATAGGAGGAGGATGAAGAAAAAAAGAATGAAAAAAAGGGCGGAGATAAGAGAGGATGTTCTTTTTCTTGGCTGGGTCCCGAGGATGGGGCCCCCGAAAATGAAGCTGTGCACAGGGCCCCACAAACTCTAAATCCGCGACTGGTTAAGGACCAAATATTTAAAGGTATCGAGGTGCCTAAGGATGCAGGTAGACACCGCATGGGATTTTCAAAAATGCCCGGGCACCTAACTCCCATTGATTTCAACAGGAGTTAAGAGCTTAGGCACTTGGAAAATCCCTCTAGGCATCTATCTGCATATTGAGGCAGCACCAAAATACCCTTAAAAAAATCTCACCTTAAGTCACTTGCCAAAAGCCTGCGGCACAGCCAAGAATCAAACCCAGATCTCCAGCATCCCAGTGGCGTGCCCTCACCAGAGGGTGATACACTATGGTGATGAATATATGACAAACTATGGTGTAATCTCAACACATGGATAGGTACTGCAAACCCATCCCATCAACATTATAGAAATGTATATAACTGGTATGAGCACTGAAGAGGACAAAGGCAAGCTTAGGAGAAAGAGAAGGTGGAAAACCTTGTCATTTATGAATTGGTGAACTGAGTATATAGAAACAGCACTATAAAATGGACCAGCCAGAAGTGATTCTTTGGAAATACCATACAAACTGCACCCAACAAAGCAAATCAAAGCCAGGGATTTGTTGAATTTATGATTTGTGTGCAAGAATACTCAATGGACTCCTGTCCATGCCAGCATGGTCCTAAATGAGACACCACTTTAATTTTCACTCACAAAGCCTGACTAGTCATTGATGAAAGATGACCGACTGTTGACATTACTTAAAATTTTAGAACTGAATTGATCCCCGTGGCACAGATGAATAGTCTCATTCTGAGGCAGAAACACCCAAACACCACTTATCTGTACTGCCATCGCTACATCGCCACCTGTGACATATCCGGGTTCACATTAAACATATTAAGCTTTATTTATTGTACAGCATGCTGCAGCATTTAAGTCTGCCTTGCAAAGCACTACATAAATTACAGCTTTGCTGAATGTCAGATAGCACATAAAGCCAGCATGCTACACAAAAATCTAAGACAAATCTCTTCTGTACATGCTGGAAAATGATAAATATATTTCTTAATTACTAGAAAACATCATAACCGTGAACCTGTTTCTTATAAAAATCATATCAGTAAGCAAAGAAGGTGGTTTGAGAGAGGTTTAAAAGTAGCTTGGGCAGCTAGCTGAAGGCTACTTTCTAAAGCTAACACTGTATGTTTCTCTCTCAGCTTTGAGTCTCCCACCTCCCATTGCTGTCACCGAGAACTGTGCTGCTAAAACCCACAGCACTTTGATAATTTATGAGACCGTGATTCCAATCCCGGGCTTTAAAATTGGAAACCTCCCTTCTCAGCACCACAGAACCACTGTGCACATATGCCATCAATCCATCCACAGAAGAACTTGGGGGAGGGGAGGGGAGGGGAGGAGGGAGGGGAAGAGGAGAGGCATCCCACCCAGTTTTCAGTGTTTTCCATTTTATTTCTCTTTAAGTAAGCTGCACAAAAGGAGCAGATTAATCCCACATGTACACAATCCTTCACAAATCATACACTAGCCAGACGGTTCCCATAGCACAATAAGGTCCCTCCTGAGCTACTGAAATACACGTTAAATATTAAAAATCTTACTTGCCGTCAGCACTAGAAGCTCTGAGAGTTTCGAGGGCTCAGGAGGGGAATGGCTGAAGCCTCTACGTTCCAGCCATGTAACAGTTTTACCTCATAAAACTAAGCAAAGCAAGCTTCAAATTAAACTCCCTATTGAAAAGAATAGAGGCACCTTGTGAGGGGAAACAGTCCTGGTTCCCTGACCAAGGGAGCTCTTATAGTGAATATGACTATTATTTGTATTACTGTAGTCTTGTTGCTGGACCTGGACCGCACTGTACTAGATGTTGTATAAAAACAGAACAAAAAGATGATCCCTGCTCTAATAAGCCTGACATCGGAGGAAGTGCAGTTGCACTGAACAGGCTGTGCTGAAAGATTTGGGGAGCCAATGCAGGAGAAGCACATGCATTATTACAACCCAGCTCACCTGGGGCTCCTTTCACAATGGGGATTTGGGGGTAGGGCCAACCCTCCTCTTCCATCCCTTATCATGGGAAGGAGTGTGATTTGGGCTCTAGGCTGTGTATCTGCAGCAGATTCAGCGACAGCACCTATTAAGGCCAGTCTGGCAGGGTTATGTCTGAAAAGGAGTCCGCAAATTCTTTTACCACATATAGTAACTGGGCTGCCTAGCCAAATACTGAAAGTTATTTAACCCGTTATTACTCACAACTGATTGTATTTGCCTTTGACTGTGCATACACCTTCTCTTTTTCCTCCTGTTCCTTTTGAAAGCTAATAGATGTAAGTCTTTAAAAAAAAATGTAAATTGAGGTTTATTTAAAAGCAGTGCAGGAGGCATTTGGCCATGCATCTTTCATTAGAATGAACTGGGGGTAGGGGGTGAAAGCCCACACTGCTTTGAAAAATCTCTGCCTATTGCTATGAAATATCCCACCACCTCCTTGGCTACAGAATATGCTGTCAGGTCCACATCAAGTTGAGGAGGTTTGCAAGGCAGATCATGGATGGTAGACAGCTTGATAAACACAGCACAGAGGCCATTTTGCAGCAGCATACAGGTATGCATGCAGGATAACATAAGTGGTCTCAGGCTCAACCACCTATTACACTCTTTACTGTTCCCAAGTGTTAATTCTTGATCTTCCAGCTAAGGTGTGGTATTTATAGCACCCTTATTCAGCAAAACTTTAAAGCACATGCATAGTCCCACTGAAGTCAATGAGTGAGTGCTCAAGTGCTCTGCTGAACTAGTGAGCTAACAGGTGACTGCAGTGCAGCTCAGAAGAATAGCCAGACAGAGAGCATCATATCTGTAACATGTCACACATATGCCCAGAACCCCAGCTGGTATAAATCTGTGTAGATTTAATTTAAGGCCCAAGAGACCATTAGATCATGTAGTTTGATCTGCTGTACAATATGTGCCATAAAACTGCATCCAGTTAACTCTTGTATTGAGTCCAATAACTTGCGTTTGACAAATGTTAACTTCAACAGGGCTACAACCAAATTACAACAGATGGGAATTTGTCCCATACACTACAACAGCTCTAACCCACTGGTAAATCTTCCCTAGCAGCATTAAGTGTATTTAGTACAGCAAAGCCCTATCCCTTCGGGTAAAGTTGATGGGTAATATTGAAAGCTATGAAAAGATGAGGAAGAAAAAGATCACCATAACGGCACAAAGAAAATATTGTTTGTGTTGCATCATCTGCCAGTGCAGATGTTTATAGGCACAAAGGTGTACACAACAGTACCACAATCCTTACACAAAGGCTATGGTTACTGCCACGCTATTTAATCAACTGTGAAACTGGAACTGACTGTCGGGAAAAAAAATAGGCAACAATTTTCCCAAAACATCCACACACAAAAACAGCTTCAGAAGAGTCCAATGCAAGAGACACGCAAAGAAAAGCAGCTCTGTACAAAATCTGTATTGACCAAGAAACAGAAAGTAGTAATATCTCATTACCTGTTTTTGGATTGATAGCAAAGAAGTTCTGAGGGTTTCCACTTGTAATCCTGTAGGTCAGTTTTTCACTGCTGCTGGAGTCGGGATCTTGGGCCTGGATGTGAATGACGGATACATCCTTAGGGGAGTTTTCCATGACAGCCGGATAATAAATGGGTTCAGAGGTCAGAGGGGCATTGTCATTCACATCTTCAACTTCAACATAGACCTCGATGGTAGCATAAAGTGGGACGACACCACGATCAGTCGCATACACTGTTAGCCAATAGGATTTGGTTGTCTCTCGGTCAAGGACATCTGCAGTATAGATAACTCCTGCAGGAAAGACAGTAAGCACAGTACTGTGGGTTACTCAAAAACAACAGAGATAATAAAAGGCACGTCTTCACCTGGTGTTTAGAAGGAGAGTACAGTGCAAATGTATAAAACATATCAATCGCAAAAAATTACTAAATCATTAAATGTGCATATGGACACAATGACAACAGAAATCTATCCTCAGCCATCTGTTCTCAAACCCTGCTCAACAGCTCCACCCTTACCCTAAGAAAAATCTGGGAAACGAGATGGGCTTAGCAGATTTGGAGTTGGGAAGGGAAAGGTCCAGAGTGAATAACATGTTGCCAAAATGCCCTGGGCAATAACCCCATCTTCTTTAAACCCTGGGACTGTCACATCAGTGGTTGTCAACCTATTTACCATTGTGGGCTGCATACACAACACTCAATGAGTTATGTGGGCCGCATACCCACAATATATATAGGTCTGTATGGCCCTGAGGATGTCACATGGGTTGCCGCTATGTGCTGATTGGGCCACAAGCGGCCCACAGGCCACAGGTTGAGAACCACTGCATCAGATGATCAGAACCGATGGGAGGGAGACAGTTCCTCCTCTGAAAAGACCTCCTGAGACTTCGCTACAGATATTGAAACAAACAGGGTATGAAGATTATAATACTGACATTGCTTTCAAATTAAACCAAACAGTGATAACTTGTCACACATTGCATATGTCCCAAATAATCAACAGCCTGCTACTTAATCAAGGCACATCCACTCCACCTGCTGAGGACAGAAAATGTCAACAGGTTTCCCATCCACTCCGAGTGTGTATGTAGAGCTGCCACCCTTTAGGATATATATAACTATACGCCATGCATTCCCTTTCCCAAAAGCCATCCGCCCACCTTCAATTCAGTCTAAAGTGACGTACGGACCCATTTTTCTCCCACTGAAATCAATAGCAAATACCACATTGACTTCAGTAAAAGCATCACAGGGCCCTTAAATTGTAAATTTCTTGTGGCATAGACAATTTCTTACATAGATCCAATCCTAATTTCAGAATTTACATTCCTATTGACTTCAGAGCAGACTCTGTGTTTGAAGAGTGATAAACACAGTAACAGTGCACAAGTAATAATAATACCAAAATAAACACATTCAGTTGTATTTTTCCCCCACCACTTTTGGGATGTATACAGAGACCGTTTAGTTATCCTAACCCAATGCTAACATTTTGGCAGAAACACCAATATAGCTGAACTCAAGGATGAGATATATTAACAGGGACAGTCTGGAGAAAAGTATGTCATGCTGCTAATAGAGAGAAATTAGTGAAGAAGATGTAGGGCAGGATGGTAACGCAAGAAACTTGGATTTAGCCACAGATGCATTTGGTACTAGATAAAGAGTTTAAATGCATCAATTTATCATTCAGGAGGCAGATCTGCTCATGGGCCAGCACTAATGGGTTATTTTTGATTACACCATATAGCACAGGACTTTCCATAGCAGCCTAAAGTCTTACACTTAGGGGGGAAGGATAGCTCAGTGGTTTGAGCATTGGCCTGCTAAACCCAGGGTTGTGAGTTCAATCCTTGAGGGGGCCACTTAGGGATCTGGGGCAAAATTGGTCCTGCTAGTGAAGGCAGGGGGCTGGACTTGATACCCTTCAGGGTCCCTTCCAGCTCTATGAGATAGGTATATCTCCATATATTATTATTACACAATCTTTAAGATAATCAGAATAGATGTGAGTGATCCTTTATAAATTCAGGGCTGCACTTGTGCCTTGGAGGCCAAACCAGCCATTTGTGATGGGTGTTGGTTCGGGTAGAAAGGGTGTGCTCCAGCCCCGAGGAAAAGCTTGACTCAGCCAGGATTCCAGCATGTTGCAGTGAGATATCTATTGTCCTTTAAATGGTTTAAATCTAGCTCCTCAGTTCTAGCTCTAATGGCCTGTGTGGAAGGGGTTAGATCCATGGTCCCAGCCTCACCCCACTCTGGAGAGACTAGCACGCTGGCTAAGAAGTGACTCTGCTCACCCGCCTCACTGTGCATTGTCCTTGATGAGGGAACGCAAGTGGGGGAGGAGAGAGAAACTCCAGGTGTATGAATGGCTTATGTACTAATGTGGCCAGGGATTGTATGCACTCCACAAGGCTTATCACAGCTCCTCCAGGTAGTGAAAACAGCAGGGAATGATTAAGGCAAATCACTCATGTTATAACACCTCCAGAGAAGTACCACCTTCTGGGGAGGCTAACATATTCTGATTCAAACTGGATTATCCAGAGACCAACAGACAAAGAAATGACTTTTGGATAAATAGCCCAGGCTTAAACTGACTCAAGGCCTTCATTTTGGTTCCTGACTGAGATGAACTTGTAACCACAGGGAAAACCCAGTTGTGGGGTTTGACTGACACCTGCCAGAGTCCTATGTTGGAGTTGGGGGTGACCTCAGGTAAGCTTTTTAGCATATGTACAGGTTCTTCTATTGCTTTTATGTTTTCTCTGTAATGCTTTTACCTTAAGAATAAATGTGTTTGCTTAGGTGGAGCTGTCTGGTAACTACACTGGTCACTGCCCTCAGAGAAAGCAAAGTGCAGGCACTGGCCTTTTAGGCAGACGGGCTTGCTGGGGATATCGGTGCAGATCAGAGAGCTGGGCAGCCTTAAAATCCCCGGTCAGGAGGGCGTGAGAACTGGATCTCCACCCAAGAGAGGTGGCGGCTGGGAGCCAGAAACCCCTATGCGGGTGCCCTTGAAGGACCATGGAGGGGGAAATGCAGATGCAGTTACTGTGAAACTGTGACAGAAGTCATATCCAGCACCCTCCCCTCTGATTTCTGTTCAGCCCTGGAGAGAATATAGGGCCCAGTAGTCAATTAGTAGAAGCTTTTGAAGTAGGGACACTTGTCCACTAGGAAGTATACTCAGGCTACTAACTTACCTCTATGCTTTAAAAAGTTTTTAAACATCAAAAAGCAAAAAATCTTTTTTTGGTGTGAACAGCCTATCTGATAAGAGCTCCCATGCACTTTAATCCAACGCACAGACGGAAAGACAGAGAGGGAGAAAATGGCACGAATTCCAGCAATATAAAAACTCAAAGTCTTTTTCCAGAAACATCAGGTCCATGACCTTGTTGATCAGATATATTAATCACCTAACACAGGGAAGTAACACACTGCTTTAGGAAAAAGGGAGAGTATATTCTAAATATCCCTTGTCGGCAGGCTGTGCAACATAATGACTTTCTGTAGAAACATGGATGAAATATGTAGTGAAGAGTGATGGAAATACCTAGAAGTCCAAAAGAGAAACGACATTCTGTGCATGAGAAGAGCCCATAATAAACAACACACTCTGGAAATAAATAAATAAATAAATCCAACCAGAAAGGGATAACGGAAAGAGATGAAGAATAAATAGCCAGAGAAATGCTAATTTATCAAAAAGACAAGAGGGATTATTTTAGATACGTAAACAGAAATTGAAATGACTGATTTTTCTTTTCCCAAGGAGAGCAGGGGAATGTGCTGGGAAATTAACAGCTGTTTTTGAAGCTGAATTCTGCTAGTATTGAGCTGACAATAAATATATTTTCTGAGACCTTCTTTTACTTTACTGCGGGCAACAGTTACTTTGCACTTCTGCATTTTAGAGGGAAAGGATCACGAAACAAGTGTTGGCAATTGCCAACGGGTCTTTTCCAATGCATTTAAAAATTGATTTATTAAAATGTTCCAGCTACAGATTAATTTCCTTTGCTCAATATTTCTTGTCATTTCACCTGCCGTGAAACAGAAACTTGATAAACAGATTAAAAGTTTATCTACTTTAATTTGGATGTTCTCTAAATATAGCACCTCCCCATATCCTCTGCTGCCAGAGTGTTTTGGAACTCCCCACAAGAGTGCTCCCAAGTGAAGCACAATAATTTCCTTCACATTTATTGTCGCTACAAAAGCATCTACAGGATCCACTAAGTTCCTAATACCTGATCCAAAGCACAATGAAGTCATTGAGAGCCTTTCTACTGATTTCACTGGGCTTTGGATCAGAGGCCTAGTGCATAACCAACAACCCATCCGATGTTTCCTGCAGTCTGTTGGTGCCTCCCCCAACCCCAGCTTTCAATAGAAAGAGAACTTTATTTTAAAAAGTCTAACCTGTATGATTGTGAAAACTTCTCAAATGTGAACCAATGCATCATCGTCTTCCTGCATATCTAGACAAACTAATCTTAAGAAAGCTCTTCGACAGCCTCCAGTCATTCAAAAGGATCAAACTTCATCTCAATGAGGTGTTAACTCTGAAATCTCATGATGGCATTTCACTACCAATGTTTGCTGTTCATTATATTGGCATGAAATCAATGTGCATATCACAGAGTGGTTGATATAATATTATCACAGACATTAGGAGATGGAAAAGATTCTACTAGATAATCCAAAACTTGTCTTAAACTTATCCCTGTAGTATCTGTGTATTATTGAGAATGAATAAGGAAGGAGAGTAGAGAATGTGTGTGAATGCAGGATCACCAGAGATTCAAAAAAGACTCCATTCTCTTCAAAACTGTAGCCACTATTTTACTCCTTAGAAAATAAAATATGTTCAAGGTAGTTACAACTATGAAAATGTTTGCAGAAGAAAAGAACTTTATTTGCAGCTGCCACAAAAGTAGAGAGAAGTGGAGATTTGTGCTTTAAGCTGCAAGCTTTTTCATGGACATGGGATGACCTTCTTCATGTGTGAGTAGCCAACAAATTTTAAAAGAAATACAAGTGAGACAGTCATCCCCACTGTGAACAAATCAAGAAGTGCCAAGGATCATCATCAGTGATTCAGAAACTTTTTTGGGGAGGGGGGCAGGGATAGGGGAAGGGGAGAGGGAAGGTCTGAGTTATTTCCAGACCCTTTTACAGCTGAACTTGAAAAACACATTGACGTACAATGTTCCAATCCACTGTCACCATGTTTTATGAAAGACTCGCTTACTGAATTTTTATAAAATGACAACTGAGTTCCAGATAGACAGTATATAAGAAGGCAGTTTGTCACATCCTCTGTGGAAGTGGTTAGATTTGTGGCCAAGTTTTTCTTACAGCGCTTCTATAGAAATCAAAGCTTTGCAACTCCCTAAAAGCCTGAAACTTATATTCCCTAAGGCAGGGGTCTCAAACTCAAATGACCTCGAGGGCCACATGAGGACTAGTACATTGGGCCGAGGGCCGCATTTACTGACACACACCCCCCGCCGCACTCGGCCCCGCCCCCACTCCACCTCTTCCATGAGGCCCCACCCCT
Source organism: Platysternon megacephalum (assembly GCA_003942145.1). Taxonomy (NCBI): domain Eukaryota; kingdom Metazoa; phylum Chordata; order Testudines; family Platysternidae; genus Platysternon; species Platysternon megacephalum. Next base: position 1,434,454 of record QXTE01000135.1, read on the forward strand.
GCCCCGCCTCTTCCCACCCCTTCCCTGCCCCCATTCCAACNAAAATATGAAAGACTGTGTGATTTAGTGGTTAGTACAGGAGACAAGGAGCCAGTGGCCTGCAATTCTATTCCTGGCTCATCCAGCAAAATCACTGAAAGAGTCACAGTCACTTCAAAAATCATCTGAAAGTTTTGTATTAACTATTATTGCAAGAACCGACTCAAGGTTGTTACAGCTGAAACGGATTGGAGAAAAACATTCTTTTTCTTCTTTCTTCTTTTTTCAATGCTGTTGGTCCAGCAGCTGCTCGGCCTTAAACTCTGCTAGCCTGTTGTAGTTATTAAAATAGTACTTGGCTAGCAGAGCCTGGTAGTTTGCAATCTAGAACTGTAGTCCCGCCAAGGAATATACCTTCTGGCCCAGCAGATCCATCCTCTTTGCCACCCTGTCCAAAGAAGTAGATTCTGCAGATGCTGGGTGCCCGCTCTGCTGCCACATGGACCACCAGAGAGCTGTGGGATGGATGAGTAAAAAGAAAATCTGCCCTTTCGGCAGGTATCTCCTCTCCGCTCTCTTAGGTGTGGAGCACAGGAGGCAGGGATGTGTCACATGCATGGATAGCATTCCAGATGCGTGGGCACCATGGTTGTCGTCAGTACTATCGGATCCCATTTGCACCAGGCCTACCCTTCACACGGAGAAGGTTGGATGCTAGTCTGACTAGATCCATGTGTGACCTCTGACTCTGACCTAGCCCAGCTTGGGGAGGAAATGCTGCGCTTAGGAGTAGTCTGTGGTGGGGATCTGCTCTTGTGCCTGTGAGAATGTTTTTTATTCTAATGTTGGGAGTTGTCCTTGGTCTTCGGTACCGACAGATCCAGGGCATGGGAGGTGCTCGGAGGGGCGCTCACCACAAGTGACGGTCATTGTACGGGGGGACGGTCATTGTACCAGTCCCAGATCCGAATGTGTCCTCGGTCTCATGGCTTCCTCCATCAAGTTACTTATGGAGGCGGAGCTCTCGAGCTTCCCGGGTTTGGGGCAGGAAGGAGTTGCAGATGGAACAGCGAGTTGCGATATGTGCCTTGCTGGGGCAGTAAAGGTGCCTCTGGTGCTTGTTGCTCACAGAGAATGAGTGTGGCCAGGAGACACCGTTTTTAAATCCCAAAACCCTGGGCATCGTCCTGGGGATGGGTGGGGGGGACAGGGAGGGATCTGTCCTTCAAACAGGGAAAGAACTATCTACCTACAACTATTTATAACTATATATGCTGAATGAAGAGTAGTCACTCTCTCAGCAAAAACTAAGAGTGCAAAGGAACAGGGGTTCCGACTCAGGCCATAAGGCAGTAAGAGGGAACTGGAGAGGCGTCGACCCGCCCTACTTATTATGCTCTCAGCTGGGAGCACGAGGGGACGCAGTACACACGTGTGGGTCAACGGACACTGCTAACAAACACTTCCAGCCTCAGGCGCATGCGCACCCACATAGGGACCATCACTCGAAGAAGAAGAAATACTGTTACAGCACGTGAGAACTGGATTTCACTCCTCCGCCTTTGAAACAAAGGAGTCGAACACAAACAGTTTAGGAAGTAGTAATCATTCGGTCTCAAAATAAAAATGATTATGGGTATATGTGTGCATTACGCAGAGGTAAGCATGGATATAAAGAACATGGTAAACCTCTGTTTTATCACTCAAAATTCACAGGAAAAAAAAAAGATTGATTTTTAAATGCTACTAATTATACATAAGCCTCATCAAAGGCCCAGTGCTTTTAATATTAATGAACCTCAGATCACATGTGTCACCCAACCAATAGCCTAGTTTCTTGGTAATGTTTCCTTTTTAGCTAAAATAAATTTTAAAAGATAGCTGGATAATGACATCTTTCAAAAGCTGACAGTTGAAAATAAAGAATACAAAAAAGCTTAAAAACCTAATCAGGGCTCATTGAGATTAATACATTATTCACAGCCAAAGAGAGAAAAAAATGGTTGAAACTAGGGCTGCCAAGTGACTAAAAAAATTAATCATGATTAATCGCGCAATTAAACAAATTAATCGCACGGTTAATTGCACTGTTAAACAATAATATAATACCATTTATTTAAATATTTGAGGATGTTTTCTACATTTTCAAATATATTGATTTCAATTACAACACAGAATGCAAAGTGTACAGTGCTAACTTTATATTAAAAGATTACAAGTATTTGAACTGTAAAAAAAACCCCAAAAGAAATAGTATTTTTCAATTCACCCAATACAAGTACTGTAGCACAATCTCTTTATCATGAAAGTTGAACTTACAAATGTAGAATTTATGTACCAAAAAAACTGCATTCAAAAATAAAGCAATGTACAATTTTAGAGCCTGCAAGTCCACTCAGTCCTACTTCTTGCTCAGACAATCACTCAGGCAAACAAGTTTGTTTACATTTGCAGGAGATAATGCTGCCTGCTTCTTGTTTACAATGTCACCTGAAAGTGAGAACAGGTGTTCTCATGGCACTCTTATAGCTGGCATTGCAAGATATTTACGTGCCAGATGCGCTAAAGATTCATATGTCCCTCCATGCTTCAACCACCATTCCAGTGGACATGCGTCCATGCTGATGACGGGTTCTTCTCCATAATAGTCCAAAGCAGTGCGGATCGACGTATGTTCATTTTCATTATCTGAGTCAGATGCCACCAGCAGAAGGTTGATTTTCTTTTTTGGTGGTTCAGGTTATGTAGTTTCCGCATCGGACTGTTGCTCTTTTAAGACTTCTGAAAGTATGCTTCACACCTCGTCCCTCACAGATTTTGGAAGGCACTTCAGATTCTTAAACCTTGGGTCGAGTGCTATAGCTATCTTTAGAAATCTCAAATTGGTACCTTCTTTGTGTTTTGTGAAATCTGCAGTGAAAGTGTTCTTAAAAAAACCAACATGTGCTGGGTCATCATCCAAGACTGCTATAACATGAAATATATGGCAGAAAGTGGGTAAAACAGAGCAGGGGACATACAATTCTCCCCCAAGGAGTTCAGTCACAAATTTAATTAATGAATTTTTTTTAAATGAGCGTCATCAGCATGGAATCATGTCCTCTGGAATGGTGGGCAAAGCGTGAAGGGGCATACAAATTTTTAGCATATCTGGCACGTAAATACTTTGCAATTCCGGCTACAAAGTGCAATGCAAATGCCTGTTTTCACTTTCTGGTGACATTGTAAATAAGAAGAGGGCAGTAGTATCTCCCTTAAATGTGAACAAACTTGTTTGTCTTAGCGAAATGCTGAACAAAAAGTAGGACTGAGTGGACTTGTAGGCTCTAAAGCAGGGGTCGGCAACCTTTTAGAAGTGGTGTGCCGAGTCTTCATTTATTCACTCTAATTTAAGGTTTCGCGTGCCAGTAATACATTTAAACCTTTTTAGAAGGTCTCTTTCTATAAGTCTATAATATATAACTAAACTATTGTTGTATGTAAAGTAAATAAGGCTTTTAAAATGTTTAAGAAGCTTCATTTAAAATTAAATTAAAATGCAGAGCCCCCCGGACTGGTGGCCAGGACCCGGGCAGTGTGAGTGCCACTGAAAATCAGCTCGCGTGCCGCCTTCGGCACCCGTGCCATAGGTTGCCTACCCCTGCTCTAAAGTTTTACATTGTTTTGTTTTTGAGTGCAGTTATGTAACAAAAAAAAATCTACATTTGTAAGCTGCACTTTCACGACGAAGAGACTGCACTACAGTACTTGTATGAGGTGAATTGAAAAATACTATTTCTTTTATCATTTTTACAGTGCAAATATTTGTAATCAAAAATAATATACACTTTGATTTCGATTACAACACAGAATACACATCTACCCCGATATAACGCTGTTCTCGGGAGCCAAAAAATCTTACCGTGTTATAGGTGAAACCGCGTTATATCGAACTTGCTTTGATCCGTCAGAGTGCACAGCCCGGCTCCCCCGGAACACTGCTTTACCGCGTTATATTCGAATTCGTGTTATATCAGGTTGTGTTATATCGGGGTAGAGATGTACCATATATATATGAAAATGTAAAAAAAGTCCAAAATATTTAATACATTTCAATTGGTATTCTATTGTTTAACAGTGTGATTAAAACTGTGATAAATTGCAATTAATTTTTTTTAGTTGCAATTTTTTTTTTTTAGTTAATCACATGAGCCTAACTGCGATTAATCGACAGCCCTACTTGAAACTAGTATAGGTGAATCCATATTATTTATTTATTTGTTTGTTTGTTTGTATTACCATAGTACCTGGGAGCCCTAGTCATGGACCAGGATCCTGTTATGCTAGGTGCTGTATACACAAACAACAAAAACATGGTCCCTGCCCTAAGAGGCATACTTGGAGGCATGGATCAACATTCACATTGCACACCTCACCAGTACCGAGCCCAGGCCGTGGAAGCTAACAATCCAACCCGCAGACCAAATTCGATGATGAATCCTGGTCACATGCTACCTGAGGCACATATGCTAAGAAGAACATACAATCTAAGTATAAGATAAAAAACCTTTGATGGATACAGGCAGACAGGGGAGTACCAGTGATCAATGAGAAAACATGGTCAGCATGACTAGCAGTGGTTTCAGCACACCAGCAGCCTAACCGCTGTCGAGTTTTTTGCAGCCGTCACAGCAAAAAAGAGTTTTAACGAGGGATCTGAAGGCAGATAATGAAGTCGCTTTGCAGATCTTTCTCGTGAGATTTGCAAATATAATCCCAAATGTCAGGACCAGCTCCTACTCCTGGCAATAGCCAATTATACTATTTTTGAAGGACTGAAAAGTAAAGGTTACAATTATAAGGAGCCTTACTTTTAAAAAAAGTGAAGAGTGACATGATTTGTAGATAAGATTTTTCTCTTAAAGATTAAGAAATAAAATGTAGGGTTTAAAGAGCCAATATTATCCCCAAACCATGTATTTTTGGCTTGGGTAGCTCTCAGAGGATAGGCCTCGATGTTTATAAAAATAGGGTCTATACCTCCTTCAGTAGATGAGATAAACAGTAAATACAACATACAAAGATTAAATAGCTTCAGTCCAATTAATATGCTGACTGCTCTCAATAACCAGTGCAAGAGCTGAGTTGCATGTTAGGGGCCTGATTCAAAGCCCTTTGAAGTCAGTGGGACTCAGAGTAAACCTTGTACTGTATCCCACCCCTCTTTAGGCCCCTTCAAGTCAATAGCTACTCCTCTGAATGCTAGTGACATCACAGCAACCACAGAACCCAACCTGAGCACACGCGTGGCCTATAATAAGTAGCACCCGCTGCTCCCATTTAAGCACTTTTGAATATCATGCCACTTATTTAAGTGCTTAAAGGTGGATTTAGGTGCCTAAGTCTAGGCTCCTCATTTTGAAAATTTTGCCTTCCCATTTTAAATATACCACATCTTTTGTAAATTTTAGTGCATATTAAAATGCCAACCCAACTCCCATTGAAATGAATGGAAACATTCCCATAGATTTAAATTGGAATTAGAGCATGCCAAGGAATGGTTCCAAAAGCAACATTAACTCCGTGCAGTTGCGCACATGTAGAATTTTCTAATATTATTTTTCTGTTTAAATGCATAGCTTACTACCTTACTGTTTATGTTGTGAAATGTATACCATAAACATACCAAACATGCAATGTAAGCTTGTTAACATTCCTGCTGGAAGCTTAAAACTCTACTTTTGGCCATTTTTGACTGTGCAAATTTAATGTTGCATTAATGTCACGCCTTTGCATTTGATACTATACTCCAGTTGATAGCTTAATAAAAGAGAATTAGGGAGCCAATTCTCACTAATGTAATTTCTATGGATATTAAAGACTGTATGCTGATATAAAATTTCCAGCAATCATGTTGTTTGATACAATTTCTTGAATGTCCCAAATTCCCCAGGGTTGTGAGTGGCCAGGGCATTCAACATACAGTAAAAGTTTTGGTATCCGGCATGTTGGGGGAATGTGGGGTGCCAGTAAGTAAAAAAAGTTCAGTTAACTAAGAGGGAGGGAGTTTGGGTGTGGGAGGGGGCTCAGGGCTGGGGGTTGGGGTGCGGGAAGGTGTGCAGGGCACGGGCTCTGGGAGGCAGTTTGGGTGTGGGACGGGGTGCGGCGTTGGGGCCCAGGAGGAGGTGCGGGGCGCAGGCTCTGGGAGGGAGTTTGGGTGTGGGAGGAGGCTCAGGGCAGGGGGTTGGTGCATGGGACAGAGTGCGGGATCCAGGCGGTGCACACCTCAGGCGGCTCCCCACAAGTGGCTCCCAGGTGGAGGCGCGTCTGGGTGGCTCTGCATGCTGCCCCCATCCCACCCTGAGCTCTGGCTCCACAGCTTCCATTGGCCAGGAACCGCACGGCCAATGGGAGCTGGGGGGGCAGCACCAGCGGGCAGGGACGGTGCCTGCGGGCGGAGGCGGCGCACAGAGATGCCTAGCCATGCCTCCACCAAGGAGCAGCAGGGACATGTCCCCGCTTCCGGGGAGCCACGTGGAGCCAGGTAGGGAGTCTGCCGGCCCCGTGCTAACCGGACTATAAACCGGACTTTCAATGAAGATCAGAAATGCCAGTTTATAGAGCTTTCTGGTTGGTAAAGTGCCGGATAACACAGCTTTTACTGCATTAACACTGAAAAAAATTCCTGGTTTTCAGATCCACCAAAGCCACAGACCTCCAATTCATGTTCTACATGACATCCCATTACTTTGATGATTTCACTTCAACCATGGAGCATTGCTGGAATATGGCATTGGCCATCAGGATCCTACTATTTATTATATTAGCCATTTAACAACATCTTAAATATATATATGAAGGTTGAAAAACTACGGAACTATAGTAAATACAGCATTTGCATGTTGGAAGTCCCTCAGAGACTGAATTGAGGATAAGTAGCAGCCTCTTCTCACTAATAATACATATATATAGCACCTTCCATCCAGAAGGATTTCAAAAAGTTTGACCATGTGGGGTTTAGAATCACTAAAGCCACTTCTGAGTGGCAACTGTTTAATAGCACACACCAACCCCACTAGGGTTGCCAACTTTCTAATTGCACAAAACTAAACACCCTTGCCCCGCCCCTGCTCTGCCCAGTCCATTCTCCGAGGCCCCTCCCCCTCATTCACTCGCTCATTTTCACCAGGCTGGAGCAGGGTGTTGGGGTACCGGAAGGGGTGAGGGCTCCGGCTGGGGGTACAGGCTCCAGGGTGGAGGCAGAAATTAGGGGTTCAGGGTGTGGGAGGGGGCTCTGGGCTATGGCAGGGGGTTAGGGTGCAGGAGCGGGCTGTGGGCTGGGGCAGGGTGCGGGAGGGGGTGAGGGTGAGGGCTCTGGTTGGGTGTACAGGCTCCGGAGTGGGGCCAGAAATGAGCAGTGTGGGTGTGGGAGGGGGCTCCGGGCTGGCGGCGCTTGCCTCAGGTGGCTCCCAGGAAGTGGTGACATGTCTCTCCAGCTCCTAGGTGGAGGTGCGGCCAAGGGGCTCTGCACGCTGCCCCCGCCCACAGGTGCCGCCCCCGCAGCTCCCATTGGTGGCGGTTGCCAGCCAATGGGAGTTGCAGAGCTGGCACTCAGCAAGGGGCAGTGTGCGGAGCCCCCGTGGACCCCCCCTCCGCCTAGGAGCCAGACATGCCAGTCGCTTCCCAAGAGCCGCGCGGAGCTGGGTAGGGAGCCTGCCAACCCCGCGCCAACCGGACTTTTAACAGCCCGGTTAGCAGTGCTGACTGGAGCCAACAGTGTCCCTTTTTGACCGGGTATTCCGGTCGCAAACCAGACACCTGGCAACCCTAAACCCCACACAACAGCTTAGGACAGGAAGTGAAGCATATCTTATCACACTGAAACTGCAAGTGTCAGGAATCTGGGCCTGCAGCACACTCAGTGTCCGGGCAACCTAACAAGCACAGCTGGCCTGTATTAGGCTGCCTGACTGGCTGTATATGCCTGACTGCTTGGAAGAGTCAGCAGAGCAGCTCTTAAGCCCAGCAGTAGCAGCAGCTGATGAAAGCATTCACCCATGGCTGCGATAGCTCCTGTGCCTTGTTCCCAGCCTTGCTCCTGCCTTGGACCCAGCCTGGCCTCCCTCCAGGTAACCCAGTTCTAACCCTAGGCTCCATTCCTGACTGCTGATTCCAGCTCTCCTCTTCTAACCACTAGACATGACTCCTGCTCTGACCATGAGGGCCTGACTCCTGCTCCAACCACTAGGCATAACTGCCCACGCATGAGTCATGTGACAACAAGGGGAATTGGACAGGCTAACTATAATCATTAAGCTGAAATTTGCCCCAGACATAATAGCCAGCACAATCTACCGCTAAACAGATATATTGCCATGGGTTCTTTAATGATCAGATTAGGTGAGAACCCCAGCTTCATGTTTTAATTGAATGACAGAACCTCCAATAACTGTGCACTCTCTGGCATCATGCAGTGGTTTACCACAGATTCAACATGCCTCCTACATGCAAATGCCTTCTACTGAATCATAGAATATCAGGGTTAGAAGGGACCTCAGGTGGTAATCTAGTCCAACCCCCTGCTCAAAGCTAAATCATCCCAACCAGGGCTTTGTCAAGCCTGACCTTAAAAACCTCTAAGGAAGGAGATTCCACGACCTCCCTAGGTAACCCATTCCAGTGCTTCACCACCCTCCTAGTGAAAAAGTTTTTCCTAATATCCAACCTAAACCTCCCCCACTGCAACGTGAGACCATTAATCCTTGTTCTGTCATCTGCTAACACTGAGAACAGTCGATCCATCCTCTTTGGAACCCCGTTTCAGGTAGTTGAAAGCAGCTATCAAATCCTCCCTCANAGGTACCACTGAGAACAGTCGATCCATCCTCTTTGGAACCCCCTTTCAGGTAGTTGAAAGCAGCTATCAAATCCTCCCTCATTCTTCTCTTCTGCAGACTAAACAATCCCAGTTCCCTCAGCCTCTCCNATAACCCCTAGGTCCTTTTCTGCAGAAAGGCTGCCTAGCCATTCGGTCCCTAGTCTGTAGCAGTGCATGGGATTCTTCCGTCCTAAGTGCAGGACTCTACACTTGTCCTAGCCTCTGTTCGTCAGAGGATGGAGATGGATGGCAGGAGAGAGATCACTTGATCATTGCCTGTTAGGTTCACTCCCTCTGGGGCACCTGGCATTGGCCACTGTCGGTAGACAGATACTGGGCTAGATGGACCTTTGGTCTGACCCGGTACAGCCTTTCTTATGTTCTTATGTTCTTCTTGAACCTCATCAGATTTCTTTTGGCCCAATCCTCTAATGTGTCTAGGTCCCTCTGTATCCGATCCCTACCCTCCAGCGTATCTACAATTCCTCCCAGTGTCATCTGCAAACTTGCTGAGGGTGCAGTCCACGCCATCCTCCAGATCATTAATGAAGATATTGAACAAAACCAGCCCCAGAACCGACCCTTGGGGCACTCCGCTTGATACTGGCTGCCAACTAGACATGGAGCCATTGATCACTACCTGTTGAGCCCGATGATCTAGCCAGCTTTCTATCCACCTTATACTCCATTCATCCAGCCCATACTTCTTTAACTTGCCGGCAAGAATAATGTGGGAGACCGTATCAAAAGCTTTGCTAAAGTCAAGGAATAACACATCCACTGATTTCCCCTCATCCACAGACCCAGTTATCTCATCATAAAGCAATTAGGTTAGTCAGGCATGACTTGCCCTTGGTGAATCCATGCTGACTGTTCCTGATCACTTTCCTCTCCTCTAAGTGCTTCAGAATTGATTCCTTGAGGACATGCTCCATGATTTTTCCAGGGACTGAGGTGAGGCTGACTGGCCTGTAGTTCCCCAGATCCTCCTCCTTCCCTTTTTTAAAGATGGGCACTACATTAGCCTTTTTCCAGTCTTTCGGGACCTTCCTCCGATCGCCAGGAGTTTTTCAAGATAATGGCCAATGGCTCTGCAATCACATCCGCTAACTCCTTTAGCACCCTCGGATGCAGCGCATCCGGCCCCATGGGCTTGTGCTCGTCCAGCTTTTCTAAATATTCCTGAACCACTTCTTTCTCCAGAGAGGGCTGGTCACCTCCTCCCCATGCTTTGCTGCCCAGTGCAGTAGTGACCTTGTTCGTGAAGACAGAGGCAAAAAAAGCATTGAGTACATTAGCTTTTTCCACATCCTCTGTCACTAGATTGCCTCTCTCATTCAGTAAGGGGCCCACACTTCCCTTGACTTTCTTCTTGTTGCTAACGTACCTGAAGAAACCCTTCTTGTTACTCTTAACATCTCTTGCTAGCTGCAACTCCAAGTGTGATTTGACTTCCTGATTTCACTCCTGCATGCCTGAGCAATATTTTTATACTCTTCCCTGGTCATTTGTCCAGTCTTCCACTTCTTGTAAGCTTCTTTTTTGTGTTTAAGATCAGCAAGGATTTCACTGTTAAGCCAAGCCATATTTACTATTCTTTCTACACATCGGGATGGTTTGTTCCTGCAACTTCAATAAGGATTCTTTAAAATACATCATGAACGCCGTTTCCTGCAGGACCTGGGTTTCCCTGAGGACCTCCCACTGAATTACTGGGAATAATTCTGCTTAATTTTGGAGACCTGATGAGACAAACACTGAGGTTGCATGGCTGCTGATATTAATATTAACCTTCCTGAGAAAGCTGGATTTTTGTAACATTTGAAAAATTGTGTGTGTCCTTCTTAAGCCACATTAGGTATTCTACCGTTCAAGGTTAAGTATTTTCCAAACTAACATCCTCAAATAACTTAATCTTGACACTGTCAGTTCCCATGCATTGGCTTTATCTTATTATATATATAAAAATAATTTCAAATCAAAATGAAACACCATTTTAAAATGACAACTGCAAAGTCCTTGGTCCTGCTAGTGAAGGAAGGGGCTGGACTCGATGACCTTTCAGGGTCTCTTCCAGTTCTATGAGATAGGTATATCTCCATACATTATTTTTTAAAGTCACACATTAATTTCAAAGCAATTTTCCAAGATCATCATCAAGAATTTGAACTGCACACTCAAGCCAAATACATTTTCTATTTTCTTCCTTGTATGGATGAAACTAGATGATTTTGCCAACATTTTCACCTTACTGGGGCTTTTCACAGTTGCTATATTTACCAACACAGTCCTATACTCAAGGAAATGTTCACTATCAACTTGCCTTAATGCCAATAGTAATTTATTGAGGCTCATTGGAAAGAAACAAACAGAATTTTATCTGGATCCATCAAGTGCATGTTTCAGAAAGCACACTTGCTTAGAACAGCCAGAAAAGAACTAAAATAGCTTTAACACTATCAACTTGAGTGTAGCTCTAAACCATATAAGCTCTAGTGCATGAATAATCTATTCCAAAAGTGGCAGCCCAACACACTTCATCAGCACTCACTAGTGCAGCAAAAATTGTAAAGCCTCCGGCAGAGAGGAAACCACAGTAATTCTTAAACTCTAACACCTATCATTTCCTGCTCAATATTCCTGGGTAGGGCACGAGGGATGGTGAAACTATCCTGACAAATCTGATGTGTAACTGGACTGGACTGCCATAGTCCTGAAACCATATTGTTTAACCTGTATAGCCAAAGATCGTTACTGTCTGCATTTCCAAGAAGACCTATTTCTCTTCATCAATTTTATATCCTGCTCACTGACACATCATAAACACTTGCTTTATGACACCTATTTATTTATGATCAACCTTACACTGAACACTGCTAGGCTGAAATTTGCAACCAAAATGACAGACAGGGGAAAGGGCTGCAGTCTCAGGAACTCTTCATCTGGAATTTGGGACTAGAGTAATGTAGAAATGCTTATGGGAAGTTCAGCATGGCTGAACAGAAATATGAAATAACTGAAGAAACGTAGCCTGTTTTCTGATTTGATGTCTATTGCATATATGCATTGTTAGCATCCTTTTAAAGAACGTTTCATGAATGTTCCACATGTTAAAAATATTTCCCCTTTTATCTGAAATTCACAGATGCTGTTAGGATCCTAAAATTATGGTGACAATGTCAATCAAGTCATATCAAGAGACATACGTGTGTGTGAATTCTCTCTCTCCCTCTAAATTCATCTCATTCAATAGCATTAAAGTAAAACTAATATAAACCTAGAGATGAATTCTAAGACCGTAGAAAGCAGTGACTCTGAAAGGATTTGGGAGTCATAGGATGCGTCTATGCTGCAATGAAAGACCTACAGTACAGCCAGTGATGAGCTGCCAAAATCTTAACAACCGGTTCCCTACTGGGTCTTCGGCGGCACTTCGGCGGCGGGTCCTTCACTCGCTCCAGGTCTTCGGCGGCACTTCGGCGGCACTTCGGCGGCACTTCGGCGGCAGGTCCTTCAGTCCCGTCGAAGACCCGGAGCGAGTGAAGGACCCACCGCCGAAGTGCCGCCGAAGACTCGGAGCGCCACCCGGTGAGTACAAGCACCACGTGTTTTTTTACGTGTTTTTTTGTTTATTCATCCCTGCCGGGGCCCCGTCCAAACTGTTCGAATCGGGCCCCGCACTTCCTAAAGCCGGCCCTGCACATCGGGGTTGCAAAATTGTATCGGGGGCCGAGTAGGGAAGGCTGTGCCTCCCAAAACAGCCTGTCCCCCCCTCACCCGACCCCCACCCACGTCCTGCCCCCGACTGCCCCCCTCAGAACCCGCAACCCATCAAACCCCTCCTGCTCCTTGTCCCCTGACCACCCCCTCCCGAGACCCCCCCCACCCTAACTGCCCCCCAGGACTCCACCCCCTACCCAACTCGCCCCGCTCCCTGTCCCCTGACTGCCCCAAC
>QXTE01000135.1:1448527-1466578 GCA_003942145.1 Platysternon megacephalum
CCCTGACCGCCCCCCAGAACCTCCGCCCCCTCCAACCGCTCCCTGCCCCTTATCCAACCCCTCCTCCCAGCCCCGGCCCGGCCCCTTTACCATGCTGCTCAGGGCAGCGTGTATGGATGCCGCACGGCCCGCTGGAGCTCGCAACCCCACCCCTTTACCATGCCGCTCAAAACGGCAGGACCTGCAGGGCTGCCCAGGAGCGGTCCAGAGCGCTGGCGCGGGCGGCGTGACACGCTGAGGCTCTGCGAGAGGGGGGAAGGCGGGGGAGGGGCAGAGGAGCCTCCCCAGCCGGGAGCTCAGGCAGGCCGGACAGGACGGTCCCACAGGCCGGATGTGGCCCGCGGGCCGGAGTTTGCCCACCCCTTTAACAACTGGTTCTAAACCGGCTTCTAAATTTAACAACCGGTTTGCGCGAACCGGCTGCAGCTCACCACTGAGTACAGCCACACATGACCCAGGCTACCCAACTCAGGCTCATGAGGCTGTGGGGCTAATAAACAATGTAAAATCTTAGCGCTGACAAGTCAAAGCATGAAGGGCCATACGAATGTTTAGCATATCTGGCACGTAAATACCTTGCAATGCCGGCTACAAAAGTGCCATGTGAACACCTGTTCTCACTTTCAGGTGACATTGTAAATAGAAAGCGGGCAGCATTATCTCCCGTAAATATAAACAAGCTTGTTTGTCTTAGCGATTGGCTGAACAAGAAGTAGGACTGAGTGGACTTGTAGGCGCTAAAGTTTTACTTTGTTTGGTTTTTTAGTTCAGTTATATAACAACAAATTTTTACATTTGTAAGTGCACTTCCATGATAAAGAGATTGCACTACAGTACTTGTATGAGGTGAATTGAAAAATACTATTTCTTTTTATCTTTTTACAGTGCAAATATATATGTAATCAAAAATAATAAAATAAAGTGAGTACTGTGCACTTTGTATTCAGTGTTGTAGTTTAAATCAATATATTTGAAAATATAGAAAAACATCCAAAATATTTATAATAAATTTTAATTGGTATTCTATTATTGTTTAACAGTGCGATTAAAATTGTGATTAATGGTGGCTATTTTTTTAATCTAGTTAATTTGTTTTGCATTAATCACTTGCGTTAACTGAGATATTGACAGCCCTAATTTATATACTCCAGATAGGAGGTCTGAGTTTGCATAGAGAACACAGAGAAACACAATTAACAAAATAGCACTGGATGCCAAGCTGCTCCAAGGAATGGGACAGGCCCTTCGTTACACTCACACCACCACCAAAGATGGATTGGACACACTGGAGTCTGAAGTTCTTTTCAGACAACTTTCAGCCTCTCTTCACCTCTAGACAACTAAAATCTTTTTCCTATATCATTTTGTAGGTGAAGCATAGATGAAAGGGTCTGCAATGGCCTGCATGTTAAGAAATGTGATCCTCAAAATGAAAGTGAAGGAAATCTGCTTTGAATCGGGTTTGCCGGGCTTCTCATTCGAACAACTAGAGGTGCAAACTCTTTGTCAGGATGGAAAGTTTTTATCTATCTAAAAAGTTGTTGCATGCTACTGCATAGACCTCAATGCTTCCTCCAACATTCTTTCTATCTTCTGAAGAGATGTGTGAAGGACATCTCACCTTTAATTAATTAAAACTACCCTATTCTAGACCTCCACAGGCTATTTCTACTGCTCGGAGCAGAAGCTCTCATGGTTGCAGAGGGAAATGACTATTAACTGGAGGCCAAAGTTGGGTTCAGCTGTTTGAAGGAGATAACATCTGTCAACACGGAGAAAAGGGAGGGGAGACTATCCATCCAGTTCAGCAGGGACTACAGTTCTCTTGTGCTTTTGCTAGTCAAAATCTTAAGAAAACAGTGGTTTTCTAGACTCACTCCTCTTCCTGGGCAAAAAGGATGTGTCATACTGTCCTTCAATCGCATAGTGCCTCCTCCTTGTCTATCTGTTATTTGGTGCAGGAATCATGAGTCCCTCACCACTCACACAGGAGCTCATCTGATGGAGTCCTCAATACACTCCCTTCTGCACTGATGCTTTACTGGAGCTGGTGGAACCACAATATTGGGACATGCTGTCTCCACTTACCTCCACCCTTTGTGTCTGTAACAGGAGTTCCTAAAGGGGAGATGGGGCCAGAGTAACAGGACACAAGACAGGTGTTGATGAATAGCATTTGGCAAGCTACTGACTCCTCTCTGAGTTGGCAGCCAAGGAGGCTGCTGAAAAAACTGGCTTGAGTGCTTTCATTAACTGTAGGTTGGATCTGCAGAGACATAGTTAGGTAGAAGGCACACGGCCAAATGCCGCTCTTGGTTTCACACATGTGGCTCAGCTGGAGCCCTGCACATGTACCAGCAGAAGTTGGTCTTTCACTTGCAGCCAAAAAGGTGATATTATTGGCTGCCTGCTTCAAGCTCATCAGCCCCAAAGCCACTTTTGCCAGCAACCTCGCTGGCCTAAGAATCCTACAAAGAACAACATTTCTAATATTTTAAGCACTTTTGTCTCCCACATGAAACTATATATTTCTAAAACAGCATTTATAGAAGATCAGAGTCCTCTGTGAACCTTCCTTTATCACTTCCAATAGCCTCATCACCAATATGTATCCTCCCACTAAAAAGTGACTAAGATGCAATAAGAAGCATCCTATGATGTGCCTGCAAGTAAGATCCACTTCCCCCTCCTGAGTATCACAACAAATAAGCAACTCAGAACTTTCTAATGGTGATGGCAGCTTACATTTATAAGCCTCCTTCTCCCAGACAACCCCCAAACTGATTTACAAACTATAAACAGAAACTACTTCATCTATAACAAAGAAGCGGTTACCTCTATGACGGTGGAAAGTTAGAGAAGTAGAATGCAATTATCCGAATTGGAAGTTGGCCAAGACATTGCTGGCTACCAGACCTATTCTTGGGGGGAAATGGCATGGGACCTTTAAAGTGGACAGAACCTTAGTTTCCAGCTCATGTGAAACATGGCGGAAATTGAGCTCTCATTATGATAGTGTATACAGCATGAAACCTTGGCTTGTACAAGCAGCACTTTAATTGTATTTCTGTCTCACTCCCCACAGTCTGTCTAACTCAGTGATCGGCAACCTTTGGCATGCGGCCCATCAGGGAAATCCGCTGGCGGGCCAGGATGGTTTGTTTACCTGCAGCGTCCTCAGGTTCGGCCGATCGCAGCTCCCACTGGCCGCGGTTCGCCGTTCCAGGCCAATGGGGGCTGTGGGAAGCAGCGTGGGCCAAGGGATGTGCTAGCCGCTGCTTCCCGCAGCCCCCATTGGCCTGGAACGGCGAACCGCGACCAGTGGGAGCTGCAATTGGCCAAACCTGTGGACGCTGCAGGTAAATAAACCGTCCCGGCCTGCCAGCGGATTTCCATGACGGGCTGCGTACCAAAGGTTGTCGATCCTTGGTCTAACTCATGGCAATAAATGGCAGGGTCAGGAAGACTAGGCATAAGGAAGCTTGGTAGGAGGCAGTGTTCATTTAATCTTCTTGTAGTTTTAGTTTGGAAATTTTCTTTGATAATATTCTACAGTCAAGACAATATTCCGAGACACTCTGCAGACAAGAGTATGGAAAGAAACACAAAGCTGAGAGACAGAAGGAATAGTGGCAAATAAGAACAATGAAATAAAACCCATGACATGCACAACCATAGGCTGCAGTGTGATCTTTCAAGATCTCAAATGCTAAGATGGGGAAAGCTGAGATGAGAGTGTGCTAGTAAAAACCGAAGTGATACAAGAAGTGGTACAGGTGACTCAGCAGGTTGTACTCTACCTTCTGACTCAGAATGGACTCAATCACTTTACGGCACTTGGTTGCACTAGACTGTTAGAGGCTCCGCCTTTCAGGTGAGACATATAACCAAGTCCCTGACCTCTTATATGCTTTAAAGATCCAATGGCAACTTCTGATAGTTCTCCCCAGAGAACTCCCATATGCTATTACATGACACGATTGTCACTTTGGCTAGAAAAGCCACTTCCTCGCAGAGGGTGTGGCTTCACGTAAGGACTCCCAGTAGCAGAGAAGATCCAAAAGCTCAAGAGAAGCTATGTGGTTTACTGCCCATTCACTTCGGACAATGCTAAAGGTATTCAAAAGGATTCCAGGGCAGTTAAAGTGGAGTGAGCTCACGCCTGGGACTTTTATTTTATTTTTTCTATTTTTATTTTTTTGAGGAAAATAGAAAAAAAACAGACGGGAAGAGCAGATGGCAGCTACCCCCAGACGACTGCTGCAAGCAGGCCAAACAGGCAGTGGCAGAAACGGCTGGTGGAGTCTGGAGGGAGGCTGCCCAGCAATGGGGGAGAAAGAAAGAGGCCAGTGGCGAGCGAGGCACCAACTGGCACCAGAAGCGAAGGGACGCAGTAAGTGGGGAGCCAGTGGATAAGGACCCCAGCGGCCAAGTTGCATCGTTGTCAGGGTGCCAGTGACAGAGCTGAAAGGGAGAAAGTCCATCTCAGAAGGGACAGGAAAGACAGAGTAGGAACAGTAGGGATAGCCGTAAGAGGAAAGTGGTATAAGAGGGAAAGATAAAGGAAGAACAGTACAGTTAAACGAGGAAAAATAACTCAAGTGTCTCTAAGTAATCAATAAATTATTAGAAAAACAGTTAGAAAACGGTGAGAAAAGTAAAGCAACAATGAAATGTGAAGGAAGTAAGCTGTAATAAAAGAGAACCAGACTTAAGAAATAAGGAGGAAGTGAGCTGTAGTGAAAATAAGAAAAGAGTAAGGACTGTAAAACAAAGCGTTCGGACAGTATCTTAAGATATACAAGGTGAAGTGACAGGAATAGAGAAATTGTCAGAGAGCAAACAGACTAAGCCAGAAATAAGCAGAGGGATAATTGCTCAATCTAGAAGCCAACACATCGTGACAAGGAAAACTGTGGTCTTTATTTAATTTGGAACTCAAAAAAGTAAACAAATGTTGCATAAGAGGACTGCTCAAGAGGTAACATCCTAAGAACTTTTCCTCCAAACTCTGGGCTTAAAGAGGCTGAAAACTGAGAAACTGAAACTAGGACTGGGGGTTATGTTCTAGTGTGTTATATTTTCTAATTCCCAATTCTGTTATTTCATAAATATAAATTGTTACCTATAAAGTGAGTTTAATTGAGACAGTAGAGAATATATAGTAGACAAGAGTAATAGTTATTAGTAATTAATATATAGTAGGTAAGAGTAATAGTTTACAGTAGTTTATGGTGTAAGCCGAAGTAGTAATTCCTGCTAAAACAACTATGGTAACTTTACATAAGAACGGCCGTACCGGGTCAGACCAAAGGTCCATCTAGCCCAGTATCCTGTCTACCGACAGTGGCCAATGCCCCAGAGGGAGTGAACCTAACAGGCAATGATCAAGTGATCTCTTTCCTGCCATCCATCTCCACCCTCTGACAAACAGAGGCTAGGGACACCATTCCTTACCCATCCTGGCTAATAGCCATTAATGGACTTAACCACCATGAATTTATCCAGTTCTCTTTTAAACGCTGTTATAGTCCTAGCCTTCACAACCTCCTCAGGTAAGGAGTTCCACAAGTTGACTGTGCGCTGCGTGAAGAAGAACTTCCTTTTATTTGTTTTAAACCTGCTGCCTATTAATTTCATTTGGTGACCCCTAGTTCTTGTATTATGGGAATAAGTAAATAACTTTTCCTTATCCACTTTCTCCACATCACTCATGATTTTATATACCTCTATCATGTCCCCCCTTAGTCTTCTCTTTTCCAAGCCGAAGAGTCCTAGCCTCTCTAATCTCTCCTCGTATGGGACCCTCTCTAAACCCCTAATCATTTTAGTTGCCCTTTTCTGAACCTTTTCTAGTGCTAGAATATCCTTTTTGAGGTGAGGAGACCACATCTGTACACAGTATTCGAGATGTGGGCGTACCATGGATTTATATAAGGGCAATAATATATTCTCTGTCTTATTCTCTATCCCCTTTTTAATGATTCCTAACATCCTGTTTGCTTTTTTGACCGCCTCTGCACACTGCGTGGACATCTTTAGAGAACTATCCACAATGACGCCAAGATCTTTTTCCTGACTCGTTGTAGCTAAATTAGCCCCCATCATGTTGTATGTATAGTTGGGGTTATTTTTTCCAATGTGCATTACTTTACATTTATCCACATTAAATTTCATTTGCCATTTTGTTGCCCAATCACTTAGTTTTGTGAGATCTTTTTGAAGTTCTTCACAATCTGCTTTGGTCTTAACTATCTTGAGTAGTTTAGTATCATCTGCAAACTTTGCCACCTCACTGTTTACCCCTTTCTCCAGATCATTTATGAATAAATTGAATAGGATTGGTCCTAGGACTGACCCTTGGGGAACACCACTAGTTACCTCTCTCCATTCTGAGAATTTACCATTAATTCCTACCCTTTGTTCCCTGTCCTTTAACCAGTTCTCAATCCATGAAAGGACCTTCCCTTTTATCCCATGACAGCTTAATTTACGTAGGAGCCTTTGGTGAGGGACCTTGTCAAAGGCTTTCTGGAAATCTAAGTACACTATGTCCACCGGATCCCCCTTGTCCACATGTTTGTTGACCCCTTCAAAGAACTCTAATAGATTAGTAAGACACGATTTCCCTTTACAGAAACCATGTTGACTCTTGCTCAAGAGTTTATGTTTTTCTATGTGTCTGACAATTTTATTCTTTACTATTGTTTCAACTAATTTGCCCGGTACCGACGTTAGACTTACCGGTCTGTAATTGCCGGGATCACCCCTAGAGCCCTTTTTAAATATTGGCGTTACATTAGCTAACTTCCAGTCATTGGGTACCGAAGCCGATTTAAAGGACAGGTTACAAACCTTAGTTAATAGTTCCGCAACTTCACATTTGAGTTCTTTCAGAACTCTTGGGTGAATGCCATCTGGTCCCGGTGACTTGTTAATGTTAAGTTTATCAATTAATTCCAAAACCTCCTCTAGTGACACTTCAATCTGTGATAGTTCCTCAGATTTGTCATCTACAAAAGCCGGCTCAGGTTTGGGAATCTCCCTAACATCCTCAGCCGTGAAGACTGAAGCAAAGAATCCATTTAGTTTCTCCACAATGACTTTTCCTTCCTTAGAGGTTTTTAAGGTCAGGCTTGACAAAGCCCTGGCTGGGCTGATTTAGTTGGGTTTGGTCCTGCTTTGAGCAGGGGGTTGGACTAGATGACCTCCTGAGGTCCCTTCCAACCCTGAGATTCTATGATTCTATGATTTATCGTCTTTAAGCGCTCCTTTTGTATCTCCATCATCAAGGGGCCACTGGTTGTTTAGCAGGCTTCTTGCTTCTGTAACTTTGATACACTTGTGATTATTCCCCACTTAGCTGATTTGTACTTTACCCCAGCTGATTGAGAAAAAACATAATTTGGCCTCTAGACTGTCTCTGGCTTGTTTTAAATGCACACACACACAAAAATTCCAGCACCTCAAATTTAGAGTGTTTTATGACTAGACACTGACCTTTCTGAAAGGGGAAAAAAAGACATCGCAATAAAGTAAATAATGAAATGCGTCAGTACCAATCCTTATTGTATTATTCCTAGAGACAAACTACTGGCTGTAATGGCTAATGAGAAATAAACCACAGAAAATAAAGGTTTTGCTATGGATGCACCACAGATGCAGGCTTACTGCTGACTATGCTTTACAGTGACTTCTATCACTGTACCATGTTTATTCCTATCAGTAAAACTGTATATACTTAGGTGTGTACATTTTATACAGATGCAGACTCATATACCAAATGTAAGGGAAGACAAAAATCAAAGAAAAATGAATGGCCAGTTCATACACAAGCCAACACTTCTTTTCTCTACATGGGTTGCCTTACAAACCCATATTCTTATTTAGGATGACATTTTGATAAACACTTGGCATTAGAATTTGCACTCTAGAATATTTTAGCTTTTAACATCTTCTTGTACTTTGTGCTTTAAGATCTGAAACACACAATAAATATGTTTTGTGCTTGGCCCAGGGCTAACCTAAAGGCCGTGTTTAAGCCAGCAAGACAACGCTGTTGGCTATTAATACAGTATTTTAGTTAGACCAGGGTTCCTTTTTATAAAAAGGAAAGGGAATGTGAGCAAAGCATAGAATGCAATTTAATTTTATTTTATTGTTTTATTTAAAATGCAACTTTGCCAACTACACTAGCAATAAAAAAGGCAGGAAATTATCCCAGATCCAAGAGCAAGAGAAAGCATGGTTGCCTCTAATTGAGTTTCCTTCATTCTTATCTCCTATAGATCCCTTAGATTGTTTTCCGATTTCATTTCCATTTCTTCCATTAAATGACTCTAACCTATGACCTCCATTTACCACCACACATTTATCTTCTGTTCTTAATTGAGACGTAATGTGTCCACTTGCCCAGTTCTGAGCACCAGAGACTCTGGCAACATGCTTGATAAATACTAACTCATTTTAGAAAGCTCACTTTGACAAGGTGAAATGCAAAGCTATATTCTTGGGTGGTTCTGTTCCTTTAAAACAGAATTTATCATAAAAACCTACCAAGTAGAAGATCAGAAAAATGATCAGTTATGAGAAAAGGCAGTTATTATTGGGGGGGGGGGGGGGGGGGGTTNGTGTGGAGGTAGAGTATTTTTATTGTTGTTGAGGGGAGGGAAGAGAAAAGGTTGGGTTAGGAAAGCTTTGCACAGTCTAATCATTTGTATTTTCCATGCTGAATCATTATAACATTTAAATTATTTGATATATTTTAGAATTTTCAATCAAACTTCCGCCTCCCTCTGAGTTTTACTTTACAGTAAGTGATATAATTGGTAACTTTGTTAATAAATATTTTGAATTTCCATCACACCTTCCATCCAGGGATCTTGTACCCTTTTACAAACGTTAATTAAACCCACAAGAGGTATGAAATAGTGAGCCCTTTTAATAGCTGGGCAAGTCTGTGGCAGAGTCAGGAATACAGGAGCTTCACAGTTCCTTTCTCTATCTACTAAAACTCTGTCTGACAAAGATATATGGAATTTTAAAACTTGCAGAAGCAATATTTTAGGCACTTGGAGGAATATAGTTAATTTAACCGGGTACCCTATGCTACAGTGAAGTCCTAAGTTTGTACAAAAAGCATGGCGGCCAGGCATTGAACCCTGCAAAGTAAATAAATAAATAAATAAATAAATAAATCGCTACACGCTTATTGTAAAAGGCCCTATGTTTATGACATTGGTACTAAGTGAAAGAGGAATGTATTGGAATCATAATGGCAAGAGTCTGAGCGAAACTCTTTATTCAAATCTTGTGTACCAAGATTTTGCACGTTTATGGTTCTTTTTCCCAAAAAGATGGTCTGAAAGGACCTGTGGTCAAACCATCTAAACTTAGTCTCACTTTGCTGGCCAGAAGAGGTTGAGAGTTTCAGAAAGACAATACTCTTAGCCTCAGGGCAGAGAAAGAAAGGGAAGACATAGCCTCAGAGAGAAATGTGTTGGTGCAGTCACCATCATTGGTTCCAGGAGACAACTTGTGCTTGGTCTTCAAAGCCACAGTGGTGGGACTGATGTTGAACATGTAAGGTGTCTGATTATGTGCCCTGTCAAAAATGTAACATGATGGATAGATTAGGAGGAATCTGAGAACAAATGACAACCTTGCCATGACAGGTCCTGTGACTGCTGACTAGCATGCACTTTCAAAACGAGTGAGAACAGTATTAATATGACGGGCAAAATCCTTCTAAGAGGTCTCCAATGCAGCATTGATTTTCCCCATCTAAACACAATCAAAATGTAATCCAGTGGCTAGGCCCAACATAACATAGGTATTCTGAACAGAAATCGCAGCTATGAGAAAACATCACCGCAGGCAGCAATGGCGCTAAAGAGAACCATGCCATTCTCAGCATGAGTGCTCTTTAACATGCGCAGTACCAAACAAGCGTCTGCTGCCACCTAATTAAAGCACCAGTTCCATTCAGTGACATCCAGCATCATGAATCAAATGAAACATCTGCTAATTCTTCCAAGAGGCAGCCAGAACAAGCCAAAACAACAACAACACACAAACTTATATTGCTAACTTTGACACAGAGAACTTGCCCAATGCAAGATTCCCACATCATTAACCAAGTCTTCAGTGTATCTGATGATGTAAATATGCCTCCAACGTTTGCTTTGTGGTCCAGCAAGCAAGATGGGACAATTTCTGCCAAACTAGGTAAACATGTCACACCGCACACTGTTGTACAGCAGTGGAATTGGCCACTGGGCAAACCTCTCTCAAGTTCATATAGTACAGAGGGCAAAGGCATGCAGTACTATTCAGAGAAATGGTTAAAGCACTAGGGAAGGGAAAATATCTCAATATATGCATGTACCATAATAGCAAAGCACCGGGTGTTTTTCCCCCCCGCAATGACAAACAGATGCTTTATTTTTTCTTTCCACTATAAATAATTGTTTTATTTTAATAGGTAAAGATAATCAGGCATGCACATGGTTTCCTGCAGAGCAACAATATTAAACCACTATGTTACAGCCATTCATAAACTGATCACATGTTTGGAATTGCTTTTTGCTGTCCTCATTATCAAACCCGCAACGTAACAGTAAAATGATTAGGCTCACAAGCCATTTTTGAAAATCTAAGTACCACCGTATCGGGCTCTTAATGAAATCAAGCATTTAAAGTACTCAGACCTTCTCTTTCTGATGGCTGCAAAGTTCTGAACATGGATATGGTTAGAATTTATGGACCCGATTCTGGTCTCAAATCACATCGGATTTACACTGGTGAAATTTCATTCTCTTCAAGAGATTTATTATCTAACATTCATATGCAGCATCCGATATGCTCATTGCATTGCAAGTAAAAACAAGATTCCTGTCCCAGAGAGATGACCGTCTCAATTGAGTAAGAGAGCACCAGAGAACAAGAAGGAAATCAGCATCAGGCAAAGAGGAAGGAGTATACTGATAAAGCCAAGGGATGGGAAGGTGATACATCATGTGTCCTGTCAGTTCAAGGCTTTTTTTCTTTTTTTAAATGCATTGGTCATTGTTTGAGGGACTATTGGCAAAGGCGAGCTTTGAGTAGGGATTTGAAGTACAGGGACAGTGCAAGGTGTTCAGACAATGAGGGCATTCCAGATGCAGGGGGTAGCACAGGAGAAAGCACTGAGATACTTGTGCAAGGAAACAACAAACCAGGAGTGGAAGGAAATGAAACTGGAAGATCACAGGCTTAATACATAATCTTATTGCTGTTTCCTTCCTCCTCACTTCCCCTTCCCTCCTGTTTTTGATTACACACACTTGTTGCTTGTTGTCTTACATCATACTGTAAGCTCTTAAGGGCAGAGACTATATTCAGCCCCCATCTCGACTGGGGTCTCTGGGAGTTTCTAGAGTACAAATAATAAGAAGGGGGGAAGATGGCTTTGCAGCAAAGTTCTTAATGTGAGATAGGTGGATACCAGGCAAAAAATGGAGATTGCTGTGATCTATCTGCGACACATTTTGGCAGAAGGATGGACATCCAAGGAATAGATTTTGGAGCTACTGCAGAAGAACAACACCATGTTTGCAAGAGGTAAAAGAGAAACAAGTCAAGGGGGACTGACATTGTGGGTCTAAGTAACAAGAAAGAGAGCAGAGTTACCTACTGTAATGGAGCAATAAAGGTTGGAGTTGGGGGGCTCAGACTGATACAGAATGTTTCCATGATGCTGAGAGCAAGCTGGTGGAAGGGTATCCAGGAGCAGAGGTAAGTCTGAACAGAGAGGGAAGGTTCAGAGGGGGGGAGAGAGAGATTTATGAGTAACAAGCATAGAGATGGCAGCTGATGCCATAAAAACAGACATGGTCACTCAGTACAAGAATGCAAAAAAGAGAAAAGGAAGGTGACCAAAGATGGACCCTGTGGGATACAAACAGAGTGGGAAGGAGGAGAAGATGAAACCACCAAGGAAAACACTGAATAGCAGGTGGAAGGATAGAACACCAATTAAATATGGAGTTACAAAGTCCTAAGGAGAAGAGAGAGCATTGAAGAGGATGGAGGGATAGATTGTACTGAAAGAAAAAGACCGGTCAAGGATGATGAGGATTGGAAAGATGCCTTGGGATAAGGCCAGGAGGAAACTCTTACTGATTTTAGTCAATATAATCTCAGTGGAATAGAGGGGGCAGAAACCAGAATGTAAAGGAGAGAGCTGTGGAGGCAGCAGGAGTAGGGAGCGAGCACAAGGAGCTTGGATCTGAGGATAAGGATAAGATGAGGTCATAGCCAGAGACCCAGGAAGGTTTCAGGGAAGATTTGTATTTTTCCAGGATGGGGAGACAGTGGCATATTTGAAAATAGACATAACAGATGGAGAAAATAAGGATGTGGTGGGGGGGGGGAGGACACAACAGGAAGAATGAGGGAGGTCAGAAGGCAGGTAGAGATGAGCTCAAGGGCAGCAGGCCAAGTAGCTGGAGAGTAGGAAGGACACTTTAGTATCAGGCTCATTTATAGACGGCAGAGAACACTCAGTCCCTACCACACTGGGTCGGATGCAGCCAGTCACCTAGTCATAAAGGGTTCAATATATCCTGCCACCACACCCTGGAGCCACTGAGACACCATCTGACACACCACCTGTATGGGAAACCAGTATCAAAAATTGTAAGGTCACTTTCCACCCTACCTACAGTTCTGTGTTCATTTCCCTTTTACAAAACATGAACTAGTTTAATAAATCATCCAGATGACACCAAGATGGAGTATCTATTTCTTGTGTTTTAACACTCTATGGTTAGAACCTGACCTTCCAAGGAGGAACTAGGAGCTTGGGCAGCTTTCAGCTACACAAGTTATAGTTACAGCACTTCTAGAACATTCACTGTGACCACCATACGAGTCTCCCCTCCTGAATTTCCATCATGGAAATGGCAACTAGTTTCCATGTGCTGCTCCATGTTAGACTTTGGGTGCAATCCTGACCTCACTGAAGTCAATGCCAAAACTCCCACTGACTTCAAAGGAATCAGGATTTCACCCTTTATTTTTAAAAGTCTCCTATAAGATAAAGAAAAGCCCCCACCAGACGTGCACTGCAGAAAATTCCTAAAACATTTCTGTGACATTCATGCAGTCAGTCAGTTTTGTTTCCTGACTCTATATATTAATAATCTCCCTTGGGACACCACTATTTACAGAATATAATATGATTTCCCAACTGTTTCTTGTCATTAACTGGAGAAAGGCACTTTATGAACATACAAAAAAGACAGAGGCTCAGCCACAATTAAAACAAAATTACACTTGCTGACCTTGACAACAAAGGAGGTGTTGGGGGGAAATTCCATGTAATATTTTATGTCCTGAACTAATTAACCATCTCATTCCCCAAACAGCCAGCTAGCAAAGATGAGCAGCACCTCCAGATGAAGAATTCCTATTACTGTAATGAGCACAGTCTCAAAGGAGCAAGTCAATAAAAAGAATCTCCTAGCTGGAGGATGCTGAATGAAATTTGGACTTTTCTTAATTTAACAGCAATTCCTTATTGCATCATTGCAATGGTCTCAGTTCAATTTTTCTGTAATGAATTTGGAGATGCAAAAAAAAAAAAAACAACAACAACAAAAAACTGTCTCATCTTAGTCTGCTAAATTCTTTTCCTTCACTTATTGCTGACGATGATGAGGAACAAAATGTCACTATTACACCTCTGCATGCATTTTAAATTTAATGTATTAATTTGAGAGACTATCACAACCAGACACTAGAATAAAAAAGGCCTTTTTATTGTGTTATTAAATTGATGTTACAGAGAGTGCCCTAGGCACGCTCAATTGCCTAAGGATAAATAAAAAGGATATTTTCCTCCTCCCCGCTCCCCCTCCGCCATCTCCATTCCTTCACAAACACTGTGCTTCTGGCAAAAGAGATTATACTACTGCCTTCTGCAAAACATCATACCTGAATCCTGTTGTGTCTGCTATATCACATATGGCTTTCCTTAATTACCTCATTCAGGAGAGAGATCACTTTTCATAAAGGCATAGACCCAGTTACAATAACTGAGCTACAATGTTCACTCAATTATCAGAACAAAATCAGAAATCATTAACATTTCAGGCCAGATTGTGGCAAATTAAGCCTTGACCCAGGTGCAGGGGGAAGAGGGAACAAAGGGAACTCCAAGAGGAATTCTGGCTAACTTGGGAGTTACTAGCCTGCAAGTGGTAGTTACAGACGTAGGAGCAAGTGGGATTAAATGTAGAAGGAAGAGAGACTGGCAAGTAGCCCCCAGCAAACCAGGAAAACACAATATCATGAAAGCCCAGAGGAGGAGAGCGTTTAAAGCAGTACATTGATCGAGGAGAAGATCATCTGACTGAGAGAAGACCATCACTGACCTTATTAGGAGCAGCTCCAGTGACAGAAATCATATTCCAGACAATCCGGTAAGGAACTGAAGCAGAAAAGTCAAGGCAGTGGTACAGATAGCACATTCAAGGTATTGTGGGCAAACGGGAGGAGGAAGAGGTAGATGTAAGTGAGACCAGGTAAAGCGGGGGGGGGGATTTTAAGGATAGGGTATTGCAGCAGTGTTTGAAGGCTGAGGGTAGGGTTGCCAGGTGTCCGGTTTTTGACCGGAAAGCCCAGTCGAAAAGGCGGCTCTGGTCAGCACTGCTGCCGGGCCGTTAAAAGTCCAGTTGGCGGGGCTGGCAGGCTCCCTATCTGGCTCCACGTGGCTCCCAGAAGCGGCAGCATGTCCCTCTGGCTCCTAAGTGGAGGGATGGCTGGGGGGCTCTGCGCACTGCCCCTGCCCCAAGCTCCGGCTCCGCAGCTCCCATTGGCTGGGAACTGTGGTCAATGGGAGCTATGGGGGCAGCGCACAGGGGGCAACACAGAGCTGCCTGGCCGCCCCTACACCTAGGAGCCAAGGGACATGTCACCGCTTCCACAGAGCCCCCCAAAGTAAGTGCCGCCAGAGGCCTGCTCCCCACACCCCAACCCCCTGCCCAATTCTTCAGCTCCCTCCCACACCCAAACTCCCTCCCAGAGCCCACACCCCCTCCCACAACCCTGAGCCCCCTCCCACACCCAAACTCCCTCCTGGAGCCTGCACACCACACACACACACACACCCCTGCACCGCAACCCCTGGCCCTGAGCCCCCTCCTACACCCCAAACCCCTCATCCCCGGCCCCATCCCAGAGCCTGCACTGCAACCCCCTGCCCCAGCCCAGAGCCCCCTCCCGCACCCTGAATCCCTCATTTCTGGACCCACCCCGGAGCCCGCACCCCCAGCCCAAGCCCTCATCCCCCCACACCTCAACCCCCTGCCCAGAGCCCCCTCCCGCACCCTAAACCCCTCATTCCTGGTCCCACACTGGAACCCACACCCCCAGCCCAGAGCCTGTTCCTCCTCCCACACCCCAACCCCCTACATCAGCCCAGAGCCCCCTCCCATACTCCAAACCCCTCATACCCAGCCCGGAGCCCCCTCCTGAACCCTCATTCCCTCATACCTGGCCCCACCCCAGAGCCCGCACCCTAACCCCCTTCCCCAGCTGGAACCCCCTCCTGCACCCTGAATCCTTCATTTCTGGCCCCACCCCAGAGCCCATACCCCCAGCCCGAACCCTTACCCCCTCCTGCACCCCAACCCCCTACCCCAGCCTGGTGAAAATGAGCAAGCGAGTGAGGGTGCGGGAGAGCGAGAGACAGGGGGAAGGGGGAATGGAGTGGGCAGGCGGCAGGGCCTCAGAGAAGGGATGGGGTAGAGGCAGGGCAAGGGTGTTCGGTTTTGTGCAATTAGAAAGTTGGCAACTCTAGCTGAGGGAAAGGAGCCTGATAAAAACGTGGCTGAAGATAAGGGAGGAGATAGAATAAGAGAAAGTGTGACAGAACGGATGCGCTCAAGACGACAATCCAAAAGGTTGGAAGCTGAAACTGAGTGAGACACCTCTGAGTCTGGGACAGAAGTGAAGAAAGGAAAGATTATGTAGGAAGGGATGGGAGAGAACTCTTGCTGGAGTCTCTCTCTTTCTTTAAAAAAAAAAAAAAAAATGGGGCTGAGAAAGGAGGAGGAGATTGCCCAGAAAAGCCTATGAGAGGCTGGGAATAGAATTAGAAGAGTGAGTACGAAGGTAGGACAAGAGTTGGGATAGACTTCACTAGAAACAAGAAAGACAAGAGAAAGGAAGAAGCAGAGATTAGAACAGGATTTGTGAAAAGGTGACGAAACACTGGGAGATGTCTGTTACAGCTGTCCCCCTGCTGCATTCCTTTTCCCCCTCTCCTTTCTGTTTGTCCTGTGTGGCCGCCCCTCCCGGCCATTGTGCTAACTAAAGTCACAGTCCTATTCATAGGAATGGCTTGTACAGACTAACTGGAGCCATTGCTCTGCCTGGGGAGGGGGCTTCTTGCTTCTTCGTTTGGTTCCTTTGTTCAGACCCGGGCTTGGTGTAGGGGGCGCTGCCCAGAAATGCAAGACCTGAAGTGGCCAACTAATTAAGCATATGAGTCATACCTGTGGCTCAGAACATGACCAGGCATGCCTATGCTTACCTGCAGCCTTTCCCTGCCTTCTCTCCTCCCCTGTATCAAGAGGAGCCAATCAAAAGTACTGGTGGGAAACTGCCTGAGTTTGCCTTTAAAACCGGACATTTACTGATCAGACCTCGGAGAAGGTCCTTGTTTTGCCACCTGGTCTGATCAGCTAGGGGTCTTTGGGGGGCCCTCTCCCCGCTCTCGTTTGTTTTTGAGCATACNAGAGAGAAGATGGGAGAGCTCACAGGTGCAGAAGACAAGATGTAGGAAAAGGGCAGGGAAGATGACACAATGAAACGGTAGGATATGGAGAGTGAAGGGGCCAAGGTGTATAAAGCAGGAACCAGAAAATGAGCAAGAGAAGCATGACAAGGAGTCAAACTGGGCAACAGATAAAGGACATTTGAGATGACAGACAATACATAGCAGTAGGTAGTTACTCTGGCAGATTAAGACAAGAAGGTTAATTTACCTGGACTTTAAAATAATAAAATATATAGCAAGCAATTATACTACAATAAATGAAATAACAGCACATGTGCAAATGAGGTGACACCTAAGAATGCATCCTGGAGATACAAGAATTGCCAGGACCCTGGAAAGTCATGCTCTGGGATCCAACTGTTGGTAGAGTGACTTGCAGTGGTTTTTGAGGATTGGGGATTTTAGCTCACGCCCCATGAGTGGACTGTGCTGCAAACAATTGGCTGAATTCCACAGAATGGCTGCTCAATTTATGG
Source organism: Platysternon megacephalum (assembly GCA_003942145.1). Lineage (NCBI taxonomy): Eukaryota > Metazoa > Chordata > Testudines > Platysternidae > Platysternon > Platysternon megacephalum. Next base: position 1,465,829 of record QXTE01000135.1, read on the forward strand.
TGGACAGGAGGGAGAGGGAAGCAAGCTCTGCTTTCTGTAGTCATCTCTTAGCTCAGGGGTCTCAAACTCAAATGACCTCGAGGGCCACATGAGGACTAGTACATTGGGCCGAGGGCCGCATTTACTGACACCTCCCCCCCCCGCCGCCCTCGGCCCCGCCCCCACTCCACCCCTTCCATGAGGCCCCGCCCCTGCCCCGCCTCTTCCCACCCCTTCTCTGCCCCCATTCCAACCCCTTCCCCGAAATCCCCACCCCAACTCTGCCCCCTCCCTGCCCCCAGGGGGCACAGGAGGGGTGTGGGGTGCGGTGGGGGCTCAGAGCAGGGGGTCGGGGTGTGGCGGGGGTTCAGGGCAGGGGGTTGGGTGCAGCAGGGGGCTCAGGGCAGGGGTGTGGGGTGTGGCGTGTGTTCAGGGCAGGGGGTGCAGGGTGCAGCAGGGGGCTCAGGGCAGGGTGTCGGGGTGTGGGGTGTGGCTGGGGCTCAGCGCAGGGGGTCGGGGGGCAGGAGGAGTGAGGGGGGCGGGCTCCGGCCCGACTCGCACCGGGGGCAGGGCAGGCTCCCTGCTTGCCTGCCTGCCTTGCCTGCCGCCGCGCGTCGCACCAGGAAGCAGCTGGAACCCGGGGGAGGAGGGGCGCAGGGGTGTGTGTGGCTGTTGCTTCAGGCACCGCCCCCAGCAGCTCCCATTGGCCACAGTTCCCCATTCCCGGCCAATGGGAACTGCTGGGGGCGGTGCCTGAAGCAACAGCCACAC